>WEKW01020631.1:457470-517056 GCA_013389905.1 Sula dactylatra
TCTAGACAGTTTAAGAAATACTCTTTTCTAAGCTTCGGTAAAGAATATATGAGTGAGTGAGTTTTTACAAACACCTCTATATCATCCAGTAGGATTTTTCATTTATCCTGACAATGAGTAGAACAGTGGTCTTCAGGTTAATGAATGCCACTGAAATAGATGTGATATATAAATTTTTATCCAGTACTATGCAAGACATTTTAACTCACTTAAACTGAATCTTTACCTGAATTATTTAAACTCCATGTTTTCATACCTAAAAATAAACAGCCCTGGAAATGCATTAATGTGTGACATCCCAGCTCAAGTGCCAACTGAAACACACAAAGTGTGTTTAAAAAAAATCATTGCACCTCTCACTTCTTGAATTTACAAGCGTATAAAAATTTTGGAGAAACAAGCAACAAAGCATCTCATCAAGAAATAAAAGTCCAACTGAAATAAACAGCCCATTAGAGGACTAATAAGCATCTCCCCCTCTTTCTGGTCTATATTTTTTACATTTAATTCTCTCCGTGTTTCACTTTACAGTCTGTCAGTCCTTTTGGGTTGCAACCTCACTTTTCCACTGCTGCATCTTATCTCATTTTTTGATTGGATGGGGTTTTTTTTGTGATCCCTGCAAAGACAGTTCCTGCATTAACCTAATCTAGCATTTTGATACTGAATTTCATTGTCTAGAAACGAGTCTTAAATTCTTAAAGAAGAAATGGTGCGTGTGTTAGGCTAAAAAATGCGTCCCAAGAAAAGGAGAACAAGTGATCTGTGGGGTATTCACAAAGATTGCATGCAGCCGAGGGAAAATGACTTCTCCAAGGTCCCTGCATAAGCCTAGAGTTTAGTCCTACTGTGCAGCTGTACTCCTGTGTTTTCATTCACATCAGCCTTCCCTCCCTCTCTTTTATTGGTACACACTACCATTCTGTTTATCATCAACCTTGTGAAGAAGCTTTCTTTTAAAACCTGGAAGCATAAATCCCAGCTGTTATCTTTTTTCTCTCCCTCTCCCCAGTCCATCCTCGTGTTTTATTATCACAGTTGGAGTAAGCGTATCTCAGCAATTACAACACTTCCACAGGCAGTTCTCAGGCCACTTAAGCTGACACTTTGAAATATTAGCAGGGAAGTAATGCAGGTGCAGGCACTGGCAAATGTCCAGCAGCAAGTTAACAACCAGTTCAGAATTTTAAAGGGGAGTTTGTATTATATGCTATTAAACAGTTGAAATTAGAGTTGGAAATCCAATTCATTTTGTCTAGGAACCGCTTCACCTTGGAAGCACTGCCGTTCACTCAAGTGAGGATCAGCATGTGCTGGGACTTCCACATAACATTTTTAACATCTTGTTGCAGCAAGGGCTGATCATATGAGAGTTAAGGCTATAAATTATGAGCTACAGCTCTTTTCATAGAAATACTTGGATAGAGGAGAAAAATTATAGTCTATATTGATTCTGAAGACACTAGGGATAATGATGGAAGAAAAAAGGCTCCTTCCAATAAAGAACTATCTTACATACACAGTGCCTTCTGGCTACAGTGTTCCTGCAAGTTAAAGAAGAAAAATTACCATTGCAAGGGAACATGTAGATTTAATATATTCCTCCCTCTCTTTTCTCCTTCATTCAGTGACTGCGGTGTATAGTGGATTACAGCAAAGATGGGCTGCTGCAGACAAACCGGGGCTTGAAACAATCACACTATACCAGGCAAAATTGAGGTCTTTGAAAGCAAGCTCTTTGGGATTAGAAATGTCCTGAGATTGTGTGTGCACGTGTGTGGGGGTGTGTGAGAGAAGCAGAGACTGGAAGTGCAAAAACTAGCTTGACACTGAGGGCATGAATCAAATCATGTAATTCAGAATATGAGAAAAATACTGTAACTGATATTTCCAAGAGTAAAGTTTTCAAAAGCACATCAGTGACACCAGAACCTGTCTTATTTATCAAAGTAACATAAGTCACCTGTATGTTAGTGCATACACACAGATAAATCCATGACATGTCAATAGTAAACTAGATCAGAAAAATAGTTCTTCAGTACTCCCTAAAAAAATACAACCAGCCATACTTAGTTCTAGAACTAAATCATTTTACACGTTTGCCTGTGTACTGCCCAATTTTTTTGCATGAATTTATGTATACAGTGCTTCCTGTCTGAAAACCATCGTATTATAAAGACATGGAGAACATTTCTCATGAGGTTTAAGTTCAGTTACATAGACTGTTACACAGATTGACATAGTATAATGTAGAGTAGTATCCCTAAAAACCTCCCAACGTCTGTCTTGTTTATGCAGCTTTTTCTTTTTTTTTTTACTTCGGCTATCTTCAGTATTTCCACATCCAAATCTAAAGGCGTCCACAAAGATGTACAGAATTAATAAGCAACACAGACTGGTTTTCATCTAAAAGGCCAGTAAGAAAAGAGATAGTGTGTCAGACTCTCCAAAAGACAACACATCAGTAGATGCAGACCCTGAATATTTGTTAGAAGACTCCATTGGCAATTTATAACTTGTTATTCAAAGAAAAAAAAAAAATCTGTTTTCTACAAATGGCAGCAGAATAAGAGCTTACAGAGAACAAACCATATGTTGATAGAAGCTTATATATAACACACACTTTAAAAAAAAAATCTGAATTCACATCAAATTGGGAAAGTCATCTCTACCCACTATGAGAAATCTCACACAGGGAGGGAGCAGAACTTTACAGTACTTTATAACCATTATTGCTTTGCACTAACAGTTATTATAAATTACATACTTTATATTCATACTTTGTTTTGATGTTGTTGTAACTACTGAAGAGAGGAAAAAAAAAATCAAGTAAACAGGGAAGGAGTAAAACACTGTGTTTCCCATCTCCCATGTGCCAGAGCAGATCCTAGGATATTAGAAGCTACTAATATTTACCCTGCTTGTCTCCTCATGTGAACTATTCATGAAATATAAAATATTTTCACAGCTAGCAGAATAAAGGAGGTTGGGATGGACTCTTTACTCCAGGACAACTTCAGGTTACGCTTCCTAACAAAGTCTCCTTTCAGTGAAGAGACTCAATCACTTTTGCATCCGTCAGTTTTCAGTGATGTTCAGCGCCAGCGCTCTGTCAGGCTGACTTAATGAGCCTGTGAGCTCCAGCCTTGATCGTGGATGTGATGTGAATGGCACACAGCACCGGGTGAACTGATGTGCTTGGCCACTGGGGGAGATCAGTGGTGTTGCAGTACCCAGGTATCGCATCTGGAAAGTACAAATAGTTCATAACTTGCTTTAAAACTGGTAGCTCTAATGGGCACAGCATTGTAAGCTGCTTTTCGAACCTTTAACCACCTTGCAAGCGGTAATATTTTCTCTTCCTTTTAAAAGTTCTTTTTCCTTGTTCACAAAAGCTGAATTCTGCAAGTATTTTGTATTTAAAAAAATAAAAAGGGAAGAAACCACCTGGGAACTTGAGGTAGATAGCAAGCTAAGTATACAAGAACAAGTTGGCCCAATTTCCTACTGCAAAGGAATTTAGCATCCTATACCCTTTTCTGTCCCAAGCCTCTTGCAAAACACTGGTGAAAAGATACTGCAGAGAGATCAGCTAACTGTTCCAGCAGGGCTAACAGTACTGCAGACCAGCGAGGTTCCTGCTTGTCGTGAAGCTTCCAGGTTTATCAGTGTCCTCTCCTTCACTTGGTCTTCTAAAGTATTATCAAGTCAGCTTTAAAAAGCTGCCTACATGGTTATATTCTGGCTGCTTAACACACATAAAAGCAGCAAGCGATTCCCACGGGCAGCCCCACTCTGATGGTTTGTGTATATAACGTCAGGTGTGGACAAGGGTATCACTAAAGTAATAACATTTTGCTTATGTTCTTTAGGGAAAAGACTTCAGCCAAACGACTTTTCTTTTTACAAAGGAAAAGCCTGAGGAGTTTTTGCCGTTTCCCCACACACTTTGTAGAACACCTGGAAGGTACCTTTGGAGTTATTGTAATTCCATGTCAGTGTTGCCAGGAGTGGAAAAATTTCCGGTGAGAGAATTTAAATATTTCAATATTAAAATACTGACTAAAAGTAGTGACTATTGCCTCCAAGCAGGGATCATTTTGTTCAAGTTTTGACAAAATTTTTTCAGTCCATACCAATTTAATTGCTGGACCCACCCAGTCCGACTACAGGCGTAGGTGGCTGATGCCCCCTTTTGTGTCGCTGACAGGTGCCTACCTGGTTTGCATGAAGTCGTGAAGCCTCATCAGTCTTCCCTGGCAGAACAGGGAAGACCTTGCAGGAGTTTACAATCCTCAGATTATCCCCTCCTGAATTTACTCTAGGTCCTTCCTGCAGCTGGGGTGCAAGAACAGCACCCAGACAGGCAGTGCCTCTTACGTTGCCAAATATTACTAGAGAACACCCTTCACCTCTTGAAGGTCCAAGCAATAATTTCAATCATCTTTCAAATAGCACAGCCAGTATTTGCTTAGGCATTCCTTCATAAATAAATGCACCCATGTGTTCTTTTTGTAGAACATTCCAACTGATAGGTTATCATTTTAGGGTAGAAATCACTGTGATGAGTTTCCAAGTTAGTGAAAATATATTTTGCTTTATTCAGGAATGTATTGTTACTGTTTTTAAACATCAAGGCCCAGCTGTTATTACTATCTGGTGCTATTTTGATGTTCTTTATTGTGGAAGCTCACAACTGTGATTAGTTTTACGTCACTTGACTCTCGCTTTCTTCCTTTTTTAATTCTTTCTGCAGCATAATTGCACGGTGTATGTAGCTCCCCCTTCACATCCCTGAATATCTGAGCTCAGGATAACAAAGGCATCAAAACACTGAGCAAAAGAACATCACGTAACTGGAACAAGAAAGAGTTGAGTGTTTTCTGATGGAATACCTTCTAAAGCCTTTTTTTTAAATTTCAGAATAGGTGTTTTTGACTGACAGGATTCTCAAAATATTTAAAGGTTAATTTATATTATTATACAATAATAATATTTTTGCTTCCTCTCCTTATATAACACAGAAGAAGCAGAGTCCTTTCAGTCAAAAGAAAAATTAAAGCAGAGCAACTGTCTTCAATTTTTTCAAAACATTCTTGAGATTTCTGATTAAAAAATTCTGAAATGTTGAATTTTCATCTTTTTTTTTTCTTCCAAGTAGTGTTGGTT
Organism: Sula dactylatra; assembly: GCA_013389905.1. NCBI lineage: Eukaryota > Metazoa > Chordata > Aves > Suliformes > Sulidae > Sula > Sula dactylatra. Next base: position 462,640 of record WEKW01020631.1, read on the forward strand.
TCTGTGTAGAATGATAATTTTTGGTTCATGTACTAAGAACAGCAAAATGAAATGCAGTATTAGCAGAGACTCTGAATTACACTGATTGCTAGGAAGACCAGGATCTTTCTATGGTACTTCACCTACATTTTTACTGCTTATATGACATGATGGATAATCATTTAAATTAAAGTCAATACAACTCAGAATCATTAAGGGACCAAAGAGGAATAACAGGTTTAAAATTATGCCATGCAAAGAAGTTCAAGTAGGAAAGTACTGACATATTTGTAGACATATCTCCTAAAATATGTAAGCTAGGGAAAACCAGGATAGTTTAAGACATTCCACAAACAGATATTTGTTCAGAATTTTTTCACTGAAAAGAAATACTCTTTAAAGAAGAACTTTGATAGCTTTTGTGGCTAAACTTGTTAAAATGGGAACAAAAAGGCAAGAAACTTTTGTAATATTAAATTGTCTCACTTCAGAATTTTTGAAAGAAGGGTCCTTTCTTTTTGTTTTACTTTTTAGATAAAAACTCCAGAACAAAACCAAAAATCATCTTTCCCAAAAAGTTTTATCTTACGGATCATGAGATTTTAATTTTTCCTCATAAAAGTAGCTACCTGCGATTGCTCTCTCCACAGCCCTGAAAATCTGGTATCTGCCCGCCTACACAAAAGTGCTCATTTGACTTGATCAGCATTAACAGTTCATTTTCTACCCTTTGACAGAAATTGTGCATTTTAGTAATTTACTGTGGGTAGGCTCTATTTAATACCTAACCTCAATGTTTTAGCATTGCTGCCTTTCTTTCTCAATAAGCAGAGACAAAAGTGCTTTTCTTGCTCAGATTCCAGGCAAATTATAAACTAAGAGGTATTAATAATGACATGAAGATAGTCCTGACAAGTACCTCCCAGCTCATAGCTGCCACTAAGCCATCCCCATCACCTTTTGCTGTATATTTGTTTTGAGGATCAAATTATTTTAATCTATTGACAAGTTACATTATCAAAATGAAAAATTAAAGATGTGCAGAGGTTATAAATGGAGACATTGAGGATATTTTCTGTGCCTGGGCAATATGGTACCAGTTATTATTAAACCAATTTCATAATTTAAAACTTTCTAGAAGGGCGCAAAATACTGCAGTGAAGAAACTCACTCAAGGCACATAAAATAGCAATGTTTGATATTCAACTTAGTCATCTTAAAGTGAATTAATTAAGGAGCAATACCACCTAAGGTACTACTGAAACTGAGCACCAGACTGCAGCATCCGGATTCATACATGATTTTTTTAATCAACAGTTTCTTTTTAAAGAGTCTCTCATAAAAAATCTCGGCCAATTTTAGGAAAAGGAACTGGCCTTACTTTGCACACTCCCTGAATGACCCAGCTAGAAGCATTAAGTAAATCATCCCAGCTGCAAAGGCCACATCAGCATTCAGATATGCATTTTCTGGTTAGCCAGCAGAGGTATTCTGCAGGAAGCCTGACTTTTATTGCAATGAGAGGGAAACACCATCGATTGTAACATGTCAACACAATCCAGGGAAGTGTAAAAATATTTTGGTACAGAGACTAGAAAATTTCCAGTTTAATTGCAAAGGGATTGAGAAGATTTAATACCTGGGGAAAAAAAATAAACAAGGCTCCATATTAAGTAAGGATATCTGGCTGTGAGAATAATATCTCTAAATATAAGCTTTCAAATGCACTGAGAAGTGGGCAACCTGACTCTGCATTTCAGGTTCCTAGAATGAAGAGCTGTCCCTGATGTCAGCATATGTCACAACCTGAAGATACATCCTGTGATATAAACATATACAGTTATACCTACACTTTTCAAATGCACAGACACTGATTTAACCCTGTAACACAAGTTAACAGGTCCTGCATAGCCTAGGTAGCATATAGAGCTTTGGAAATTGAAAAGATGAATTCATTTTTATCAAATAAAATCTAAGAGAAACCCCCTAAAACTAAACTAAATGCACAGAGGAGTTATATCAAGATATATGGAACAATAGATGAAAACTTCGTGTTTCATAAATGAACCTCATATTAGAGCTAAACATATTCAGGGAAAAATTGTGAAGAACCTGAAATATTTCAAAACCTTGAATAGTTCTATGCGTCTTCTTATCTTAGGAAATACATGCAAGTTTACTTTAAAAAGTAAAAAGGTTCCCACATGTTTCAAACAGTTTAAAAGGTTTTTTCTCAAATGTAGCCCCCAAAAAATGCAGATTCAGTGACCCAGGGTAACCACTGTTATTTTCAACGCCCTTTCTTCATCAACTCAGGAATACTCAAACCTTCAAGCAGGTTTCTGAGTCTCTTGGGACACATGAGAGAAATTCACTGCGACCTGGATGCAGTTTGTCCAGATCATATTAAAAAACTCTATTCACCTCATGATTAGATATATCATTAAACATACACAATTTTTAATGTAACCACTGGGCCATTACAAAAATATCCAGTCTCACAGCATCTATTCAACGTGCCTCCTATGACACAGGTGTCAAGGGGCCTCTAACTGGAGATATTCATTGACATTACAACCTCTTCATCAGACCCAGGAGGGATTTGCTATGCTCATGTTAACTAACTGAACACAATCCCCAATATTTAAACAAGTTAGCAGCAGTAAATCTTGTGTCAGTGTTTCCCACTGCTAAGGGGGAGCATAAAATTACTGAGCACCTGTCAACTTCTCCACTGCAGCCATAAACTTCATTTTCCTCAGTGTGGCTGAGTAAAAGCCACATTTAGTTTTATAAATCCACTTTCATACTACTGCTAAGAACACAGCTGTTTGATGCAGCAGTCTGAAGTACAACTGGAAATTTTATTGCTGTAATTTTCTCAATTCCATATTCATCTGATGGGCTGTATCTTTAAAAAGGCCCTACAGATAATTTTATGCATTCACATTGCTTTTTGGACCACTTGGACATAGCATAGATGTAGACACTCTTTCTTTTAAATTCTGTCTTCTGATATGAAGAATTTGGTTGCACAAGGGATGCATGCATACAAGGTGCCTGCACCTTTTCAGAGATGGAAATTTGGCAATATTAAAATCTCTCCTTAACAAAAAAACAAACGAAAACAAAAACAACCACCAAAAAAAGCGCCAAACAAAAAACCAAAACAAAACTAAAAAAAAACAACTAAGCAAAAAAATCTGTTTTCCTCATATTGAAATATAAATAAAACATGAATTTAAAATAACTGCAATTAGGTCTTTTCTTTACACAAGTTGAAATGCATCATTCATTTTAGAAATGTTGTTTAATTCATAATCTAAGTCGCTGTTGGAAGTAACACTCCAGCGCCCTACACGCAGGCAGCAGGGGAGGCTCAGGTGGTCCCTCTGCTGCGAATCTACCCCACAGTAAACCCACATCTATCTGCTGACAGAATTTCACACAGAGTTGGCCTCCAGCCACTACAGGCACTCCAATTTGGTTTTTTCCTGGCCAGGGACACACCTGCAGCAGCAGCCCAGTGAAGCTGTCACACAGGCTCACTGGGACTAGTGAAACACTTCGGTGTTAAGCTTAGATCTTGTAATTCATAAATATGCATAACGATGACATTCCCCCTCCATTTACCTGTCCCCAGACTGACTTTTGGAGAAGAAGAAAAAAAAAAACCAAACCACCAAACTGTATTGAGGTAGGCTTAGGATATTCTCTCTTCCCTTGAAAATTAAATAGTCGCTGTAAGGCTCAAAGTGTCTAGTCTAAACAAATGAAATAGGTAACATTTTGCCTCTAAGGGTTTCTGAGCAATTTAGGACTGTAACCTTTTGGGGTTTTTGATCCCATTATATTTTTATTAAAAAAAACCCAAAACCCAAAACAAAAAAAAAAACCAAACCAAAACCCAAACCACCACACACCAAAAAACACAACACAAACCCCATCCTGTTAAAGGTTCTCCCTATTCACTGTTTCTTCTCTGGCTATTAAACCTAAACCACACTCCTGAGCCAAATTTTCCATCAAACTTGGCAGGTTTATGGAAATAATGCCTGCTGAAAAACAGACTAAATTTTGAATTAATGGCACGGTAGGATTCTGAGGCAAAATGTCAAGAATAGCAGCCTGTTGTACTGTGTCCTAGAGCAGGATATCATAAGCAAAATTCTTATAATTTATCAAATTACACCAAGCTTATCAGCCCTGGCAGGACAGAAGTAGCAAGTAAGTGCTCCAAAGCACAAACTAATATCTTTAAGAGATATATTCAGAATGTAGAAATACCATCATATCTGAGCCTCCTTAGGAAACATTCTCGGTGTGGTTGATATCAGAGAAGAATTACTTTTCTTTTAGAGGCTTTGCACCATTGTTATTCCACCAAAGGTTATTAAAAGTCCTTCAGACATTTTCTGAGTATCAGGAGATATTTCTGCTTTTGCAAAGCCAGACATGGAGGAGAAAAAAAAAAAAAAGAAAAAAAAAAGAAAGAAGAAAGAAAAAACACTAATTTCTCTCCCAGTTAAGTCAATTGAAAAACTTACTGGAGCAAATTGTTGTGACTTTTTATTTATACAACTCTGCAGTACAGCAACAAAGGCCTCATCAAAACAGTACCACTTTCATAGGATAAATCCTCCGTTGTCTAACTCGCTTTTAAATTCTAATGTACAGAAGAATAATGCCTACCAATGAACTCTAAACACAAACCATCAGGGTAGTAGTTCTCAGTTGGACTGAAAGTTTTAGGAGCTACAACCCAAGACTGTTTGAGATATCAGGGTAGCATATTGACTACCGGAAACGGTCATGTGCTTACAATTGGTTTAAATCACTGTTGTGTCTGATTGCACCCGACAAGCAAGGGCACGTGCTGGTTTTAATTGATATGAAATACCTCACCTTCGCCATAGGCAGAAAGTTACCTCCTATCCTGAATTAAAGTTAATTTTGGGTGTGAAGCGAATAAATAATAAGGAAAGAGAAAAATTGCCTTTTTTTTTTGTTTCGCAAAATATGAAAAGAGCTTTTTAGACGGGGATCCTCACAGTATGTGAAAATAGTGATTTAAAGCAGAATCCTTCCTAATTCTTGGTACCACAGTGTTTTAAGATACCGCTCTTTTCAAAGAGTTGGACAATATGTTTGATAGTGTAATCCAGTATTGGATATCTACATTTTTCTGAACATTAATTATCACTGAGCTGTAGGGAACATCAGAGGAAATTCTCATCGAAAACCACCACCTTTGTTTACTCAAACAAGTAAGTTTGCTTCACAAAGTAAGATGAGCTTTGGCTTTTCTTATTTCAAGCTTTAAGCCTGTCCACCACGACTAAAAAAAATTATACTGCAGTTATTGAACACTTCACCTGTCCATACCACAGACTTGCTGATCTACAAGTGCTCAACGTGGAAGCTTATCAAAATGATAAGGACTGAGCAGGAGTCAGTCCTGCACTTAAGACCAAAATAATAGAGAAGATGAAGTTGTTTATTAGAAACTCTGCATCCAGAGTTATTTTTCTGGAGCTGTTGCTAGTATTCATTCTGTGTTTTGCAATATGGCTTTGAAAGATAAAAGACAAAGCTAATGAGTCTTACTTTGTCCTGATCTATCTGCTGTAGTAATTTCAGTCACATAGTTTGTACTTTAATTCTGCACCTTGTTTTTTGTATGGTCAGCCCTGTGTCACAAGCATTACAAAGAAACTTCACCACGGTTTAATAAAGGAGTGACTTTACTGAAAACCAAGTCGTTCCAACATTTCCGCTGAGGGATTTAAATGTTTAAGTAAGGAGGAAAAAGAAAAAGAAAAAAGAAAAAAATATTTCTTTAAAAAGGAAAGTTGCTTCTTTGTAATACTGGCTTTCACATATACCTATGTTTAAAACATTTCAAAATAAAAATTGAAGTCATTCTAAAATATCAAAATGGAAAACAAAGATATGATCATACCCTCTTCCCCATATCAATTTTCCATTTTAAAAAAATCAAGCTTCTGTAAAGTTTTCCCCTCCCCCAAAAATCTTCTGACTGAGGCTGGACACTTCCACTACCATGAACTGCAAATCTAACCTCTGGAAGATTGCGTGAGTCTTTTCATGTTCATTTGAAGTTTACCATACACGTTTCTTTCTGATCTCCAAGAACACCACAATTGCAGCTCTTATCAGAAAGATAAATACTTTCCTCCCCACACCTTTTTCCAAAGGTTTCTTTCCTTCACTACTGTTCACTGTCAACATATTAGACTTTGGCTTGTTGTGATGTGTGAACAACGTGGAACTTGCAAGAAGAAAAGAGAAAGTGTTTACCTATGATTACCAGGTACTGATATTTGGAAAAATAATGTCCTTATTCCCCCACATTTAGAACAGAAAATAGCTATGCACATCTGTGGAGAGGTGGCAACTATCAGCAAATAATAACTTTTCATATGGTGGCTGCTCTTGCGGAATATTGTTCTTACTCTGTACCATTTACTCTTAGAACTGGCTGGGAAACGCAAGCAAAAAAATTAATTTTGCTCACAGAAAATGGAAGTTTCAGAGTTCAGTAAGACCCCTCTGTGAGTTAGCAACAATTGCACATTTCAGAAAATAATGCTTTTTGCATTTTTCTATCCAAACTTCAAAGTGATTTACACATTTGTAACCCACCATCTGTTGAGTATTTGAAGATGTGGGGACCAAGCATTCAGAACTGCAGGAAATCCTCCTAACAGATGGGGACATTGTCTCTATTAGCCAGACAGCATCTGTCCTGGCCACCCTGCCCGCCTTCCATGTCACCCACTTTATCCCCAGGAGGGTCTCAGCAAGTCAGCGGCAGTGACAGGCTTCACTGAGATGCTCTTCTGCAGGGAGAAGCCTTTTGTAAAAGCAGAATATGGGAATTGGCTGTAATGGAGAGAAACACTTCAAGAGCTAACATGTACCGTTTGAAATGCCATCTTTTGGTCTGTGAATGTGTTCGAAACCTGTTCAATTACTAGCCCCAGTACCATCTAACCCTCCATTCCAATAAAATTCTGAAAAGTAGAGAGTTATTTCATTACTTTTCCTTTCCCACAAACTAGCTTCTCGTGTCAGCTCGCTCTCCTTCCATCCATTTTCTCAGAAAAATATGAAACACTCAACCCGATTCCCTTTGTGTACTTTTTCTACTGTTCTGAAGTAAAAAGACAGAGCAGAGGCAAAGATGCTGCCAGGTGCACCAGTCCCAGCTCACCACAGTGCTGGGGGGTATAAACACAAATTCTTAAAGTGTTTTTATATGATATCCCAAATTGCCATGAGTTACTGAAATATCGCTCGTACAATGTCAGCACATTAACTACTGATGGCGCTCCAGGTCACCTCAGCTGATCCAAGAGCCGGGTCAAGTCTTGCTGTAAGTAGCCAGAAAGGACCAAGATTTCCAGTACATGAAAGCATCTTGCAATTACAAGTTTTTTGTTATGAAGGTAGGCTGTGCACGTTTGAGGAACACATCCCCAGGATGGCGCTGGGGGGTGCAGGAGGAACATTGAACACCATATCTTGTCTCTCAATCTTTCTTCAAATGAAGGTCAAGTACCAAACTTACACAGCTGGACAGCATCCTGTAAAACCCTGAGCTAGATCTGCTGGCTTCAGCGAAGCTTGAACAGCTTACACGAGTAATATATTCAAACCAGACGGCATTAACCTGAAAGATGTTCTTTTGGCTAGGGGGATAAGACCAGGCCATTAAACCTCCTATCCAGCTCAGTTCCCAGTTTTTGTCTGATTACTTAATAAAAGTAAAATGTGCTGGACAGAGCCTTGCTAATGTGCTGCAGTATAACTATTGCTTTTAAATTCATCCAATAGATTTAAACGAACCGCAGCTTTTGGTTTTGAGAGTAATTCCCTTTTTTTTCAGTCCTGTGATTTAAGGGTAGAATGGAGACTTAGAGGTCCTTTTTTCCAAACTCCACTGACCATCTAGCAGTGCTCTCTTCTCCAAAACATAGCAAAGAATAACAACCAAACGGTTGCACTTTGGTCTTTTCAGCACCTGCAACAGCAGAGCACTTTGCACCAGGAAAAGACAGATCTTCTGTGCCCTTTCACATTTTCTTTTTTGCTTTTGCCAGTGTAAATATGGGAAAGGAACAGTACTTCAATGTTTGTAAAGAGAAGGGGGAGATGGATGGCTGTAAGGTGTAATGTGATCAGGCAGGCAACAGAAAAAGTTATTTTGGAACAGTAGCTTTATTTGTCTTGGTTAAATTAGTAGTTGGACATGCAGATGAAATCGTACGTTTGTATTCACATATCAGCAGACTCTGCCTACCAACACTTCTCGCATTAAAATGTCTTCAGATTCAAAAAGAAAATTTATTCACACAGAGAGGCAGGAAAAGACTATAAAAAAACCCAAACCAACCTTATCCTAACATTGTAACATAGAAGTAGCAACTACGCTATCTAAACACTACACACATTAAATATATTGTTTCTCAAATCCAAAATTCATTTTAAGTTGATATGAAAATAAGACTATTTCCCATAGTGTATAGATTATTTAAGGGAATATTTTTTCTTTCTAGATTAGCAAGGCACTGGTCTCATATAGATCTTACACAGGGCCCTCCCTTGCACGTGGCTTCCACCCACTAGTTATATCCTCCTCAGGATCACCTGCTGACTTGGCACTGGACTGTGTATTTCTTTAGTTGCTTCAGCTCCATAAGGAACCGATTTTACCTGGGGGTCAGACTAACTACATCTGTCCACGTCTTCTAATACACCTCTTTAGAGCGCAGTGTCCTTGTCTACAATGTGCTGTTCCTAATTCCATCACAAAAACACACTCCTTTTGTTGCTGTGACTTACATTTCAGAGAAATAATACAAAATGCAGACACACGGGTGAGTACAGTTTCCAAGGAAAAGGGAAGTACGCGTCTTCATACCTGAGGTCATTCATCAACTCTGTCATTTACATTGTGACTTGGACCAGGTGCGTCATCTCACCTATATGCAGGGTATATAACATGCCATTAACCGACTTTGTAAAAAACATGCTGAATTCTTGGAAGAAAAGACCCTAAAGCAATATTGTTGTTACCGAACAGGTAATTTATGACCCAGATATAGCTAGGAAGGGGAAAAAAAAAATAAATAGAATTTCAAAGCTTTTTTTAGAAGTGGTCACAAAACTTAACTATTTGAAATTCTATTATGATCTATAATAAGAAAGCAGACGTGACTGTATTCTGCTTGGTAGCGGAGGAGAAGATGAAATGACCTTTAATCATTGCACTTCAAAAAAAGATTCAGGCAGTTCCACTGATATATCTACTCAGACTTTGAAAAGAAAAATAAAGGAAAATAAAAATCTCAGGAAATACAGGCTGATTTGACAGAAACACTGTAAAAATACCTTGTTTTGTTTTAGGGAGGAGAAGGGTTATCTTTTTCTGAAATTCTGCAGGGATTTCAGTTACTAAAACTGCCCAAAAGGTTCTTGTAGACTAGTTTATTAAGTGAAAAGCTTTTGTTAGGTAAATAGCAACTAAGCAAATTAATTTCCATATTTGAAATGCATTGTAATGTGCACAAAAGTGTGATTTTCTTTAAGCCTGAAAGATATATAGATAAGGTCTTACAGCATCCTCAGAACAGTCCTTTTGATGCCAACTAGAGCTTCTGTTCTCATACCAGGCTTATACTGACCTTAAGTTTTTATTTAAATTTGATCTGGATGACTTTAGTCTCTCGATACTACAGAAGTGTGCTGACAATCCAGGCAAATTGTTTTCCTATGTCACCTTCAATCTTATACTCAGATACCTCCCAAAAATAAGACATAGTAGGCATCTAGTAGAAAGACTTGTACTCTGTGTTTGTGCAGCATTTGGTACAGATTTTTCTCCCTTTTCTTAGGCAATGTAATAATAAGGATAATAAAAATATATTACTAACACATGAAGGCTTATAAGACCCAATTATGTTAGATGACATAACCTATCAGTCTTAAAGCTAATATTTTTATAAAAATGAACATTTTCCAAACAATTAATTCTTCTATATTAAATTCTAATGACTACTGGTCTTAAACAGAACTCTAAATCCCAGGCTCATGTGCAGAACAAGAAACAGTTGAACTGAAGAAGGAACCCATGATGGAGCACAATTTCTATCAAGTTAAACTTGGTTATCAGCTTTTTTCATTTTCATCTATGTCACTAAAATCAGAATTATCCCAAGTTCAGTGTAGATTGGTCATGACAACAAAATTGAGATACTGCCTTATCCTGAGATATTGGCTTGAAAGACAGCCCAACAATTTAGCCCATATTTATGGCTGCATAGTTTTCAAAATAACACATAATATGAAAAACGGTGGAAATGACCCATCACTTTTATACTATTTGTGTTCACCAGAGTTGGTTCTTATTCCTTTGCTCTTGCTTTTTTTTTTTTCAAAGCAGACTTTTAAACTCAACCCATAAAACACAAAGGTATAATTGACAAACGGGTAATTTTATCTTTGTCACAAAGCATTTTATAGAGCTTTTGCTAAAACTTGGATGTTACTGATTGTCATGGTTTTAGCTGTGATAGATTTGATTTTCTTCACTGTAGCTGGTACAGTGCTGTGTTTTGGACTTAGTATGAAAATAATGTTGATAACACACTGATATTTTAGTTGTTGCTGAGCAGGGCTTACACTAGTCAAGGACTTTTCCAGCTTCCCGTGCTCTGCCAGGTGCACAAGAAGCCAGGAGGGGAGGGGGCACAGCCGGGACAGCTGATCCAAACTGGCCAAAGGGATATTCCATATCATATGATGTCATGCCCAGTATATTAACTGTGGGAAGGTGGCCGGGGAAAGCAGCAATCGCAGCTTGGGGACCAGCAGCATTGGTCGGCAGCTGGTGAGCAGTTGCAGCACTTGTTGTCCGGGTTGGTTTCTTTTTCCCCTTTCTCCCGAGGTTTCACCTCTCTCGTTATTTTCCTTTTCATTATATTATTATTATCATTACTGCTTTATTTTAATTATTAAACTGCTCTTATCTCAACCCACGAGTTTTCTTTGGGCCTTCCGATTCTCTCCCCCATCCCACGGGGGTGGGGGGAGTGAGTGAGCGGCTGCGTGGTGCTTAGCTGCTGACGGGGGCTAAACCACGACACTGATGAGAGTAATACCCATGGAGCACTACTTGACACTATCCCTTGGCCCTGTAAGAATAACAAGAATTGGGCACAAAGAACAGTAAATGGTTTGTTGGAGACTCTCCTCTGCACCGCGCACAGGGACCACTGTCCAAGGCCCTGTCTGTCCATCACATCGTCAAGAAACATAAGTGAACACCTTCTACAGCACACTCTATTCTCTGCCTGACATTTGAGACTTCAACACAATAACATTTTCCACTTGGGCTTTCCAAGTTGCAGTAGTGATCACACTGAAGGCAGCCTGATAAGTAAGCCTCTCATTCTCATGTAAATCGAGTGCTCTAATTGGGATCAAAGAGGTGTAGATCAGCACCTAGCTTGTCACAGAAAGCATTCACCTACTATAAAGTTATGTTGGTTTTTCTAAAGCAGGCTACACTGATTTTCAATTTGATTTTCAGTGGAGGCAACTCCATAACATGGAGGGTTCATGTTTCCCTAAGTGGAAAGAGCAAGTTCAGATCCAGACATTCAAATCAAACTACAAGGAGGAAGAGACAAATTCTGCTTTTAGCTAACAGTTCTCCCTAACATAGCAGGATTTTAAACCTGTTTGACAATGGACAAAAACTGAGAACAAGTCAGGGCATAAGACAGTTATCCAAGGTGTGTACCCATTAAAAAATATATTCACATTTAATGCAATTTGTCTTTGGTGCAAACTAAGCTAAGCTCAGATTCACTACAAGAGCAATAGGAAGAAAGAGGAAGAAACCATTCATACATTTTGTCATTAAACTTCTAAAAATCAACTACACTCCATTGCTCAGCCTTGAGCTTATATCTTTTCTTCCTGCATGCAGAGATATGAGTAAGAGTTGTGTGCTTCTCAGTGATTTGCTTCTCCACCTTTATGCTTTCATGGTTGCAGACTGCACTATTACTCTATTTAAATTCTCATCTATTCTCTGCCTGTAGCTAGAAGCACTCAATTAAGTGATCTGAAATTCTGAACATGCACACAACAACACCCCTCATTTCTTTCTAAGCATATGCCCCTAGCAACTTAGCTATCGTATGTGTTTTTAGGGTTCATCTATGTACAAAACCATCAGGGATTTCTAGTAACAAATACGATTTGATTTTCTCTTAAGTACTGTTTGCTTTTTGGAAAACAGCCATCCAGAGAACTTTTTGTGGGAATAAACTAATCTTCAGCCTGATAGTATTTAATTAAACATTTAAGAAACAAACCCACTATACAGAAGTGCTCCTTCTAGCCCTGTGTACCACACAGAACAACGTTGTATGATTTAAAATTTACATTTTTAATTATACCTCTAAAATTCTCACTGATCTATCCTCTCAGAGCTGGAACTGATCTAACCTAGCTTTATCTATCATAAGTTCAGTCATTTCGGTGGCAATTTTCCCAATATGGCATCATTGCAAGAACTGAATTAGGAATATGATATTTAACAGCCGTATGAGCCTTCTCACTTAGGTATTTCCTTAAAGTAATATGACATGTTGTGAATTTATAGGAGCTAGTCAGAGTACTCATTGAATAAACTATTTGAGCAATACTAATACTGAGGTTATGGGTAGGATTTAGCTGTTTCTTGTGGCACTTAATAAGCCCTAACTGTCATTGGAGGCTATTTGACAAAAAAAAAAAAAAATAAAGAGGAGAAAACCTGGACATAATTAAAGGTAACTAGGGGCCACACGATGAACAAAGCAAGCATGGGCTCTGCATCCAAGAGAGGTAACTACAACTGAGATGAGAAAGTACAAACATTTTGTACGAGATGGTGGTGCAAGATCATCTAAAGCTCTGATCAGCCATATCACAGAAGGACTGGTTCACGTAGAGTCAGAGAAGACTGTCTAGGGAACCCAAAAGCCTGTTTTCTAAATTGGTTCAAAACCAGTTTTGCTCTTTTGCTCTAGCAGAAGAAAAAATGAACTGGATAGCACTGTCTCTCTCTAGCTACAACAGACTAAACATGACTGAATTTGATCAACTGTTTAAATCTACATCCTAATGTTGACACAAATAGTCATAACATTGTTATTAATAAGTTTAGGCTGAAAACTAAAAGAATATTCCTAGATCAAATCTTCCAGAAAAAGTGATGGTTGTGGGCAGGGGGGATCAAAATGCAGCTGGCAGCCAGGTACTAGTGGTGCTGATACTGGGACTGATACTGGTTTATGTCTTCATTAAGGGCCTGGGTGGTGGGACTGGACACCCTCAGCAGGTAAATGAGTGCACCAGCGGGGTGGCTACGGGGGAGGTCAGGGCTGCCGTTCAGAGGGTGGCTTAGGAGCACACAGCTTGGGAAGGGAAGCTGCATGAGCTGGCTTTGTTCAGCCATAGAGAAAAAGAAGGGTAAGGATGACAGAGTAGGACTGAACCAATACCTCCTACCGCCTAATGCATGGTTAGGAGAAGACAGAGACAGACAAGAAGTGAAAAGAAAAACAACAACAAAAGCACGAGGTGCACCAAGAAAAAAATCCAGTTATAAGTAAGGAAAAATTCTTCACAGTAAGAATGGTCAAACACTGAGTGGTAGCCAGGCTTCATAATATCTCCACATTTGGAAATACTCAGCTTAATCACAGTTCACAACTGAAATCACACGTATCAGCTGAGCAATTCACATTTGCTGTAACCCTCAGAACTGGTACAATCTAAAAAGATGGTTTTAAAACATACATTGAGTACAAAAAGTGTCTACTATTCTTCAGGGATCTAAAATGGTATCTTCATTTAGATGCCAAAGTAAAATTCAGCATTTGTAATGAGCCATTTCCATTTACCTGTCACAATCACTTTTCAAATTCATAATACAAAAATACAAAACAACCGTACCAGACTATTTCTCTATGGGTCTGACCTGACTGCATTTTATACTCAGTACTGAGAGGGTTGAAGTGGTAGAAAACAATGCTAAGATTTTATTCTTCATATCTTCTATTTGGCATCTCACATTTTGCAAAGTGGAATATTACCACTGTAATAAGCAAAACAATTTAAAAAAAAAATCTGGTGACACTTAAAGTATCCAAGAATTCAATAAATAATTTATTATCTGATTAAAGTTTCTCTATCATACAACATGGACTCGTAACATCTGATATTAATTCATCCCACAGAAGATAATTTGAATTTCTGTGTTTAATTCCTTCCTTAATATTAGTGTGTCTATTACTACCCAAACTGTGAATAGTTCTACCATGTCTCAAACTCATGCTAACTGCTTCTGCCACAGCTGCAGTACTTCCAGAGCTACAAAAAGAACTTCAGCAGAACTTTACCGAAAGGTAGATTGAAGAGGAATTGCACTGTTGTATCAGTCCACTGGACATAGAGATCCTGAGAAAAACTGACTTTTTTAAAACACTGTACATAATTAGATCTTCTAAGTCATTATTTGCCCTTGCTGCACCAATTGTCCTGCCACAAACAAATGTCTAAAGTCATGCTATGTGTATCATTGCAGTACATAATGGAAAGACAGGAAACAGAGAAGTTAAGGTATTCACTTCCAAAACTCTGAAATGGCTTTTGGTTTGATTTTGTTGAGTCCTGACAGCTTAGTGGAAGAGAAGAAAACTATCAAGGAGTATGAGGCTGGTTCTACAAATTGAGTCTTTAAGGGAAGCACCACTGTCATGGTTTCACCCCAGTCAGCAACCAAGCCCCACACAGTTGCTCGCTCACTCCCCCTGGTTGGATGGGGGAGAGAATCGGAAGGGTAAAAGTAAGAAAACTCATGGGTTCAGATAATAATTGAAATAAAATACAATGAAATATAATAATAATAGTATCAATAATAATAATAATAAATTGTAGTGAGAAGGAAAACAAAATGAGAGAGAGAGAGAAATAAAGCCTGGGAAAAACAAGTGATGCAACATCTTACCACCCACCGACCGATGCCCAGCCCGTCCCTGAGCAGCGATCGCTGCTCCGCCTGGCCAGCTCCCCCCAGTTTATATACTTGGCATGATGCCATATGGTCTGGAACATCCCTTTGTCCAGTTTGGATCAGCTGTCCCGGCTGTGCCCCCTCCCAACTCCTTGTGCACCCGGCAGAGCACGGGAAGCTGAAAAGTCCTTGACTGGTGTAAGCCCTGCTCAGCAACAACTAAACCATCAGTGTGTTACCAACATTATTCTCATCCTAAATCCAAAACACAGCACTGTACCAGCTGCTAGGAGGAAAATTAACTTATCCCAGCCGAAACCAGGATATTCAGTTTACAGATAACTTTTTAGATTGAGGTAGCTCCAAGGGTGCCTTTAATTTAGGAAGAGCACTGAGTTTTCTAAAACCTGCACAAGCAAACTCAGAAAAGGGCACCGTAGCTCCCTACCAGCAGTATGAATCAATTATAGTTGGAAGCTATGGCAGCAGGGTGGGTGGGGAGATCCAAGCTGGCCAACTTACAAATGACACCACAGCTGAGTGCAGCTGTGGTCCAGCATCAGATGTTAAACCTCCCCACAACCCCGCACACAACCTGCTGAGGCTGCTAATCTTTCTCAACTCCCAAGTAATAAACTTACAAATCAGTTTAAAACTAGTTCTCTGTATTTACTTGAACTGGTTAATGCATAATTAGGTCTTAATAAGTTTTTCAAACACAAGGATCCATTACAAAAATATTAGACTCCATTGGCAGTCCCAAAACAAGAAAGATGTGATGTGAAACAACCACATGAGATGATCCTCAGAAAAAGAAAGTATTAAACTAATAGCAAACTACTGAGCTCATTGGATTTCACATAGAAATTAATGCACATAGTAGCAAAACAGAGGGATGAAAAGTCATGGAATACTAAGCCACAACAGTTCAATGCAGCATTACATGCACCTACGCTATACACTATGGACAAGATCGTTTCTTGAAAGAAAAGGATACTTAAGAGCACAAGGACACGAATGCAAAAGTCCATTCTAATTGATACCTCGATATCTACACAGGACAAGTTCTACCACTAGCTAAAATCCATGTGGAGAGGAGTAAAACTGCTCGTCCGGTCTCAAACCTGTGGCGTTTGGCTCCAGAGCACAAGCTAGTCATCAGTGCCACAAAGCATTAGGGTGTAAAATAACCTGCATGTTAATCTCACACTATTTTCTCCTTGACTTATTTCTCAGCTCTGTTAAAGCTCTCAGGGTGTTAAAGCTCTGTTAAAGATCTCAGGGGGACATTTGGGGGATGTGTCAAGTTAGTTCACTTCTTTACCATAGGGTCTCCAAAGTGTATTTCTCCAAGGGGAGCCAGTCAAAATAATTCCCCCTTTCAAAAATGCATTTTTAATCGGTATGAGATCAAACATACAAATAAGGTAAACGAAAGTTAACTGCGTATGATATCAAAGGTTGCCTGCCAGTTCTGTACTCAGGGAAAAAAAAGTGTTCACTGTGATTGACCTTTATTTTTTTTTCCATAAACTGTATGCATTAAAATTGTTTTAAAACTGTGTTATGACACACAGAGCTGATTCTATCCCAAACAGGTACTACTCCATTTTGCAGGGGAGTCCCAAGCCAGGGCAGAATTGAGGCCTGTCCTAATCAGGGCACTGCACATTTCTGTAATCAGATTGTGTGACCGAAAAACGTGTGTTCTGCCCCAACTGTTGCTAATCTGGAAAAGAGAGTGGGTGGGAATACAACTCCTACTTTCCCCCTCAACCACAAAGTAAACTTTTGCCTGCAAAGGACAGATTTAGAGAATGCACTGTCTGCAATCCTGATCATTTTAAGGAAAAAAGTAGAACTTCTAGTGAGTTCAGCAGAACCAGAATATCACAATACTTTATGTGAAAAATGAACAGCCTCGTGCTATAATTACTCTGCACTCTAAAGTGCTTAAAGTTTCTCAGCGATTACTGACGGTACATTTCTAAATCTCCTCTTAGCTCTTTCCACAAGAACAATAGACAAAATAAAGCCTTGTTCTGACTTTTCAATAAGCTTGTCCCCAGTAAGGAAAGACAAAATATCTCACGGTTCAGGTAACCTCCTTACAGGACAAGCGTTTGTTGTTACTACCCAACTCAGAAGTGATTTTTCTGTATTAGTCTGGGACTGTGCCACAAAATCCATTAGCACCCGAGGGAGTGGGAGCCAAAATTTAGGCCTCCCCCATCACTACTGAATGCCCAAATCACAGACTACACAGTCCAGCTCTCGCTGGTTTTTCAAGGCTTCTGTGACTGCTTTGCTGTGGTGAGGCAGCACCTCAGCGGGCAGGACTGGGTGCCCTGCCACGCTGGCCCCACTCTCTTAGGCTGTGGGAAATGTGGGCTTAACTTCTACATTGAGTGAAATAGTTCATCTTGAATTAAAGGTCCGTAAGTGTCCCTCATGATATATATGTTCAGATTATATAACTGTCTGCCTCATTTAGAGTTCATTCAGGCACGGGACAGACCGACCGGGTTTCCCAGGTAAATATCCTGATGCACAAGAATTGTAAGAGTCATTGGCTCACTTAGAGAGCCACTCAAAAACTTTTTAATTAAGCCTGCAATCTTCTGTGCATCACAAGGCCAGTCCTAAGATTTATAATCTCTTGTCGTGTTGCTCAGAGTCACCATCTCATTTTTATCTGTATTGCTGTTATCTAACTTTGCCTACAAATGGAAGGTTAAGGTTTGAGGCGTATTTCTGGGCACTTGTCAAAATTCATTTTATGGAAAAATGAAACATTTGCAGGGTTTCTCCTCTAGTAACACCACTGCGATGAACACAACTGAGTAAATTATGTGATGATTTCCTATTCACATTCCCAGGAGCCCATACCACATAAAGCAATGAGGAACAAGTGTAAAAAACAAAACTTCTAGCCAACATCCTGCCTCCACATCCCAAAATATGTGAGATCTTTAAGTCCCAGAGCAATGGGAGAGAGGAATCATTCTTCAAATGTTTTAATTGTGAAAACTTCATCCAGCAGCATCTGAATACCAAACCACATCATCAGATGCAGGCACATAGGTTGAACAACAGTGCATTGTATGCTCCATGACCGGATGCTCAGGAAGTTCCAAATTAAATCTTGAATATATTTGGGAAGGAATTAAGTTATAAAGGTTGAAATAAAGGAGGACCCAACCCTGCACCCAGCTGTTGCATGTATGTGTAACACAACTACTATGATTCTGTGCATCAAATACACATAGCTAACTGATTTACAAAGGGAAGTATCTGCAAGTAAGAAAGTGCCTTAAACCTTCTCTATTTTCAAATTAATTTTAATTTCGTCATGTGTTGTGGTTTAACCTGGCAGGCAGCTAAAGACCACACAGCTGTTCATTCACCCCCCCGCCCCAGTGGGATGTCGGAGAGAACTGGGGGGCGGGTGGTGTAAAATTCATGGGTTGGGATAGAAAGAGTTCAATAGGACAGAAAAGGAAGGGAAAACAATAATGATAAAAGAATATCCAAAACAAGTGATGCACAATGTGATTCCTCACCACCTGCCAACTGATGCCCACCCCATCCCTGAGCAGTGGACCCTTCCCCTGGCCAGCTCCCCCCAGTTTATATACTTGGCATGACGCCATATGGTCTGGAACATCCCTTTGGCCAGTTTGGATCAGCTGTCCCGGCTGTGCCCCCTCCCAACTCCTTGTGCACCCGGCAGAGCACGGGAAGCTGAAAAGTCCTTGACTGGTGTAAGCCCTGCTCAGCAACAACTAAACCATCAGTGTGTTACCAACATTATTCTCACCCTAAATCCAAAACACAGCACTGTACCAGCTGCTAGGAGGAAAATTAACTGTATGCCACCGAAACCAGGACACCATGATAGGTACAATTCCCCACCCTGCAGCATTTATTCAGTGCAAGATTTCTGTGATGCTGAATACTGACAAAAATTCTCAGGCAATCATTCTGTGGTGAGGGTTTTGGTTTTGGTTGTTTTATTTAGTTAATTTACCCCATGGCAAATCGCCTCTTCAACTGTTCAAAATTTTTAGTATTGTCAACAAGCTTTTACTTTTCTCTCCAAAACTTCTCCCAAAAGGTTTTGGTTTGGTTTTTTTTGGGGGGTGTTTTGTTGCTTTTTAAAAAACAGCACAGTTCAATAATTCCTCCTAGTAGAGCATTGGAGTTTTAGATAATGTAACTCATAGCAAACCAATAACATCGATACCTAAAACTCAGTAAAGCCTATTCCAAAGCCCTAAATCCTATAATTCTACAGGTCAAACGTTTTCCAGCTACAGCCATCCTTACATTATCATTAGAAACCACTTCAGATATTGACTCAGAGACTGTGACTGGTTCTGGGAGAACAGTCATTTCTCTTTTATAACACCAGAAAAAACAAATTTTTGAGTGACAACTCCATTTTGAAAGTCCACATATGTTAAACTCCAATTCATACTCTATTAAAGAATTTTTCACCACTTTTGATCTATGCCAAAACCCCAGTGCCCTGGCTTAAGAAGCAATACTGGGGTTTTGTATTCCAGTCTGTCGGTAATGCATCTGACATAATTTCTCTTGGCACATCTTTACATGCATTGCTGATCTTACATGAAAATCACTTCTGCTTTGAAAAAAAATTCTGCACAGAGAATGCCCACAAAAGTTGAAAACACAGAGAAATTTTTAATCACCTCCAACCTTATAGTTCAATTAAATCTATCTCTGAACAATGTAATTAGCTACATATTCGATGCTGCTCCCCCCTCTAGGGATTCTCACTAGTCTTTACTAGAAGTTTTGAACATGCAAAATTTCCAAAGTCTTACTATTTAGCTTTTCTGCAGCTACACACTTCAATGCCAGCTGAACCAGTAACCTGGGACTTAGCACAGCCCAGCTGCCAAGGCTGAGGGTCTTCCTCCCCGTAGCCTTAGAAGCAGCTATAACTGGGGGGAGAAAATGCTTATACTACTTCAGGAAGAGAGTTTCAAAATCCACTCTGGAAGAAGCTAAGAAGCTTCTGGGGCTGCAGTACCAGACTGACTTGGTTTAAACCAGCTTGTGAGTGGTGGAACATGCTGGCTCTACCCGGCTCCCACCTCCCTTGCCAGGCAGGAGAGATGCTGTCCCAACGCAGTATAGGTCCTACCACCTGCAGCATGTGGTGAGCTCATGGTTCAACCACCCTGCAATGAAACTGCAGTGTTTCTGGTATTTTTGCCACTTCTGTTGCGCTGGGAAAAGCAATATTTCACTCAGATAATATACTGGACAACAAGAACAAAAGTCAATAGATAGGAACTTAGTGAAATCCAGGGAAGCACAATGGGAACTGGGAATGCTCAGCACACTGTAGTATAGACCCCTTCATCTTTTATCATATGAAATGGGCCCAAGAAACATTCCACTCACTCAGGTTTGGAGCTCAGTGGGATATCTAGACCAGATAGCTCAGAGTTAAAAAATTTTCAATACTCTTCCACAATCATATTTCATCTTTCCTTTGAGGCCAAGGCTTCACATCAAGTTAAACAGTGTCCATCCTGCTTTTTCTCTGAGCAAACACTCACCACAGTCCTCCCTACCTGTGGTTATCAACCCTCTTCCTTATCCAGACCTCAGTAAAATATTCTGCCTTAAATACAACCATTCCATTACTTATTCAGCTCAGAGATGTGTTGTCATCCCCCCTTTCAGTGTACAAACCATTTGTTTGAAGGCTGGAGGGAAAGGAAAAACTAGATGGTTTAAGACACAAAGGTGATATTTTTTATACTGCCAAACAAATTGATCCTCCAGGAGGGTCAGGATTGCAGTGCAGTTAGTTGCCGTGGGAAGAATTAGACACACACAGCACATAATGTAAAATGGATGATTCAAGAAGTGTGTATCACTATATCAGGCATCTGCCATACTTCAATAAAAAGATGTTGCCTACTTGAAATGTGTGAAGTCAAGATTTCCATAAAGAAAATAAGTATTATGAAAAACTTGATATTACGCTTGCATAATTTGAAAAGTAGCTATAAAAAATGTATTCATTCAAACACAGCTAATTCTGAAAAAGGATTGTCCCCTTTTTAGACAAAGATATAGTATGAAGAGTGTACATGAATGCTACAGTATATTCTCCAAGACTCTCTGTGCTCTGAAACGATCCTGTAGCAATACCAGTGAGGAACAGCTGCTGCATTTTCACCCTTAAGGTGGGTGCATTTTAGTGCACAATAGGAACATCTCAAAATGAGTGTATATCTGTATGTTCCATCTGGTAAATGCAGCAGAAACGAGATACTGTAAAATGAAAAGTCTTTCGACTATGCCCTGCCCCAGGATGAGCAAGGAAATAAGAGTGAGCTGTACTTCAAACCAATTCTTTTCCCCACTTTTGTCTTGACTTCGAATATACTGTAACATTGTCAGCTTTTTAATGACAAGAGCTCCAACTCATCTGAACTTCTCTTCCCCCAGAAGGAACAGCACATGCCCATCTTTTAATATCTTTTAAACACACTGTAAAACTAGCATTTTCTTTGTAAAAAAACCATCAACAACTAAGTGGAAAAGGAGGAAGTGTTAAAAGCTTTATTTTACTCTATGTATTTTCCATCCAACTCCAAAAAAAATTTTTTTTTTTGTAGCTTTTAAGTTCAGTATTGGCATGGGCTTACTCATCCAAGGATTTAGTAGTACAAGTCCTGAACTCGAACTGTTAAACACTGTATAATTTCTATATTTCACACTCCTTGAATGCAAAAAGATCTATCAAAAAACCACTGAAAATGAACCAAAAATAATCCTTACTTTTGCAGACTATCTTTACATCAAGTGAGAAATAATTCGTGCAACAATTTTAGAGATGTTAATTTTTGGTTACCAAAATATCACAGCAAATTAAGCCCTATATACAGCTAGCATAGCATACCTGTTTCCACATTTCTGTTCGTTGTAAATTGCCATGTTTCTGTCATATTTATTTCCCCTTGTTCTGTCTGTTATCTTTCATACATGAGATACAAAGTCTTGATTAATTTTTAAAAAGCCTCCAAAATTCCTGCTGGATGTGACTCATGTGGAAATACTTTCTTATCAATTTTCAAGCCCTACCGAATGTTCACTCTCTAGAACTGATAATTTTAGCATTTAGAAATGTATTTATCCATTCTATACCGCTTATCATTTTTTCCCCATAAAGAAACAAGTAATAAAATTGACTGTCATACATATTTACATTCATTTTACACTTGCTACGGAAGTAATTTTAGCATTTATCTCTATTAAGAATTGTAATTCTTTTATACCCAATTCTGGAACGTCGAGGGAGAAGTCCTACCAAAAAAGTTCAGCTAAAACAAAAATACTAAATCTAATACTAGAATGTCAAAACCCAAATATTAAAAGTGACATTTTGAAACAGGTGCATGAATAACTTATCATATAGAAGGTTTTACAAGCACAGTTATTTAGCACGTTGATTATCCACTAGATCGCATAGGTATCTGATGGTCTCCACCACAGGAGAGTAAATTTTACAGAACCAAGAGCCTAGCTACATCTTTGTTAATGCTGCCTTTTATCTCTAAGCTAAACACACAGCAAATTACTGTACATATAGCTCCAGAGTGCAAGATTCTAGATATTAATCAACAGCTGGCAATTTTTTGTAGGATTTAATCTATTTTCGGTTAGCTTCCACAGAGGTTTCAGCTTGGAATAAGCTGACTGATGAAGTTTTTCATTCCAGTTATGTTCTTTAAGGACTGTGCCCAGGCATTTCCATACAATGCCACAAACAAATATGAAACGCTGCTCGCAGATTAGCTTAGAACATCCCTGTATCATGGCAGCTCGGGGCTGTGCTAACACTGCTTACCCGGTAGGAGACATAAGGAGAAACATATCTCTGGTAAAGGTCAAACAGATTCATCATTTCAACAGATCTCTTGAGCTGGGGAGGGGGAGGGTGTGTGCAGCAAAAAACAGAGTAATTGAAAGTAAATATCTAATTTGGGGACACAGGAAGAGTTGTACAGAAGTGCTAAGCAGACTCATTCTGCCCCAACATTGGGAAGGCAATAAGGTGAGCAAGCACTTTTCTAATCCAAGAACATAAGGCCTTATTCTGGTCTCTCTGAGGTCAGATTTGCTGATGAATTCAGTGTCAGTAGGATCCAGATTACAATAAAAATCAACAGCCACAGAAAGAGGGGGGAAATGGAGAGGAATTAAAGACTAACTCGCAGCCAGGAACACAGAGCAGACCCGGAGTACAGCCCCCTCGTATAGCGCAGAGCAGGGAATGTATTACATTGCGCAGGGTATAGAGTGACGTAAACCAGTACTGCCATTGCGACAGCAGTTTGTATCGGCAAAACTGCTTCTTGTTAAAGCTGTTCGCATTCTTCAAGCTTTACGTGGACGTCGCACTACGTCTGCCTCCATATTTACCTACCACAGCAGCACGCGCAGGCCTCCCTCGGGCCCAGCGGCAGGTTCCCCCGTGCGCAGCTCCCACAAATCTTTGTAACCCAACAGGAGAAACACCGATTCTGAGGGAGCGCTACAGCAGCGAACATGTGGAAGCAGAGGGTGCCCTTTTCCATAAGTTTACAGTTTTTATCTTTTGCTATTTGTAGATGAACGTGTCAGTGGTTTCATGGCCTGGTTGTTCAGCAGCGGCATGGGCAGGCCCCCAGCAGCGAAGCAGCAGCCCTCGACTGTGCAAACACATGTACTTATATACAGCAGTCAAAGAACTGCCCTGATTTAAAAATTAATTAATTTATTTAACAGGTAATCACATTACTGTAACATAAGGCTTCTGTGTAGGGGCAGGGATAAGCCCGCGGCTTCTCCACCCTGTGCCCGAGCCCAACTCTGTATCCACCTCAATAATAACTGCTGCTTGCTGGGCTAGACTTTCTGCCAAACACCAAAATTACGTGCTAACAAATTCAAATACTGTTGGGGATGTACTATCATTATCAGTCAATATATACCAATGAAGTGCTGTCCTCTTTAAAAAAAAAATTCAGAATGACCAAATACATTTTTAAGTTTTATTTTTGTGAAATGATAATTATGCAAGATGTAAGACTACCCTGCAGAAGTGTTGCTATACTTGCTAGCATTTAGTACAACACGTATACATTTCAATAGAGCTTTTCTTTTTTACCCTTAATTCTAATGCATGTTCTAAAAATTCTATGGTAAATTCAATAAAGCATCTTCCACTATATTCTGCTGAACTCCTCCATAAGAAAAGGACTTTCTGATCAAAGTTATTTTCATTACATCTTTTCTGTCATCAGCACACTTCAAAATGCCAAACGTGATTATTGTTAAGAAACATTTATACATTGTAAACGTATAAATGTAAATTTATAAATTGGAATGTAAATGTTTGTAAATGTATAAATGCAAATACACAGTGCCCTTTAGAGACGGGGGTGGGGGTGGAGAATCTTACTCTCCTTAAAAAGTTTGCTTTTGTTATCCAAATCAGTGTTGATAACTGATAACCAACACTAAAAAACTCTATACGTAGAGATCTTCTACAGGTGGGATGCAGGAGTAACATAAATCAATTTTGAAAGTATGTCTGTAGAAAACAGTTTATTTTCAAACACAATCTCTTTCTAATCATCATGAAAAGTTTGCATCCTTCACAATGTCGCACTGCAACGGACATTAAAGAAGTTTCTACTCTGCAGAAGTTAACTTATTGACAGAGCATACGAACAAACTTTTTGGTCCCTGTATGGTGTTAGAGAAAAATCAGCCCTACGTGGGATTATGTTATAGCTCAATTATGTCATGCAATTAAAATTAATAGTTTTAAAGTGGTCAGATCCTTTCATTCATATAAACACTCTGCAAGGCCACAAAAGGGCATGCATGAGAGCTGCCAAGTCCCTTATAAAACATTTCAAAGAAAAATTTATTTAATCCTTCCCAATGTAGCTACAGATGGGGTGAGTGTCAGACACTGCCCTCAGATACACATTGCAGCCAATAATCCAACTGTTTGACACTCATCCCGTGGAATATCTACTGCTTTACTCCTTTCCTCCAAAATCCTACTCAGATACACAGTTTTACTGGTACCACCTTCCACTGAGGACCAAACCAGACTGAAGACAGATATTGAAGTGTTTATTAATCCTTTTTCATTATTAATTCCTTTATTTATACATACTGTGGAGAATTCTTATTTTAAATACATAAATTTTACAGTAAACTGCTGTGAATAGTTATTTCCTGAAGTCTCTCTAGGTAGCAATGTGTAAGGGAGACAATTATATTTTTACAACATCTGCTTACAGTTATCTATTAAAACACGTATTGACAATTTCTGCTCATTCCCTCACTTCCCAAAAATGAAGTTACACACAAACACACCTGGTAAGCCTGCTATTATCAAATAATTATAATAGCAACATAGTGCAACTGTGGAATAAAACAAAAACACAAATCTGTATTTAAGAAACAGGAATCTTAAACTAGCATTTAATACTTGACCTACAATGCTGAGCATTTATTAACTGTGAAAGCTAAAAGAAATAGATTGATACTTCATCATCAAAGAAGTGAATGAGAACTCAGTAAGCCTAATGCATTTTTATTCTAGCTTGAAAAGACAACTAACCAAGTGTATATTCATATAAATTATAGTGATGGGTATTTAAAGAACATTAAAATACAAATCATTAAAGACAGTATGTACCTTTAAAGGCAGTGTCAGATAAAGCATTATAAACACTACTGGAACAGTCCATGCTTGAAATCAAAGCCTGAATAAATAATTTGCATTGGAATCAAAGTCGTTTATAATTTTAGCATTATGGTAAAGTGAACAAAAATATTGCCATTTATTTCAACTGGGTTTGTAATTATGAATTATAAAGACACACAGGGAAATCCAGCCTTTACATCTTTCTATCCTTAAAACCATCGTTGTGGAACTTCTGGAATAAGATATGAGATACCTCTTCTCACCAACTTTCCTTCATTTCTGTTCTCTGCCAGATATTGCTCGAGCAACCCTTGAATTAGGGTGGCATCTTCTACACATGCAGCAGATCAGCAATGTTCATAGCTTTTCTCTCAGTGATTAGCACATTGGTTTCCACTTGGTTATTTTCTAGAATTCTCTTTGTCATTTCTTTTGGGACATATAAACATGACCATTTTGAAATGTCTCCACTCCCACCAAGGAGCAATTTCATATCTTGTAGCTGGCTTTTTTTATTGTATTGAATCAATTCCTACGTATAACAGTGACCATAATTTTCCCACCCGAGGACTGTACTTTTTTTTACACGACTAAAGAAACATTTCAGTTGGAAACTCAGTTCAGAGTAAGAGAAAATAATGCTCTAGCATAAGATATCCAAGACATTCTGATAGTCTTCTGTATTATTAAATGAAAAATAATTAAATTCAAAACTACAAGAAGAAAACAGGGGTTCCAGTTTGAAGGGTTAGCCCTTTGTCCTTATGGAGGAGAAAGAGTTGTGTAAGTAAAAGCCAACCTTTATTTAATTTGAAGAGTAACTGTAACTGATCAAATTATTACAGTTATCATTACAGTTTCAATTTCATTTCCCACTTCAGGGTTGTTTTTTTTCAGTGTCAGTTATAGCTATAAGCAGAGAAACGAAGCTAGCAGCGTCCTCCTGAAGGGCTGTTGAAAGAACAACATTTCTGTCAGCAGGCTTCCTATCCTCCTTGGAAAAGTGTTTGGCAATTTGCAAAAATGCTCTCCAAATGCAAAAAATTCATTGCAACTAAAGATTCCACTAAACTGAAAGTTTAATTAGGCCTTCTGAAAGAGTCACTGAAATGTTAGACTTAACACATACCTGTTATGTGTATTATAATGTTTGAACACATAGACAGCTATAAAGGACTTGTCATACTCTAGACTTCCGTTATTATTTATTTCCCTATATAGCTGCATAAAATCAACTGATGATTAAACAGATATTTAAACTGTCGGGGGAAAAAAAAAATCTATATCTAAATTTGCACACTTAACTTTCACAAATAGTCATTTTGAACATTTTATAAAAATTCTATTAAAAAAATTGTTAACCTCATGTTTTGACATGAATCTTTACTTATTGGAAAAGATTTCTATTCTTGCAATTGTGGAAAAAACAAAGGTCTTTTCCATCTTTGAATTTTTTTCAACAAAATTACTGAGTAATAACAAGAGAAAGTGGTGTTAAGTAACAATGAGCACTAATCAATCCCAATTTGTTCCTAACTACAATTAATTAAATTGCTTTGTGCCATATAAATGGATTTTTTTTTAAATTAGATGTTTCACTTATTGATTGTTTAGACACATCAATACACACTGCAAGGGATCTTTTCCCTAATAATGGAGTTAAGCAGGCAAAACATTAAGCAAGTTGCCATTTAGCTGATTAGGTGTCTGATTCTTCTCCCTTAAAGACAGAAAAACTCTTATGTGTATCAGTGACTGTAAATAGGCATATCACAATACAGCTGTACTTACACAGGGCACTGGGGAATTATATATTTTGCTGGAAATGAGCAAGAACAAGTGCCATCTTTGGAAAAGCCATGTGAAATTTAAGAATAATGTTTTCACTCTGTTCATTCTATGCCTGGAATAAGGAGGACAAGTGGCCTCTTCCTTTGCATGCTTCCTACCACACTACCTAATACTACTCTCCAATGGTTCCCAGTCCATGAGAAAATTCATTTACCAGTTTCTATGAGGCAACAGTGTTTTAAACATATTGAAATAGCATGTAAAGACACACACAGAAAAGACAAAAAGTGCTTTGAGAGTCCTTGACAATTTTTTTTTTTTTAAATAAACAGTTCCATCAACTCCCTCAGATCAAGTTTCAAGCTTACAACACATTAAACAAGAATGAACAAACAAACAGTCTTTGGGCCAGTGGTCTAAATCCTGGTACAAATTCTGACTTAATACCCACTTTCTTAAGAGTTAGGAATAAAGGAGAAGAAGAAAGGTAATGCAAACCCTGAAGGCAGGTGCCACTGCATTGTAGCAAATGCTAGAAAAGCTAGAAATTTCTATGCTAGAAATTAGGTCAAGTGACCGAGAAAACAGTTAGCAGCCAAAGGTGGGTAAATCATACGCAAAAAAGAGAAACAGAGAAAAAAACTTACACAAAAAGAAAACAGAGAAACTAGTTACCATCGAGTAAGGACAAACACAACCTTCTCCCACCAAACTGTTGCTCAATGACTGCTCATACTCCCACACTGAAAGAAATGCAACCTAATGGCTTCACTTTTACCCTCTTAAAGGCTGTTACTTAAACCCAGCTGAGAGGTGGTAACTTGTTCACACATACTCAGGCCTCCTAAGAAGATGACTGCAGAAGTCTGAATGAGGATTGTTTCCAAACAGATTTGGAACAGAGCTCCACAGGGGGCCCACGGCAGCATCAGACCTTGCAGTGGCAAACATGCAGAAGATGGTTGCAAATTAGCATCCAAAGCAAACATCAGGAAATGGAGGAAGGCCAGCTTGGCTATAACCGCTGTCTCATGAATCAGCTGTTTTGCTATTTGAGTGACTAATTAAGATAAACCAGGAAAATACAGGCCCCCAAAAGCGTGGGAAAAAGCCACCTGAACAACTCCACTGCTCTCTCAAACACATTGTCTAGACTGTTTATTTAAACATCACAGAGGTTTATCCATCTCTTCTGAAATTCAAAGAACTGAAAAAATATAGCACTTTAAATTAATGTATTTTATTATGCATAAATTGTATATTTTGTATATGTATAAATTATTATGATGTATAAATTAATTTTAAAAGAAGGTTTTTAGCCACCACAGCTATCATAGCTCAACTTTCATTCTGGATCTTGAGTTAAATCATTGTACATTTTTTTGAAGAAAGGTAGAAACCACAAAACTAAGTACAGATCATTCACCAAGCACAAACAACAGCAAAAACACTAAAAACCCCATCATCAACATCTTTTATTTTTCTGCTTCTTAGGCAGCTTTTCATTTATACCTTGGTAAAATTAGCTACAGAATGTTTCCTGAAATCTCTCAAAGTTTTAGACGATTTCATCAATACCCACAAATGGCACAAAGCTCTTCATAGCATCTGGCTAGTCACTATGGCATTGCGTTACCACCACTGTTTGTGTCCTATTAGATTACACAGTCTAATATGGAAAGAAAAGGAGGTGGGAGGAGTAAAATAAAGCAGGACATAAGGGAATTCTTCTTTTTTAGTTTCTGTGACTGAATCTTTGGCCTGTTCATGTATATTTTAAAGTAGCAATTCTATTATTGGGGCCAAGATTTCATTTTAAGCCCACTCTGGGCAGTTGGATTATTAGATTAGAGTATATCAAAGAACACTATCTGCCTGCCACTGCTCAGAAAGGTCAATCTTATGGGGAAACATTTCAAGATCCTTTCTCAAATATGTGAGGGAAAAAACAAAAAGGGCGGGGGAGGACAAATGTTTAACAGCATGCCCTCATACTTTTTTCCATGGAAAGAACAAGTCAGAGACATCAAGGCTACCAGATTTTTGAAAGGTTACATTAGGGGGAAAAAAAGAACAAATTTCCCCTAGAAGCATAGGTGACAGAAACACAGCATTGATGGGTTATAAATAGAGCTCCATGATCATGTACTTTGGGCTTTAGCTGTATACAAAGACCTGATGAATCTTGCCATGCTGATTTCTCATGTCATGTTTTTCGTATTTATGCAGTGTATGGTGATTGGATATCTTTGGTATTAACTGTGAAAGAGAGGAGTGAATCCATCATAATAAACCCAACATTTTAAAAAAAATTAAGAAATACTACATAAACGTGATACAATTTTAGAACATGGAACAGTCAAATTTTGCCCTAGAAAACTAATGCAAGCTCTAGAGGAAAGTGAGATGGATCATACAGCTTGCGTCAATCCGCAGCTACTTCCTGTCTTTGCAAATTCATCCGTCACCAGAATTCTACCATCTGAGCTCACATATTTGCAAGACATGGAGTCAATTCCCTTCAATTTAGTTGACTGTAGACTGCTGAATATTCCTGAGGCTTATCATCGATGTGGTGGGCCTGCCAAGGCTGGTCAAGGATCTACCTCCACATTCCTTTAAGTAACTCCCAAAAGAGTTCTGGGTCTGCACCACCAAAAGTCAAATCAGACTCAGGCTTGAACATACCTTTTTCTCCTGCAAGGTGAATCTAAAACACAGGAGAGCATGAGACAAGAGATGAAAGCCAGGAGAAGTTGTCTGAAAATTATCATCAATAAAATCTTTGTATCTAGAACAGGTCTCAAAAGCTCCAAGTGAGCAAAAAGGACCCCTCTGGATGGTATAACGGTGACATTTTAAGGGAACCATGATGTTAAAATTTTCATCCATATCTGTAAGATGATAGGTGTTCAAAGGAAAAGCTGAAGTTCAGAGTAGTTATACTCTCCGCTGGAACTCCCCTGGTTAATCTCAGGCATCCAGTGCCTCAAGTGAGGCTGCTTTCTACTGTCTCATATCCAGTCAAAGATGAGAGAGTTTTGAACACACTTGTAGCTGCAAATGCACACTTTAACTTACCGCCCTCAGTAGCCTTTCAACCATCAGTCATAAAAGATCCAAACTAGGGACATGGAGTCCAGCAACAGCATTCCTTTCATGCTTTAAAGCACTCAGATGATGTTTCTCTGCCACATTAAATAGAACAGAGCTGGGAACGAGTGTTTCTTAAATCAGGAGAGAGTAATCATGATAATTAAGATGTATTTGAGCTTCTGTGCTGGCTGCTCTTGCTGCTGGCAATCTGAACAACAAACGCTCATTTCTGAAGGCATCTTACTTGGGGGAACCAGTGTTTGGATCAAAGGACACATAATTCTCTAATTTGGACATTTAATATGTCCTTAATCATGCTTATAAAGAGCTCAGCCACATCTGAGAATACCATCTCAATACACACATGCAAATCATCATAATACACCTGAAAATGATTCTAACTTAACAGGATACAAAAGTTGGGTCCTCTGATTTCTTAAAAAGTTGGAAAAAAAAAATCTGATGTTTAATTAGGTTTTCAGTAATTTATTCAGTTGCTAGTGAAATGTTCATCCATATTATAAACTAGGAACTAAGGCCTAAAAAGACAGTAAAAAAAAAAATCCAGTTTTCCCTAAATTGAAATAAAAGTAAGTGTATTTGGGTATTTCAGTAAACCATCCAGTAAAACACAAGTGAATGACTGAACACCCTAGATGTAAAATGAAGTAGATTTTCCTTCTATTTTTAAAGACTGCAGGACAGGTCTATTACTGCTAATGAAAGGCCAGCTGATTTCAGCAGAAAGGTTAGATTTCAATTAATTATCCCTGCTCAATGCCTGAACCTTGTTCAGTTACAAGCCTTGATAGAAATAGATCAAATAATAAAATATTGCATAAATTAGTAATGATTTTCCCTCAGTGATGACTGCAGTACAAAATCCGAATAGTCTGAAGCTTTCCTCACACTTTGCTAGTTCTAATCAACTTCTCTTGTTTTTACTGTTTTATTTCTGAAGCAATCACACCATGTGTTATTATGAATAAGGTTTTTAGGTATTAAGTTCACACTTAAGCAAAAAGTTCAATCACCTTTTCAGAAGACCTCAGCAGACAGATGACCTCTTTAGAAATGTTAGACTGAAGTGTTAAAAGTCAAGGAGCTTCTGTTTTAAATAATGAGACTGTCCACGGTGCCACTAAGAAGCCTGAATGGAAGCCACACTCTTGAAAATCTGCTCCCAGTTATGAGATCTGGGAGCCTGGGAAGGCTGGAACCAAACCAGAAATTCCCAGTAAAGTAAAACTTTTACTGACTTTATCATAGAAGGAGTTTCCCTAGAAGGAAGAACAGCAGAGTCCTGTGCATCAGAGGGGAAAATATATAGGGCCTTCACAGGGAAAAAAATAAACTCTTCTTCAGCAACAGCCATTGATTTGTGATTGCTTCATTGCTCTTGTAGAATGGATTCAAACAGCGAATAGCTAATGACAGCAAATCTTATTCTTCTGAATGCTTCCCCCACCCTCCCCTTCTTTTGAATCCTCATATCCATAATAGCCATCCTTGGATTCTACCTCTCATATCAATATTTCCAGTAAATTCTTACAATTCAAAGAAAAAACCAAACCACTTCCTTACGAATTCATTTTATGCCTCTGAGTTTATATATATGTAAGGTACTAAATGGCAGAAAGTGCTCTATGACAGGTCGAACATTTGTTTTACTGCTTTATTAATATCCACACCCAAATACTTCAAATACAGTTCCATGAAGTGTTTCAGGTGCTCAGAGCCCACCCTCAGGTATTGTACAGGTCTGACTTGTACAAAGTAACTTCTCAGCAGATTCTCAAAATTAAGACTTTTTAAAGGTCTTTGAAGCAGAGCATTAATTTGGGTATATTGTTCTACACTAAGATGAGCTTTTATACAAGACCAGAAATTGCAGAAATGAGAGTCCATTTTCCATTGCCACTCCTGACCCCAACAGAGATAATGTGCATTTATGATATCAGGAGATTCAGACAATAAACAAAGAAGATTTGAAGGAAGCTTAAATTTGCTCCTGATTGGTAAGCTCCATATCATCAGTCCTTCATTGACTTGAATTATATGTTATGCTGTGTACAGGTTAGCACTAACCTGTTAAAGGTAAGAGCATTTTGGTAAAATGACTTTAAAGTTATTAATAACTAGCATCCTTTCAATCATTTACTTAGTCTAAAAGCTGTTTTTATGAGTACTTTAAGTGCTTGCCAGAAGGACTGACATGCAAACAGTGCCTGTTAAAAATTAAACACTAAACATTTTTAGTTACTATTTTTACTGAAAAATCACATCCTGTTTGAACCTCCCCTGGAATCAGCATCAGATTTAATTAACTGCTTGGCAAAAAAAGGGAGAAACCATTTAATGTGAACCCATCTGGCTGTCGGTTTAAGGCCCCCTTGTGTGGATGCTTATCATAGATGGGAAGCAAACCTTCCCCTGCACTACTGCACGGTCTCAGCCAGCAAACAGCATCCAGCTTCAGGGTCTGTGCTTCAGGATGGATGAGAACCAGCCCGGGAGTCCACAGGCGAGCAGCAAGCAGGAACACGACATGTTATGAAATCCACAGCATGCTTACGCTGTTGAACTAGAGTGGAGGCTAGAAGTATGATGATAACCGGCATGTCTTTTTCTAAACATGTAAAAGTCCATGACAAAGGAAGGGAATCATCAGTTTCACCACATTCAGCAGGTCTAGGGGAAGGAGTTTAAATGGCAGCACGAGAAAATTAGGCTAGATATTACCAACCTAATTTCTAATTTTAAGACTAGTGAACCAGTGGAATAGAGTGTCTGAAGCATCTATGTGGAGTTATCCCTACCAGAGAGTAGGTTAGATAGAAACAACTTGATCCTGCTTGGAAGAGTGGGAAGGACTCCCTGTCCTCTCCCTTTCTCATGAAGCATCATGTATCTTCATGAATAGTCCCTAAGATGGACTTCATAACTCAGTGCTCTTTATTCCCTTGTGAATGCTCAGTGAATTTTAATTCAGTCAAATTTTTAACAGAATGAGAGAAAATAGCAGAAAACCCTTATATACACTGTTACAGAGTTTGACATTTATCACTTCCAAATTTGTTTTGTACAGTGATAGACAATTCAGTGACAATAGAGGCATATTGCTGCTTGCCATCTCACTGAATCTGACATGCCTAAAGATTAATTCTTGCATGGTAGGATGGGTTGTGTGAGGGGGTTTTTCATTTTTCTTTAAATAATGTATTTGGCTCATCATTAAAATCCCATCAATTGTATTGGGAAGAATTCCCATTTAAGATAATACATGATTTAATCATGACTTGGGGTAAGAAAAAGAAAACTGAACTGAAATCTTTTCTTTAAAAATTCCATTACTTTAAAGAGAATTGGCTTGACCGATGGCATACAGTTGCACTGAAACGCCAGGATTTTCTCTGGGCTCTGAAGAAAACACTGCTTGCCTGTGTAGATCCAACTCTGAAGTGATGCAAAGCAGCAGTGTACCGCAGAAGGAGCACTGAAGTTGAAACCTGTGCAGTGAAATAAGCTGTAGTGTTTGTGCCCTGCAAACTGAATAGCTTAATCCAAGTGCTCTTTGTCATGTTTAAACAGACAGTAACCGCCCCAATAATATTTCAAAATTAAATCAAGGTTTTTTTGGCTCATGATACATATTTATTCTTGTGTCTACTGAGTGCAGTTACCACATAAATCTGACCTTTAACTACCAGGAATTCAGTATTTTTACTACAAAAAGTATTTAAACGGTGCAAAATCATTACAGATGTGAAGGACTACAACATGGACCTTTTTTTTTTTCTTTCTTTAATCTGATATGGTCCTTATGTTTCCCAATAAAAAAGATATGGCATTGGCTATACCACCAAAAGGCAACCTTTCACAACAGATAAGGCACCACAGTAAAACTCAGGAATACATAAATCCCGATCTGTGACTGACCTGCTCATTCTGGCTTTCTGCTCTCAGCTGGTTTCACCGGCACGTAATCCAGCTGGACCAAACTCATCCCAGCCACCCCCTTGAAACAAACCCAATACTGATATTTCCTCCTCCTTCCTGGCTGTGAGCTTTTTAAAACAACAAATCCATTTCTGTTCATTTGCCATCAATCTTCATTTCTACGCTTCCTGAAATCAGATTCAGTCTAGCAGTGGCTGGGGAAGAATAGTTTGTCTATGGACAGATTTGCATAGAACTGAATAAATCCTGGTTGGAACACGGCATCCATTTT
Organism: Sula dactylatra; assembly: GCA_013389905.1. Taxonomy (NCBI): domain Eukaryota; kingdom Metazoa; phylum Chordata; class Aves; order Suliformes; family Sulidae; genus Sula; species Sula dactylatra. The sequence goes on from WEKW01020631.1 coordinate 497,593, forward strand.
AACTGAAACATCATTAAATGAGGCTTATACCCTTCAGATGAGAGAGCACTGATTAACTAACAGCTAGGCTATGGATATGTAAATGAGAACAAATCCAAATGAAAAAGAAATCCAAATCAGATTTTTTAAGAAATTTAGAACTCTCACTAAATTTGTGCAAGTGTTATTTTTGTTTCTATGCCTTTTAGGCAGGTGTTTTGTTTGTCATATTAAACCAGCAAAACAACAAAACAGGAGATAATTAAGTCCAAAAACTTCTGCTAATGGAAAGCACTTGGCAACACACTTTCAGCCCTACTAGTCTGGGTGGGCTACACACAGTCCAAAACCACCTGACACATGATTCTCATACCAAAATGAATCACACATAAATCCAGCTTTCACAATAAATCACTCTGAATTCTCACTAAAGTTGAAAATCAATTTACAGCAATGCAACAAACTCCAACAACTCTGGCAAATGGTCATACCAAAGCTAATAGGCTATTCAGACTGCATTAACCACAATGAGATATTTACCCTCAAAAAATATTAGATATTTTCTTAACTTTGGTTGGGTCACCAGACAAGTCAGCTAGTCACGTCAACTCTACGTGGCACAATATATATTTCATGCAACCATGGCATGCCTTAGTGAATTTTACTTGTTATATTTGACAGATGGTTATTAAGGCAAATTTCTGAAAGATATCGATAGGCAAGGAAAAATCCAGAAACAGCTTACATATTTTAAGATACAACTGTCACAAATTCTGAACAAGCAACTGCGGAAGGAGTGATTGCATTGAGTGATGGGGAGTGAGACAAACTGGGGTAGGTAAAACAGTAGCTAAAGCATTGCTGGTGCCAGCATCAAAACAAAACCACTAGATTTTTCTACTAATTCCCTTGTGGCTTTGCTCAAAAAGCATGTTCACAGTTTAAAGCAGTAGGCATTTGACATTTTTTCCTTGTAATAAGTAATTTGTGTAATAAAGCTGTGAGGAAATTGAACTTGTCAGCATGTTAAATGTATTTGTCTCCAGGAATATAATAAACTACATATGTGGAATTGATAGGATTGGAAGCTGAAATTCCCTGTGATATAAAATCTAATTTGTCATTAATTTTTTTTAATCCATTCAAATGCTCAAGTTTTACCAGTTAACTATGCATAATAATTTCATTTTAAATGTAAATGAAATAGAGGGCATAGCTTGGCATTGAAAACAAACATTACCCAAGGCAGACAGACAGATAGAAAAATTATTTAAATCAGTGCATTCCAGCTTACCAGTAACAATACCAAATGTTATACTGAACAGGACACAGTTGAAAACTGTCAAGTTTTTGGCACAAAAAATAGTATTTTTGTATAAACACATACATACCTGACCTTTAAATATTGGTGGCCAGATTCCTGCAAGTTACACTCAGCACTTAAAATGCATATTGTAGGACATGTATTAATTTAAAATACCTACACAGAGCAGTGTGAAGGTAGTTCTTTTGAGATTGTTTCTTCTTTTCTCTCCACACCAGCTAGTGCTTACCTTGAAAACACAACTACGGGAGGGGAAATTAGATTTATGAGCTGTTAAACAAAGTAGATTTTTGTTATGACCTTAACTGACAAAGAGTAAATTACTCCGTGGTTTACAGGCACGGACTGTATTGTTTCTCAGAGTGTACCAAAAGGCAAAGAGGAGAACATTGCAAGATATTATGAATCTGGCATTTTTTCCACAGTTGTTTAAGGGTTTATATAGAACCCCTTGATCCATATTGGCACCATATGTCATATGTTTAGGAGGATAAGACTTTCAATTTACTAAAACGACTTGCTTTTTTAATCTATTATTTTTACATACAATTTTGCAGTCTATTTACCTGAATATGTTATAGAAAATATGGAAGACTGAATTCTTTTTCTCAGGTTACAGTGTAGCTCAGCTAAATTTATGAGACATACAAGTTGGAGTATCAAAAAATATATTCTACTGAGTGCCACATTTCAATCAAATGTTAACTTTTCAAGGTTTCCCCTTCCCAAATGAAGGTCATTCTCTGACAACATGATCTTAAAGATGTTGCGATTGTAGATTCAATGCTAAAAATGAACAATAAACATCTGTAAGATTTGAAGCTGAAACAAATAATATCTAAAATCAGACTTTTCCCAATCTTACTGAAGACATTTCTTCCCTAGAGCTCATTTTTATAGACATATTTTATTGTTTACTTTGAAGGCCAATAGCAACATAGGCCAACATAGGTCTGTAAAGACCCAAGTTTAATTACTGACTTTGCCACAGGTATTTTTGTGAATGTGACTAAGTCTCTCCATTTTAGTGTCTATTGCTCACCTATGGACTGGTATGACTTCTGTAGCACTTCCTCTGAGCTCAGCATTTCATGTTAAAAAACGCCTCTTATGAAGTGACTTAAGACACAACCGATATTTTGATCTTCTCTGTTCTTATGGAACATCATAATGCCCAGTTTTTAATATTTCATACTGCAAGACTCAAGTTATAAAACATTAAGGATAGCTCTGGGATGTGACAACTAAGAGCATTTTGCGCCACTTCGTGACGTTGGCATTCTGTAGCCCAGTCACATCGGCTGGACCGTGATGTTATTTAAGATTACAGAAGTAACAAGACAGGAGAAGCTCTCCCTACTTCTATGCTGAAAGCACTGTCCCTAGCCCACTCCTGGCTCCTGGTTCCACCCCACCATTGCTTCGGCGTTTCAGTCCCATCTGGTTTTCTCCCTCAGCGCATTCACGTCGTTCCAAGTTACAAAGCTCCTTTTCCCTCCTTTACTCACCGCTGCTGCTGCCTCTGCAAATAGATGTCATGCACAACATAAACCTCATCAGGAAGGACATTTATTTCTATGGTAGTAACACTTCCTTTCATAAATATCTTTCCAGCTTATGTACAACATACTCTGTTGTCCTCTCCTCTCTTCTTCCTCTCCCTGGATGAGCAATTTTCTTTAAAATCCACATTAGAAATTGCAAACAAAATATATGTAAATTGATATACAAAGGTGACTTGCCTTGCATTGTTCCTCTACCAGAGCAAATAAGAATCAACTGAAACCCACATGCTTATGTACAAAAATGCTTTTTCAGCTACCCACAATGTAAAATTTCACATCATTTGATATGATTCTTATTACTGAGGATATTTTGCATTTGGAGATCCTGTTAAATGTTAGTATCTAATAAAAATCTTACATTTCTTTTCTGATCTGCCTATGCATATCTTTAATTTAAAAGGAATCCTCCTTAAAATGTTAAACACTTTTTCTGGGTTTTTTCAGATTTACTAGGACAGATACATATAAGTACACGCATATGGGACTGCTGCCACCAGTGAAAGCACTTTCTCTTTTTCTAACCTCAAACCTCGGCGAAGTCTTGTAGGGTTGAATTTTCAAAATCGTGTAACTATTTACAATTTGCAAACACAACTATTGAAGCAGTCTTACAGGGCACCCACAGGCTTCATGAGAGCTAGATTTATTACAGATTATATAGCTGGAATCCAAACCCATTGAATATTTTCAGGTCTCTAGAGGATTATGATTCATATCGCTCTCCGAATGATTCCTACTGCTTGAGACAAAAAAAACCCTTTCAAATGCGAGTGTTAATTCATGAACTTCTGCGGTAGTTTTGTACAGTCAAACCTGTCACCACTGGGAAAGTAAGAAGTACAAGAACATAGTTTTTGGTAATGGGACTTGAGAACTGTTGATGGAAATCAACAGGAATCCCTAGGACATGCAGCTGGGGACCAGCTTCTTCCAACAGAGAAGTGACACAACCACTTTACCATCAAGAATATACATAGATGATCTCTCCTGACAACATACGTCTTGACATATCTGTGCTCAAGGTTGGCTCATAGCCAGCGAATGGAAACACAGCCTATGTGTCAGCTGCAAGTCAGGATGTAGCAATCACTAATATCCCATAGGCTACACCATTTGCCAGATTAATCTACAATTATCTGGGATAAGAATCTTAGCTCATTAACAAAACATCCCTAAAACATGCCGAGAATATTAACTGTAATAAACAATTTGCACAGGTAAACCACCTCAACATGACAAATGTGCTAAATGACTTCCATAAAACCTGCCACATAAACAGTCGCTTAATGCTGCATCTGCTCTCACTGGCTTTCCTAAACCTGTAAACTAAACTGAAACAGCATGAGCTTGCTACATAATGTATAAGCAATGCCTTTGGTTTGGCCTGAGCAAGATTAAACCAGAGATTGGATATTTCTTGTGTCACACACCTTGCTTTTCTGGTTTTAACTCTTTACGACACTTTGCTGAGTAATAAAATCTATGCCAGACTTTGTGCAAGACACTGAGATTAAAAATTACCTAAACCTCTTCCTTCTTGTTAAACAAAGTATCCTGAAATGTATCACTTGGAAGAATTTCCTCAGCCTGGTTTTTAAAAAAAGATTTTCATGTGGTAGACAACACAATGGTTACTAAACTAATACCAAGGTTTAACTAAGAACTTTATTAAACATTTATATGTACTACCTAATTGAAATTCTTTATTTTCCCCCCTAACTATGCTTTGTTGAATAATAAACACCTTAATCACAGTATCCATATTCCATTTTAGCTTTATTGTTTGAGATTTTATTTTAAATTCATAAATGAATAACCTGCGATTAAAAGTGACAGATTGACAGCACTATAAATTCTTGTTCACCCATTTAAAAAAAAAAAATAATCTACAAACAAGTGAATGCTTCCCCATGAAATCACATCAGTGTATTTTAATCTCATTCTGAATACTGGCAATAGGAACAAGAATATAATTGAAATTAATGAACTTTTTAGTCCTACTGAGACTGTAAGTGACTTGCATTTGTGAAGATGCTTCTATAATATATTCTTTGATGCCTTCCAAATTAGCTACATGTGCTATAGTGGCACAGACCAGATTTGAATGTCTGAGCTGGAGATGAAACTATCACAGTTTCTCACCAGGTGAAAAGATTTTCCCTCTGTAAAGCCTCATTTCCTTCACTCTTAATATGGAAGGTTGGAATTTTCACCTTTCCTCGCTGCTGGGTAAAATTTTTCAGTTTTCTAAATGAGAGTGATGAGGAAAAATTTAAATAGTAACAACAGTCCATTTATGAATTAAGATTAAATCTTAGATGCTGGTAAACAAAAAGTCGCAGAAGGAGAGGACCTCAAAATAAAATTCATGTGATAAGGCCAAACTGACTAAGTTATGTAGCACTAGCTAACAAATCCATGTAAGCATCTTGCAGGCACAGGAGACTCATTACAGAAAAAACCTACCAAGAATTAATTTTTAAGTTAATCTTCCTAGAAGATGTTGAATTTCTTAGTTATTAGGTATATTATGGCAATAATAGAAAAGTTTAGCTTGAGAACTAGTCTTCACTAGGAACAGGATGAAGTCATCATAGCCAACACAGAGCAAAATGTGTCTTGTAGAAAAATGGATTATGACAGCCAACATATCTGAAACCCACACAGTTGTCATTTAAAGTCACTCAAAGTTCATTTAATTTTCTTCAGCAGTTCTTTTCCCTGCCACACTCCCACCCCTCCGGCCATCTATTCCTATCTCCTTTATACATATCCTACTATTTTTTAACTACTTAAGTGGATGTTTATTTTAGAAATTTCTTCCAGCTGTCATGTATCAAAGACAGCTTGGCAGCTGTTTTAGGATCAGTGCATAAACTTTCCCCACCACTGCTATAAACTGGTGCTGAATGCTTGGGAGAACTGACACCCCTTGGTGTGTCTCTTTGCCACCAATACTGCTTTAATATGTCTTGATTTAATGACAGCCCTGTATGGGTATTGCAAGTTGCCTTTCTTTTTCTTGGTACCAGCACATCCCATCCTGAGCCACCTTCTTTGATGCAGGGTGACAAGGCCTCCTTTGTTACAAGCACACATGCGCTGTCCTGAAACCATCTCTAAAAGTCTGGTAGGACTCATGTCAATCACTTGATCCACAGCTTGCTGCTCTCCCCTGGTGGAGCAAACTCTTTTCTCCCTACAGTAGTTCAGTACCTGAACTTACAAAAGATACACCATGCATCCACGCAAAATCAAATCTTAGAGAAATACTATATATAATACCAGAAGAGATAAATTTTGCAAAAGAAAAAGCTAGAATAATCCAGAACAATGGCTGAAAACAGCACAGTGGCTTTATTATGCAGTGCCATAATTCAAAACGTTGCTCTGGTAGGTTGGAGTGGGAACATAAAGCATACTATATGCTCTTTAAGACTGAAGTTTAAAATGACCTTTAAAAGTGTGTAATTTAAAAAATATACATGCCAAAGAATGTTTTCTTTATACTAGAAGCTCTCCCTTAAACTGTTTTATAGGTTCCATGCCAATTCTGGTAATCTTTAAGAAAAATCTTGCAGAATAGCTCTGGCACAGACAGCATTAGAAGCTAGCCAACTGGTGGCAAAGCACAAACAATCAGAGGACACAGATAATCCAAAGAGAGGACAAGACTAGCAGCAATGCATATAGACTCTTTTCCTGCTCTAATAAGACAAACAGCTGCTAAATAACATTTAAAAAAGATAAGATGCAACCCAGCCAATAACGCCATTTTTCTTTCTCTGCCCTTTAAATGAAGAAAAATTCAGGACACAGAGTAACAGTTGCAAATGCTCCAGGATCAACAGTGATTTTTTTTTTAACACACATACAGCCTTTCCATTCTCTCCATTTCTATCAGATGCATCTAAGTTCATAATCCGGGAACAGCTCAACAGCTCAGGATACAGAAGCTCGACGCTATAAGCATGCACACCCAGTGCAGTAGCACGGCTGTGGCAAGCAATGAAATGTGACAGATAAAATGCTGTGTATTTGACATACCAGATTAATTTGCTGAGAAAGTAACGCCCATCTATAAAGCCACAGCAACAGATAACCTCTGTTATCTAGTCTACCCTGTGGCAATAGGATGGTTTAAAATAGCCAATTATTACTGTTTTCCAACATCCCTTTTTTTTAATTGCAAGTATAATACTATATCTCAGTTGTTACAACAAAATTTGATAAAAACTGTGGACTCTTAGATCCCTAAAAAAAATACAAATAAGAAAAAAAAAGTTATGTATTATTTTAGCCATTCCTATGATACCCAAGGATAATTCTGATAGCTGACATTGCCCTGTTATCACAAAGGCACAGGCTCCTAGCGTCCTTTATGAAATTATGCATTTTACTGTAAGTCACCCTGTGCTCCAGTCAGTCCTTAGTCTGGTCTTTTACCGTACCTAACATATGGATTGGAGTAAATAGTTTTAAAAGCTCTATAAAAGTGCACCCCTAGTAGCTGCACTCCTCACGCTCACCTCTCATCCTAACATTACATCTGACCATTTGTATTTCACAGGACCACAATTATTCCCAGCACTAAGCCCCAGATAATGTTCCTTCCTTCCTCCAGCTTTAAGCCAATAAAGAAGTTACACTATTCAGGAAATTAAGGATTCATGACCTAACTTTGCAGATGATCCACATCAGAAACTTGCTCCTTCTCTTTTTCAAATCCATCTCTCTAAAATGCAACCAAAACATTTGGGAAGGAGAGGTGGTAAAGGGGCTTTAGAACACTTTCAGGTAATGCAAAAGAAACTACTGTTTCTATCCCACGCCAGTACACAACATTTAAGATTAAAAACAGGCAACAGAAGTTGTTAACTCTGAAATGATAAAGTTGCATTAGCAATAGAATAGTTTCACTGGAAGGGAGCTGCAACAATCATCTGGTCCAACTGCGTAATCACTGTGTAATTCACAAATGAGCTTCTGGTTCTTTGGTCTTTGTTTTCTTTCATTTCTGTAGTGAACTGTCCTGTCGTATCACACCCACGAATTATCTCCAACAAAATGCTCTTAAGAATGTGAAATGCTCCTTAGATCTCAAATGTCTACATACAAACACTGCATTCGCAGTTGGGATGGAGTATTTTCAGACCACTTCTCATTGATTAAAACATTTTATAGTGAGATTATACATAAACCTGTTTCTTAGCAAAAGATTTCAATATAGTCAGAGTTGAAAAATTATTGATCTGAAATACATGGTGTACTTCAAGAAAAGTATTCTATTGTTGGCTAAATCGGCACTCAATATCTATAAAGCACAGCCCATGGAAAAGTTATTCCAAATTAATGGTCTATTTGAAAAATCTGCAACAACTAATCTTACTCAGGTTGCTAGAAAATCACATTATTATCAGTAAGGTATGTATCTGTCAACTGTCTCCATTGTCTTTTATGCTGATTCTTCTCAAGAAGGCCACTAGCAGGAGCTTCAACAATATCTAAAAGGAAAAGGGACTCGTGTTCTTATTTTAAATCATGCTTTTTCTGCAATATCCAACAAATAGGAACCTCAAGCTACCCAGTAAAGAGAGAGGGCTCGATTCTTACCCAGACAAAGTTAATAACATTCTTCTCTTGTGGTGGTTTAACCCCAGCTGGTAACTGAGCACCACCCAGCCGCTTGCTTATCCTCCCCACCACGGTGGGGTGGCGGAGAGAATCGGAAGAGTAAAAGCGAAAAAAGATGCAGGTTGAGAGAATAACAGTTTAATAATTGATATAAAAGAAAATAAAATAGTAGTAATAATAATAAGAATGAAAAAATAATATACAGATCAAGTGATGCACGATGCAATTGCTCACCACCCACTAAGCAATGCCTAGCCAGGCCCCAAGCAGCAGCCCCTGGCCAGCTTTTCCCTAGTTTATATACTGGGCAGGACATCATATGGTCTGGAATACCCCTTTGGCCAGTTTGGGGCAGCTGACCTGGCTCTGCTCCCTCCCAGCTTCTTGCACGTCTCCAGCCTTCTCGGTCGGTGGAGCACGAGAAGCTGAAATGTCCTTGAGTAGTGTAAGCCCTGTTCAGCAGCACCTAAAACATCAGTGTGTTATCAACATCATTCTCACACTAAATCCAAAACACAGCACTGTACCGGCTACTAGGAAGAAAATTAACTCTCTCCCAGCTGAAACCATTAAACCTCTTTACTTTTAAGAGCTAGAATGAAATCTTAAAACAAATAGCCATAGCCTAATATTTAAACTATAAATCAGATATAATAACTGGAAGAAGCAACCGGCCTTGGGACTAAATACCCCAGCAGAAGAAAAGTTCTTTATTTCCAGGTTCATAAAAAAAGGTTTATAATTCCCAAAGGCATACAATAATCTCAACCAAGAAGATATCATGGGAATTTAAAAGAAAAAAGTCATAGCATTATTCAGGTTTATGCCAGCACGGATAGATGCATCTTAAAAGAGCCCCAGCCACTAGCTCTGGGATTTCACATGGTGCATTCACCTCTGCACAGTGGTGGATTTTATCTTGCTGTACACCTATGTTCTCCCACAGGCATACAAAAGCAAGACTCTCTCAATGCGTATTCTTCCCCCTAGAAGAATGGAACATGTTTTTGGCTGTGATTGAAGACAGACACTAACAAAGAATATCTTCTGATGTCACCTAATAAATATTCTACAAACATCCAGATCTCTCACTCATCCATTAAATATTTTATAGTCCCTACCCTCTATAAAAATAAATTTGAGGGCAGTGAAACTGAGCAAATGGAAAAAAAATCTTGAGATGGTTTATCAAGAAGATAAATTTCATATTAGAAAAAGTCATCAGTTTATTTTAACAAAAAGCAGGCAGTTATAATTAAATCCAGCCATTTGAACTGACAGAGCAATGATTCTTCTAACAATAAAGGTCTGTTACATGCCTACTATTCCCACTGTTAATGCATAACTGGTTCTCTAAACTGGAGAATCCAGATCCAGGAGGGGTGGTACTATATTCGCTGACATTTTTTGTTGAGTTTTTCTAGCAGAAATGAGATGAACAGAGAGACTTTCAGTTTAAATAGAATTTAAAAAGAAAATATAAAATTGAGTAACAGTAATTGATACTGCTAGTTATGTATTTTATGGAAGGAATATAATAATCCTAAAGTATAGCAGAATTCATGGAAACTAACTCATCCTGATCCAATTCTACTGTTTAAACTGGTACAGTGCAATCTGCCATTGTCCAGCAGGCCTCTGAAACCATGATACCTATGTTTTTCATCCACCTCCTATCTTCAGGTTAGAGATGAGACAGAAAAAGGGGAGAAAAGGAAATATGAAAATGAGATTTCTATTTATTTACTTATATAAAAGTAAATAGAAGTAGCAGGTTTGAATTACCCCTCAGAGGTTGGGAATTCTGCTCTCTGTGGTCTTTAGAAACACCCGTTCCAACAATACCTCGGTTCAGGTGCTCAACAGAAATAACATGCACAAGACTAACAATGGTCATTTCCCCCATAATTTATGTTTTTTAAAAGGCAAAATATAGAGAAAGCAGGAACTTTTTCAGAATTAATAAAATAATCTCCAACAGCTCACTTTTTATTTGGGAAGGAAGGGAGGGGGGAGTTCAAACTTTAGAGTATGTTTCCAGTAACCCAATTTCATTTCAGACTCTCTTTCATCAAGGCTACAATTTTGTTAGGGCTCAGGAGGGCTGGACCACAGCGTCTGACTTGATGCTAAATCTCGCCAGAGCAACAGCAAGTCAACATGACGGCATCTGAAAATCTTATTCTTGATTTTGGGGCAGCAGGTCATTCCTGTTATTATAGCGGTGCTACAGGTAGGAGGCAATTTGCAGACAGGACTTGGAATAATGAAGGCTGCACAGCCGGTATCACCCCTGTCAACCGCAAAGTGTGGGAAGCTAATTTGAGGGCTGGTAGGGGTCAGCCTAAGTGCCTTATTGCTACTGTCTTGGCAGCAATAGCTTCCTTATTTTTGCTGTTTCTGTTAGATTCAAGAAGTTAGATTACCCCCTCAGCAAAATCTTTCCAGTATTTGAAGAATAAAGTGAAGATTTCTTTTGGGAGATTCAAAGGACTTGGTCTTACTTTCTGAATAATAATAATATGTTTAGCTTGTACTGAAGTCAAAGATTAAAGTTCTCATTCGGGATGGCTGGAACCACAGAGCCCGAACTGCGGCTAAATCCTGCCAGGCTCGCAGGTGTCCCCCAATATCCCATGCTTTGCTTTCAGACAACCTGTAAGGGTAATGAGCAGGCTGGCTTCAGAACCTGAACTGGTGCTGCACAAACACAGGAGCTATCTTAACAGTTATTTCAAACATTTAAAGAACTGCAGAAGAATTTTTTATTTATTTATATATTTTCTGGGTTGTTGTCATGGTTTTAGCTGGGATAGTTAATTTTCTTCACTGTAGCTGGTATAGTGCTGTGTTTTAGACTTGGTATGAAAATATGTGATAACACACTGATGTTTTTAGTTGTTGCTAGGTAGCGCTTACACTGGTCAAGGACTTTTGCAGCTTCCCATGCTCTGCCGGGTGCACAAGAAGCCGGGAGGGGAGGGGATACAACCAAGAGAGCTGATCTGAATTGGCCAAAGGGTATTCCATATCATGTGACGTCATGCCCAGTATGTGAACTGGGGGGAGTTGGCTGGGGGAAGGCGCGATCGCGGCTCGGGGACTGGCGGTGTCGGTCAGCGGGTGGTGAGCGGTTGCAGCTCTTGTGGGTTTTTTTCCCTTTTCCCTTTATTCCCTGGGTTTCGTTTTATTCTCTCTCATTATCCCTTTGTATTATATTATTATTATTATTATTACTGTTATCATTACTATTCTTACTATTTTATTTTAATTATTAAACTGTTCTTATCTCAACCCAAGGGTTTTCTTGCTTTTGCTCCTCCGATTCTCTCCCCAGCCCACAGGGGTGGGGGGAGTGAGCGAGCGGCTGTGTGGTGCTCAGTTGCTGACTGGGGCTAAACCACAACAGTTGTTTACCCCTTGAGTTTATGGCACTGCTCCAAACCAATTTGTCCTTTTGCTTTACAGATAAAACTGGTTTTTCACTTCCTTAGAGAGCAACCCAAGCCCATATTTCCCTGCTGTTTTAAAGACTATTTGTTTCCAGATTAGGTTAATTTTCACATAAATAGGTCCCATTCACAAAATCAAGACGATCCATGAGCCTTAAAATCATTGACTTTGGTGATAGTAACAGCTCTCTGAAAGTAAGCAGAGACTGCAGTTTTGTGGCCAGTCACTGTAAATGTGTCCCTCTGGAATAGTACTGTAGTGTGCATCTGTAAGTTCAAGCATCTGAAAGCAGGGACACATTTCCTGGGCATCAAATGAGCAGGGAAGTTAAAAACAATATTCTTTAATCTACAGAACTTTGCCCTCAAGTCTTGAAAAGAAAGAGAAGAAACAGTTCAGACCAATACATAAAAGCAAGATGCAACAGAATGCAGTTTAAAACACAGCGTTCTGGAATTTCTGCTGCATTGTTGCCTTGCTGCCGACGTGCTTGCTCAAGTCACTTGAAACCCAACAAGCAGTCATACTCCACTCAAGCCAACTGACTTTGCCTCAACACACAGGAAACCATTTCTTCACCTTCACTTGCCCAAGAACACATCATCCCAGAAGGCACGCAGTAGATATCCCTTTTAATCATCACAAATTGTGTTATTAATGCTTCACATTTTCTGTGTGAAGAAATCCCTACCCACACACACTACCGTTCGTGCAATAATTAGCCTTTCTTGGTGGATTGGGGTTTTTTTGGGGGGTAGGGTTGGGGTTTTTTTGGTTTTTTAGGGTTTTTTTTAGTTTGGTTTTTTTTTTTTTTTTTTTTTTAAGTTTAGCAGGGAATGAAGCCGTATCTGGCATGGGCAGTTCTCCACCACTTGCTGCCTCACTTTGCTCCTCTCCAAACAATTATTTGGCCAAAGGCAAAAGGACCATGGCCAGAGCCAGCTAGTAAAACCTTCTCTAGCCAAGAAACCGAAAGGACAAGCAGCAGCCCTGAAAGCCACACACCAGGAGCAGCTCACACTAACCTTCCTTCATGGCCTCAGGGTCTCGCTGCGTTTCCTTCGCCCAGTTGTAACAACCTGTGTCAAAACCTAAATTTCAGGGGCAAGGAGGGAGGAGGAGCATACGTTTCACATGTGTCGTATGTGTGCAGAGAGGCAAAAAGATAAAGTGCCAGCATGTGGAAATCAGGAGCAAAAGTGGAGATTTGACTTTAGAACGTTTTTCCTGTGCAATGCAGATGGCTACACTGTGCGCTTGCCAGAAACCTCTTCATTATGAGCATCCTTTCTAGACTGCAGGGTGATTCAGTCTCTAAAGAAATCTTTATTTTGCATAAGAACTATACACTGCTCTGGGAAAACCAAAAGAGTTCTGAGACTGAAAATACAGTTAGTACGGAAAATAAATGACTTCAATCACTATTCTCCCTCTTCCTTGATTTTGTCATGAGAGGTCACCTTCATTTTAATTTCATTTTTACTGAAGAGAGGAAAAAAAAAAAAGGAATTTCTATAAGACCTGACTATGCCACTGAACAACATCAATCCCTTTCAACACCCACTTAAGTGCAGTGACATTACCCCTGTTGTGGTCTGTCTTTAACACTATTACAGAAAGATTGGCCAAGACTCTTCTAGGCAATTGCAGCGCTTCCCTTCTGAGTGACTCTGTGCTTCTGGAGGTGTTTTTTCTTTCAGCCACGCAGAATTCCCTCTGCCAGTATCCTTTGATTTCAAACACCTGAAAATGATGTGTCAGGATAACAAACAGCAATTTAAGATGCAAATAATAGACCGACTGAACAGAAACACACTGCCATACCACAATCTATGCATTTGGAAGCTGGAAGCATTCAGACCAGCACAAATATGGCTACAGGGGAGGAGAGTTTTCTTTGAGCAGTTCTGACGGGGATGGTGGAATAAAAGAAGAGTTGTATCACTAGCAAACACTTAAATAATCCAAAGGTTAAGATTTCTGTCTGGCATGAAGAAAAAACATCAAGAAGCAAGCATTATTTTAAACTATTTCTGCTTCTAAGAATATTGACACAGTATTAGAGTTAGAGGTTTGCAAGACTTTGGAGAATAATCAGCTTTATTGATTATTCAATACCATTTATTTTTCCCCAGGGCCTGCCTGGGAATTGTGGCTAGAATTAGTTTAGCAATGTCCTTACTGTGTTTCCAGAAGGTGTATGCAAGAGGCAGCCACCATGTTCAGAAGGAACCTTTGTGCCTCTATCCGTAAGAGGAATTTCCTGCACATATCTGCTCTGTGGAGCGGAGTCATCCCAGAGCTGCCGGAGCTGGGCAGCGGCTCAGCTCTCGGCTCCATGTGCAAGCGCTGGTTCAAATCATTAAAAGAAATACCCAGATGTCTGGGCTATCAAGTTCAGCAAATGTTTCACACTGAATTAGGTCCACACATCTCAGATGCAGTTGTTTTGTCAAGGTAATATATTTGGACAATTCTCAGTGTTTAGTAGCCCATAAAATCACACCTATTTGAGCAAGTGGCAGTTTTAGAAGAGTTATATAAAATACAGGTTAACTCAAAGCCTTTTTAGGCCAGTGCTTTCTAGATTTGATGCTGTTTAACCATGGAGCACTAAGTATACACATTATAGGAAAGATATCTCAATAGGTTGTACAAGATTAGCTTTATATATTTGCACCAAATTTCTTGACTTCTTTTGATAGTTTATTTTAAACCCTTAACATCACTGAAATACAGCATTCTTTTTCTCTAGTGGCTAATAAGTTATTGTAAAAAGCCTTGAGAAAAGAAACTGTTTAAAGTGCGAGAACACACAAGAAGTTATTTTTACACTCGGTTTGATTTTTCCCTCAATTAATTCATTGTACTACCGCAAAAGCTATCAAGTCTCCGAGTCAGTTCTATTTCTCTTCTCTGTTATTTTATAGTGTCATAGCAATGCACAAAGCTTTGCACACAAGGAGAGAAAACAGGTCCTTGTTCCCAGGAGCTTTGAAGCCTAAAGATGATACGACCTACTAAGGCATGACAGCAAATACATGTGGGTGGGGGGAATGGAAATAAAAAGGTTACTTAAAATAAACAGACATGCTTATTATCTCCACAGTACAAGAGCTTTCTGTAAAAGCAAGCACTTACATAAGGTTTGCAGGAAAAAAATAGTTTATTTCTGTTATTTTTGCTACTTGATACACTGAAGGTGCAGGTACAATGTCAGAAGTGATGGTCACTCTGGATGTTACTTGTACACTGTATAGCAGAAACGCATCCATAGTGCAACGGTACACTCTGCATCTGCCTCTGCATTTAAACTTCAAGCTAGGAGTCTCAGAACCAGCAGATACTAAAGAAAGAGTGGTCCAAAAGCAGGGGGAGCCTGGGACTGACTATTTTTCCTTTTCTCTTTTTCTGAGAGGCAAAAAACCCCAGGAAAGAGTTCAAAAAGAAAAACCCAGAACAGTTTCCCTAATTCGCAGGCAAGGTTACCTTACAGCCACTATCAATTTGTGCTGTGGGGAACTTATGGATGCATCCATATTTTAATTTAGATCAGGAGTGCAGGTCTGAAATAAATCGCCTGATCAACTCTGCTTCACCCCACTTCAGCTTAAACTGTAGGGAGGTCTTTGAGTGTGAAAGTACGTTTCTTCCAGATGAACATAAACCAGAAGACATGCCAGATGTGAGACTCGCACACTATCTGCTGGCCAGCGTTCACACCTCCAGACAAACTCCAGTCCAGTATGACAACTCATGTGTCTAGTACGGATATCACATCCTCAGCACTGGGTTTCTGGCCACATAGATCCGTTCTTCTGGCATCAAACTGCCAGCTAACATATAGCTCAAGGCTGTCTCTGTTCCTGCCTTGTCCTAATATTGAACACACATGGGCCAATGTGCTGGTTTTGCCTGGGCTAGAGTTAATTTTCTTCATAGTAGCTTGTACTGGGCTGTGGTTTGGATTTGTGCTGGAAACAGTGCCGATGACCCCGGGATGTTTCCGTTCCTGCTGAGCAGGGCTTACGCAGAGCCAAGGCCTTTCCTGCCCCTCACCCCACCCCACCAGCGAGGGGCTGGGGGGGCACAAGGAGCTGGGAGGGGACACGGCCGGGACAGGGACCCCAACTGCCCCAGGGATGTCCCACACCACATGGCTCATGCTCAGCACATAGAGCTGGGGGAGGAAGGGGGAAGGGGGGACGTTGGGAGCGATGGCGTTGGTCTTCCCAAGTCACCGTTAGGCGTGATGGAGCCCTGCTGTCCTGGGGATGGCTGAGCACCTGCCTGCCCGTGGGAAGGGGTGAAGGAATTCCCTGGATTGCTCGGCTTGTGCATGCTTTTGCAAGCCTATTTTTTGCTTTACCTGTTAAACTGTCTTTATGTCAACCCACGAGTTTTCTCACTCTTACCGTTCCAATTCTCTCCCCCATCCCACTGGGGGGAGTGAGCGAGGGTTGAGCTGCCGGCTGGGGTTAAATCCCAACAGCCAGAAAATCCAACCCTTAGACAGGAGCAAATTGCAATTTCAGTTAAAAGAAAGAATTGCTGTTGGAGTTAGAACTATTAGGATGCCAGAATGACTCTGGCGTCCAAACAGCACTGCAAGCAAGTTTCAATATATTACGCTTCCAAAAGACCAAACATTTTTTCTTTGTTCCTGATCCGGTTAGCTTTATCAGCAATGATTCATAAGAAACTGCAGTACACTTTCTTGTGTCTCCATGGGCAACATACAGTCCAGACAGTATTCTGATCTTTTAGCTAATTAAAATCATGCAGCATTAAATTCAAGATCCTGAAGAACGTCGCAAAACTGTGACTTTTTTGATTCTAATCAAAAAACAAATAAACAAAGCTGAGACCATAACTGCGGACCCTGATCATTACATGATGGATTGCTATTCCTAATGTGTTAGATACCTATACAACATTAATAATCTTTCTTCACAGTATCAGTGAATTTACCATACCTCTAATCAAAGACCAAACAGATATTAATTTTTTCCCATAACAGCTATGACCGATTACACAGCATCTTTCACAAAGTTGGAAAGTTCTTAGCAAACGTGAATAAATGTCATGAATTTGTCATGAGGTCTACATACTCTGCAGACCCTTATTGGTAATTTGCCATGACTCATTTCTGTCCAAGTCTGTAATGACTTCTTTAAGCCAACTGACTCTCAATGAAGAGTTATATGTTTAAGTTTGAATATTATCTCAGTTTCATTAAAAGCTGAAGGTAGCTGAACCCTAGCACCCTCTCCTTGAAAAGTCTGCTCTGGACACTTAAGGGAGAAGTATCATCTGCACCATCATGCATAAGGTGCTGATATTGACCCACCTGATACGTCAGAGCAACTCCACCACGGCACAGGTAGCCAAGACCCTACTGGGGCACAGTTATTACTGCGGTAATCCCCACTGATGACAATAGGTGGATTTGGGCCATTATCTCCAGAGTCAAACAAGACAAGAAAAGCTAACACGAGTCCTTAATGGACTAGTGCAAATTTATTCCCTCATCCCAAGGGTCTACTCTTCTACCCATGATCGCCACATGGCCTAGCCCAGATATCAAAAGAAAGAGTTCAACTGACTTGCGGACTTAGGATTCCTCTAGAAACAGAAATCCTGTGTACAAGGCTGTGTAAAGTAGCAGATATAAACTGTGCAGATTGTGATTCAATATAGTTTTCCTCGGTGATAGGCATTTCATAAGAACTTCGCTTCAGACAAAATTAAACTCAGTTTTATAACTCAAGGTTAAGACAGGTATAAATCAGAAAAGCTATACAGAGTTTGCTATGACCCATCAATTTCTATCAGATGAACATATGACCTGTCAAGACTACATTTAAATCACTATTTCAAAGAGTTTTTATTAAGTGATCAGAGCTTATGTTACTTTTTTGTCTTTAACAATAATAAATCACCAATGAACTGACATGGAAACTGCAGACGGGACAGAGTACAATGTATTAAGTTTTCCATATACTGTTGATGTTAAATGCAGCCACTGCACATGGCAGTGCAGTTCACCAAGGGGAAAATGTTTGAAGGTAAGTCAAATATAAAATCAAGTAATTACCTGCAAAGAGTCTAATCAGATAACTTGAGTTACATTACCATTATTTCTGACAAGCTTTTTATACAGCAGAATAATAGGAAATCAAACAGAAGGGATGAGAATTAACATTACTTGAAAACAAAGGCTGAAGAACCTTGACCCCAGATAGATTGCAGGCACTGCAGCAAGTCATTTAAAGGAACGCCAGTTCAGTCAATGGGCAGAGCTACATATCAAAAAAAGAAAAAGTTTATACATATGAAACATGGATGAGTTCTGGGTTTGGTTGGTTTTTTTCCCTCCCTACAGAAGTCCTCGAAGGTATTTGAGGTGTTCGGATATTTGCATATTGAAAGCCACAGGAAAACTATTATTTAACTCATTTTAATTCACAGCCTTTAGGGTCTGATTCAATGCTTATTGAAGTCAGTAGGAATCTTCCCATTTAATTCATGAGTTTAGACCAGACCTTCATCTGCAGCTATAATGAAAGGGAGTTAAAAAGGGTAATTTTGGGGCACATAGTTCTCTTCAAGTTAGAATTCCTAGAATCAGTTCCTTCAGCTAATTTGTGCACCCCTACTGGGGAGGACAGAAGAAGAGAATTGCATCCAAATGACAAGCAGATGAAAATAAAGACAGCCAATGTTAAATTGTGTATTAGCAACCTAGTCACTCAGAACAACTCAGCGGTTCCTCTCACACAATTAGGTTATTCTCAGATAAATGCACTGTGTTGTACAGGTCTGCCTCAGATCAAACCCTTACATTTGCCTCTTTCCAGAATGGAAAATATCAAGTCTACCTTTGCAATTTTAGGCACAAAACCACAACTCTCAAGCGTC
Source organism: Sula dactylatra (assembly GCA_013389905.1). NCBI lineage: Eukaryota > Metazoa > Chordata > Aves > Suliformes > Sulidae > Sula > Sula dactylatra. The sequence goes on from WEKW01020631.1 coordinate 516,469, forward strand.
TAACTTGTGTTCAACCACCAGATTTACCACCTAACCTGGTTTCCAGTAAGTTTCCATTCATGGTTAATTGACTTTCTAGTAAGTTAACAGGAGTCAGTTTGTAATTAAAGTAGTCACATAATCCTTGCAAGAAAAGGACATGACCAATTCCCTAAACACAGGGAGACTTTACCTAGATTTCTTACTTTCTTAGGCAGCAAAGAATGAACTTCTGCAGATATGATCTTTATCTATGTATCTGCCTGGAGTCCAGCAACACCTGAACGTGCATGAAGTTTTTCGCATAGTCAGGATACTTGTAATAGGAACATTCAACATGGATTCTGTAATTAGGCTGGTGTTCATGCTGCACTTTTTTTGTCCAGTAATGTTCATTTTCACATGAACATTTTCACAAAATTTGCAGAAAGTTTTGAGACCTTCAATCTTCCACCAAGTTTAGCTGATATTAAACAGCTAAGTTAGAGGCGAAGCAGAAGACCAAACATAAGTGCCTGAAATCTCTTTCCTTAGGGAGAAGTAACAAACTAAAAATAAAAAGAATCAGCCCTATTAACTATTCAATTGCAAAGCTTAATTGTGATTTAC
>WEKW01020631.1:517072-606341 GCA_013389905.1 Sula dactylatra
GAATTCTGTACTCATGAAAATACAGAGAATGAAGAAGCTTCCCAACTTCTGAATGACTGCTAGGTTTCAGCTCATCTCATTTCCCAGGCTCTAGCTTTACCAGTTCATATTTTCCTGGCACTTGCTTTACCAACAACACAGTTATGATAGTAGCATAATAGACATGACCCTATTTGGCAGCATGTCNGAAAAATGCTTTGGAAATCCAAAAACCCATAGATAGCCATATCCAGCAGCAAATAACTCTGACCAATCAGTGTGTCTACTTGGTTCCTGATAATTGTTTCAGGCTAAGGAAGTATCATGCACTGTAATCTTCTCTAGCAAAAAAACCTTGCTACTTCCCATGCTGTTTCATGTAACAGGTTCACAATGTACATTAGTGAACTTCTATATACTCCTTATCACAATGCTGTTCTACTTCACATATAGACAGATTTAGTCTTTGCAAAAAAACCGCCTCTTAAAAATCACTGCAATAAAAGAAGATCTTTCTGTTGCACCCAACTTCATTTGGATAGAAGCGAAATTTCAGGAAAAAAAATTCAAGTTTTCATACTGGTTTTGCAGCTGTGGCTTTAAAAAAAAAAAAGAGCCAAGGCTCATTCTTCTCTTAACATTAGCCCAATTAACTTCTGTTTAGAGCAAATAACTTTTGTGAAAGCTGGTGTGACATTTAATTGGGCTGATAGCCCCTCGCTGCCAAAAAAAGATTTTTTTAAAAGTCTGAAAATAACTGAAATCTACTTTCTAAAGTTTGCATTTTATAATGTGTCTAAAGTAGATGTCTCTCCTTAATTTGATTGTGAAGCATCTTCAGATGCACAATCCAGCAAAGTATGTCGAGGGAGATGGCAACAAAACTATATAAACAAACAGAAATTATTCTTTCAGATCTGACACCTGCTGTCTCTTCAGACAGCGTGGATCTGATGAGAATTAATGTAGCAGATGGAGCAAAATAAATGGTGACTGCTTGGTTTCTGAATCATCAAATTGTAAAAAATCCTCTAACAGGTTTTTTTTTTGAGGTTACTTAGCAGGGAAAAAAACGTAGGATTTTCCTGCACACTCCCTAAAGGTATACACAGATAAAACTGCATCGAAGTGGTCTTCCCGTCCTGCTTGTACCAGCCTAGTTATTTACACCGCTGCTTTAAGAAACATGCAGTTCCTAACAGCTAAAACTCAAGTACTAAGATAACCTGCTAAAACATTTCTGTGCTCTAACTCTGAATCTCTGCTTTGTCAAAGGAGACTCCTCCCAGGCCAGGAAATCCTGTCCATGTCATTGGAGTCATAGCAATAACCTTCCAGGGAGGCAGCGAGAGTTTGGCAATTCCACATGGTAGTTTTCTGACAGATCACCATTTTACAACTGTGGGGTTTTTATATTTTAAAAGGATGTAGCATCTCGCTAATGAGCTACACAACACAAGGAAAACAATGGACTGCTCTAAAAAATCTGCAGAAAGGACCCATAGTCGATGTTGTAACAGGAAAGTATTGGAACATACGAAAATGCCAAGAACCATTATGGACAAGAATTTTATTTCCAATATTTTGTGACAATCTAGAAGTTAGTAGTACCACTGAAAAAGAAACTGAATTTCAAGACTGCCCTCCTCGTGTCCTTAGCGATTGTCCTCAATGCTTCTACTTTCAGAAATCCTATTTGTAAAACGCATGGAAAACACGTATTCCTTTAGTACAGGGCCTTTGATACCTCTGCATTTGAGTGAGATCAGGGTGTGACGTATCTTCCAAAGTAAGTTGAGTTGTCAAGAGGGGCTTTTATTTATTTCCATTTGTTTCCTTTCTCTTGCATATTAGACATTGATAGCTAGAAGCAAACAGGCATTTTGAGTTAAGCAAGCCATTTTTTAACATTTTTGAGTAGAATGCCCATTGAAACTATTCTATATAACATCCCTATAGCTATGGCTTGCTAGAGAGGTCATTCGAGTTTCAGAAATATCTTCTCATTTACCCACCTCTGCAGACCCCTCAGATAGAGCTGTTTGGCTTCAGCAAGTACGCAGTTTCACAGTCTTTGCTGTGGTCATGAGTTCTCTTAGGCAAGTCTTGGTCTATGGACCTTCTCATAAAATCCCAGCAGGCAAGAGCCTAATTTCTGTTTTAAAAATCTAACCATTTGGGCGAGCACAAACTTAAGCAACTGGTGACATTTGGCAGTGGGACCTAATGTATTGTCACTGTCTTCCTAATATCCATTGCCTTGAGTACAGCTGCAGATGGAGAGAGGTTAACCTACTGTGAGCGAGCTCCTTTCCGGCCATTTCTTTTTACAAGCAGATCTTGTCTCACATTTACTATATTGAACTACTCTTCCAGTGCTACAGAATTATCTACAAGCCTATCTAGAGTCGTGGTAATTTATTAGCAAGTGGCAACTCCTACCAGGTGTATCTTCAGCTCTGCGTCTCTATCCAACTGCCAGAGCCTGCCCTTCTCAAATATTTGCATTTGTTTTCAACACAATCTGAAGGGTTTTGCTTTCTTCTACCTTTAAAACTATACTGCTTCATTGCAAATCAGAACCTGGCTGAAATGGTCACCTGCACTTTGAGCATTTGTAAGATTATTAGCAAATCAAGTCACAGAGAAGATGGCTCCTGTGTGAAAATATAGCCTTTGTATAACCTAAACCCATCTGGCAGGCAGATATCTACAAAATACACTTACACCAGCTGTAACAAAATGTAATGAAATGCAATTAGGAATTTATCTTTCTCAGACAATTACAAGTGCAGTCTTCAGAGGAGCCATTGTAACCACATGGACGTGCTTTATCTTAGATTTTCACTTAAACTAATGGCTTCTAAATTACTTGAGTGAAAAATTAAGAATGCAATGCTGCACTTAAGAAAGCATTTGCATTTCACTGCATATGCTGTTAAATTTCCATTAAACTTTACATTTATATACAGATTTTTAATTCATAAAATATGGTAATAGAATGAAACAATCTGATTGGGCAGATGATACCTCCTGAAGAAAGCAGATATTTCTGGATATCTGCCTTCCTCAGAGTGTACCCTGTATCTATTCAGAGTCACATGTCCTTTAGTTTGGGAAAACAAACTTAAACAAAGAAGTTATAAGCTACTTCAAAAAGGAAACTGTTCAACTTTATTTTTCCCCCAAATTAAGTCCAAGATCTAACCTCCAAGGTTTATGATGGAGATTAAGAATTCTAGGATATTCAAGAAATATACATAAGGCACTGGTGGGTTAATCCCAAAGCTGTATAAAGATGATAAAGTGTTTTGAAATGGCAAAATAATCTATTTATAGAGCAAAGTATTCAACGGTCCTTCGTGCAAGAAATGGGAACATGGTTGTTAACTTAGGAAGTAAACTGCAGTGTCCAGTGAGACATTAAGAATTGCCCAGGAAGATGGTGGGCTCATCTTTGCCAAAGACTTTCCAAAAACATCCTGTGATGATCCTGCCTTCCGGAGATTTCTTAGTCTTTTTAGCCCTGTTGCAGATCTGTTATTTCACAACCAGCCAACCTCTGCCACTAATTCATAGTAGAGCTGGCAATACTTGATCTCATTAAAGTTTTACACAGACCTCATTAAGAAAAAAGTAACAAGTGCAGAACACACTGCAGTTAAGTTTCCAAGTCGCAGGGAACACTCCATGTGCATTTTTGATCCTTTTGCTTACTGTGTGCGTAAGGTCAAACAATTAATTTAATTTTTATTAATAATTGACATTTTGATGACATCCTGGAAAATACGTTACCAGATTTAACTGTATTCAGCTTCATTCTCAAGTGCTAAATTGACATTTGTAAGGCTCTCCCTCAGGTAGGATTTTCAAGAAAAGAAAGAATTGCTTGGACCATATTGGTCACTAAGGGTGCATAAAGCATTCAATCCTTGAAGGGACATTGTGGAATCATTGCGGAGGTTGGAACTATTCAGAGAAGTGCTCAATAATGTGAATGAGGAATCCACGGCCAGCTCAAGGGCTCCTATCTGCTCTGTTTTGCATGAGAAACCTGTAGTCCACATACAAATCAACCGGTAGGATCAGATAGGTGTACAAATACTTTATAGCTAGATTGAAGGAATGAAGCTAGTGCAATCAGTCTGCATTTTCGTCCCGTGTAATACCTGACATGAGGCTCTGATGTGGCTAATTTCAAGGCACTCTCTGCAGCAGGAATTTTTTGGTCCCATGTGCTTTTGGTGAGCAAATTTTAAAGTATTTTACCAATTTCATTCTAATCACCACTGTGCCATGTGTGTGACTAACCCATCAGTAGCAACTCTGGCTCTTTCACTGATGGGCTCCAGGAAATTTGTTTCATAAATAACTTTAGAAAATAAGGACATTAAAATCATTGGTGTTTACATGAAAAGTAATTGAATATCAATCAAAACACACTGGCAACCTCTTGACAGCTCCAGTTCTGCTATAATTCATTGAATTAATCAAGTCTTGACATTGTGATATGTTATTACAAAGGCTGAAGAAGGAGCAGGAAATTACAAAGTTAAGGAAAAAGAGACCTTTTTTTTTTTCTTCATTTCATTGTATGTGATACTTTCCAGTGGAGGAGAATAAGGCCACAAAAAGAACTGCCATAGCTCAGATTCAGCTGATCTATTGTTTCATCCGATAGTGGCCAAAACCAACCTTTAAAATGGTGGTGAGAGAATTGCATCAGGCAAGTCTCGACTTAACCAAAGCAGCAATGAAGATATAGCACCCCATATATCCTTATAGGGTATTTTTATTACCTTCAGTGCTTCTCATTCTTTTATGAGGAGGAAGACCAAATTGATTATATTACATTAATCCTCCTCTATTTCTCAAAGGAAAATTAGCAAGGCAGTACAGAGTGTCCCCAGTGTATTATGTCATAGATTATTGCAATAATCTCCTTCCACCAGCTACCAGAAAAACTTTGCAAGGTACAACCAGTACAATTTTTGAGTGTTAAAAAAATGCCACTCCCTTTTGATCAGGTTGGGCATGAGTGGCAGCTACTATGACTCCTTTGATGTACTTCGGACACAGAACATCTTTGTTTCAAAAACTCACTCTGAGCCATGCAACTTGAAAGGCGTGCATTGAGTTTCTGCTTTCTCACTAAGACATTGTGGTACAGACCACAAAACATAGGTGTCTGCACGTATTCATGTACGTAAGAGTATTCAGAGTATTTCTTCTGCACAGTAAAGCAAAAACAGCTAGTGCTCGTTTTTGTTTATCAGTCAGATAGCCGCCTAACTGCTGCCACCTCAACCCTCCCAAGTGATTTCCCAATGTCATATGATGAAGCGGTGGTGGAGCTGGTACGAGAATTATTGTCTGCAGACTCGTAGCCTCCCGCTCTAGCCACTAGATCATGTGGTCGTGAACAACTGCAGACAGAAAGGCATTTGGAAGCACAATAACACATTCAATCATGCAAATGTGTGTTTAGTGTACACTAGAACCTATCCTTATAATAAATGGGTAACTTAGGAGCACAAATAGGACCCTATATAATCAAACTAATATTCATTCCACTCTTTCAACAACTTAGACACACAGCAAACACCACAGACGTCTGTTTCCCAAGCTGTTAATGCCTAGAACAGAAAAGAAAGTGCTGAAAAAAAGATGATCTACTCTAGGGAACATTTGCAAAACACAGGTGACTTACCAGGTATTCTTCCCCTACCTTATCTCCCCTTTGCTTTTGTAACATAAGCAAAAGCAGATAAACACATAGCCATATGCTAAAAAAGCGCAGACAGTTCATAAAGCAGGAGGAAAATTGTGCCATGGGATCTTTCTTCTCCAAATGACCTTCCTGAGAAATGCAGCATAAGATGAAGCGAAACACTTACACTTCCTAGCAGCTACAGTCTGATGCTATACTGGCTGTTTTCTGATACTTTGCATCTAGAGGAGGGGAAAAAAAGCCAGGCAGGTTTCAATTTCTCGGGAAAGGAGAAGATTTTAAGACCATTTCAGCTGGCAAAGCGCCATAGTTGCTCATGAAAAGGAGAAAGCAGGATATTTAAACCTCGCATTATATTCCCCTGCTACAATAGGGAATATAATATCTTTATCTCAAAGATTTTGGCAGAAGATGTTCTTTTACTCCACTTAAATTTGTTTTTTAAAAATGAGCTCGATGAACAGATGTTGAATTTACCCCAGTGGAAAACAAACTCTGCTTTTTATCCACACAACAAATCCAGCCACTCAAAAATAAAGAGCTGACAAACCTCTCCTGAAGTACTGTGCTATGCTGTTCACTTGCTTTTGTTGCACCCATCATTACTACCTAAACTAGATTTTTCCATTCCTCCTCCCATTTTCTCACCCAGGTGGAAACATCATGTGCCTGATTTTTAAATATGGGGGTTTTTTCCCCCACCTTATTAGAAAAGTGAATTTTATACTTGGAAGAGAAAGGAGAAAAGCCTGCTGCAGATCTTCAATTGTGTGGAAGTAATTTGTTCTACAATCCTGAACTGGTTTCCAAAAAAAATAAAAAGCAGCATCCTGCTTTTACCTTGTGAAGGACTATTTTCAAATTGTAGACAAAGCAAAATGCAAATATTTAGAGCAAATATGCCATCAGACACGTTTAGTGAGCTGGGCTCTACCTACCTCATGAAAGAGTTTTATGGCTTGGTCTGAACTGATACGGGAATAAGGGTGGTCCCAGGCAAGCCAATGCTAGCTTTCACCTTCTCCTTCAGGCAGCAGGAACCTGTCAGTCCTGAAAAACTAGAGATAATCATGGCACTTCTCAGGCCAGACCAAGCACTGCTTCCTCAGTTCTGCCCTAGGAGAGGCAAAGCAATCAGCTGTGCCTTCCCCATCCTCTCGCTGCTGGGGGGGGGCAGCGATTCACGCCAGCTGCAGAGGTGATCTTTGTGCACTCTTAGTCCTTTAGTGTCATGGGACGCCTCATCCAACAAGCGTCCTGGCTTTTGCTCAAAATCCGGGATACTTGTGCGCTCCTGGATATCAACGCCTCTGTCGCTCTCTTCTTGAGGCACATCACAGCTTCTTTTTTATATTAAAAGTTACATGCTCTGTGCTTGCTGACACAGTGCTTTGTAGTGTAGGTGTTTGCAGAGCCAGAGAAGCCAGGAAACATCCTGATCTGGAGGGATATTCCAGACTAAAGACTTCTAATGTGCTTGCCTCCTACTGCAAGAAATTGGATTCAGTGACCCAGACAGCTTTTTCCACTTTATATTCTCATGTTAAGTACCTAAAGCTTGAGTCTTTTGCCAATATCCTAACTTAAAATACCTATTAGCAAATCTTTGCATCACTAAAGGATAAAATGGTGGCAAGCATGGCAGTGGCTCTCCCACCACACTAATTCAACCCAGCCTCCTGAGTTTCTATCTAGGAGTTCAACTTAATACGTGACACATGATAATTCATATTTGAAATTGTTAATGGGGTTTTATATTTGAGTTAAACCTAGAGATACTCCATCTATACATCATTTAGAGTTCTTTGCTGCATCAACTTTAAAACAAATAACAGCAGAGAGAATGGCTGAGGTGCGGTGAGACTCGGGCAAAACCTTTAAATGATAAAAGGCAAAGTACAGTGCGTGGTAGATATTTTCAGGAACACATTCCCATCTCCAGTTTACACACAAACACAGACGGGGCAATGATATTTAATACCAAGGCACAGACCTCAGCAATATGTCCAACAGCAATTCCTAAAAGAAGAAATGGCTTTTTTTGCAGCAACAATAAAGCCAGCTCTCCCGGGCAATAGGAAATAAAATGTTTTCGTTTGTCTAAAATATGAGCTGTGAAAATAAATAGCTGTGCTATACAGAAAATGTCATTCAAATAAAAACCTGCACTTTCCTTTTGATGGGATATTAAATATAACACTGTCACTGTCTGATATTTCTTCCCAGCTTGCATTACCCTACAGACACCACTTAGTTATATACATTTTGTTTTATTATTCCTAGCATGGAATATTAATCTATTCTTGGCTAGTAATTAATTACTGTTACATATTTTCACAGCTCCATAGTCTCCTCAGGGGAAAGACTCTACTACATATTTAAGAAGTAGATTAATGTGTACTTATGTAGATGGACCCGCTGGAATAATTTACATTTTGCTAGGATGATTTCTTAGTCAAACACAACTGAGTGGCTTTTTTTTTTTAGTGCAAGAATAACAGTGTCCACAAAGTTAGGCATGCTGATACTGAGAAATAAAACCGAAATAATGTGGTGTCCTCTGGGAGCTCAAGGAACAATCCTGTCTTCAGTAATGATGGTATTCAGTGATAAAATAGGAATGAATCAGATCCATTATTTTAATCTACTTTCCAAAAGGTAGGACAAACTGTTCCTTTGCCTGCTTTAAGTAGTGCCACTCCAGAGTATCTTGAGAGTGGAGGAGCCTGAAGATAAGGGGCCTTACTTTACTCTTTTATTGCTGTAATCCTGAAGATATAATTACTTCAGACTTCTGGCCTGATTCAAAGCACACTGAAATTAGTGCAAGCCTTTCCTCTGGCTCCGGATTAGGCTGCTAAAATAGCCTGGCTCTCTGCACAGTATCTGGCTAAGGAGTGTAACTAATACAGTTTAAGGGTGTATAATTCCTATTCGTGTCAAAGTATAGAATTCCTATGAAGATCAACATCTCTTGATTGTATGGCTAATCATTGCACTCCTACTTCACAGGAAAATAAATATTTTTTCTTGGAATGAATAAATTTAAATGTGACAGCTGAAGCGATAGAAGTTAATGGAGAAGGCAGCATTTCAACTGTGAGGAATGATAAATAACTACTGAGGTCACACAGAGGCAACAAGAATAATAGCTAGAGACTGGCTATGCAGTATATTTCACCTATGGGGAAGCCAGCTGTCTATTTTCCTTTATTCTTACTCCCACAGCCCGTTTAATGTGGCCACATGAATTCTTCCAAAAGTTTCTCTTCAAACACTGAACCCAGAAAGGCGTGGCACGGCACCCGTTTAATTTTCCATATTAAGAGTTACCAAACACTTTGCGTACCAAGAACCTATATAATTTACCAGTCACAGCTTGAAAGCGCTTGCCGTTGGAAGTACAGATCTTGGCTGTTTTACTCCACTTGATGGCCTGGCCTTAATGCATCACCGCCATTGACAGGACAAGAGCATCTTTTATGTATGTGGTGGGCACCAAACAGAACAAACTGATCTTTACATTCCTGTAAGTGCTAGGTTTACACAGCAGAAGTTTGCGCAAACAGGAGTTTATACACCCTGCATAATTATTGGAATCAAATGCAGTAGTACGTCCTGATGAGCGTTATCAGTGCAGGGACCTTTAGAACGGCTAGGAATTCGTCAAAGCATTGATTTTATATTCTATTCTGTAAACCCTCAAAGTATTCATGCAGAATAAAACTATCTGAAAAATGCCTTTGTAAAGTGGCAACTGGTAGCATCAGCTTGTTCCTACGGCTTCATGAATTGGGATCCAAGGGTTCAGCTACAGTTTCTTGTATATTATTATTACCAGTTAAAAAGAATTCTCTGCACAAGTTCTGGCCTCTGTTGCCCTAGATAAGGATTGTCATAATTTTCATCAAAATGATCTTTCATTTATTCCTATTAAAAAACTACTTTTTTCTGCATCCTTCCAGATTAAAGAGTATAAAACCAGAAGTTCTTTGGAGGATTGGTTGGATTGTGGTTTTGTTCTTTTTTGCCTGCCTTAGCTGTAAAACTCAAATACTACCTAGTTGTTCAATGAAACAAAAGGGGTTTTATTTTCTTTCAAACATTTCACAGATAGCATTTTTCTGAAGACAACAGTTATTACTCTGGATTCACACAGGGAGGCAGTTTGCTGAACAAGCTTTTTGCATTTTTGCCATCACCTTTGATGATAAAAAAATCATTTACAGGCTAAACTCACTGATGGCCATTTTACAGCTATTTATTCTCATATTCACCTTTAGTGGAAATAGCTCTTCTGCCCGTTTTAACCACCTTCCATATCTTTAGAACGCAGTTGTGTCCTTCTCAACCCTTCTTTTGCCTAGGACCTTTAATACTCTCCTGTATGAACACTGGAAACTGGTAACTCGAGACTTCACATTTTCCTAGAGCATACGGAAAAATATTGTAACCCCTCCTGCCTTTGGAATAAAAATAAACATCATCATGGACTAGATAAAATATTTCATTAACATACCTTTGGTTGTGCAATCCAGAGTTGAACCTTGCCTCAAATAAGAAAATACAGATGACTGGAACCCATATCAGTTATAAGTCAGTCATGCTATTTAATAAAGCCCACATATCACCTAACCATGATAGTTATTTCCTTGAGAGTTCATGTCAAAACATTACATAGAATGATCATTTCTTACTACTCTGCAAAATGCTGAGAAAAAAGAAATCAATCTCATTAGAGGCACCTGAGCAAGACAACTTTCACCATTTCACTGTGCTTCATAAATAAAAAGACAACTTTTCATGTTTTTCAGATACAAGAAGGTACTCTAGTGGAAAAATTCATTAAAGGACTTTAATTTGGAAAGTGAGGTAGATAGCTACTACGAGTGCAAGACGACAATCATACACAAGAATGGCCATAAATTTCAACCAGGCTTTGGGCACAAAAAGTAACTTTGCAACTGAAATTACACATAACTGCTCATATTCACTGTACAAAGGTTCAAAGCATCCTTACCATGAAGCGGGGAGTATTCTGTGCAAAACACCCAGCAACCAGGAATATCAGCCAGGAGTTTGAGGAGGGAATGAGGCTTTCACAAAAGCCATCAGCACTGCAATTAGCTCAGATCTCTCCCAGGTAAGATTTGGATCTCATCCATACTTTAAGGTCATCCTGCTGCTTGATGTCTCAAGGCTTAACATGACCCACAAGCTAGGAACATCACTTTCTTTCAGACCTAAAGCTATAAATTCTAGATTATAGAGGAGAAATTTGCTGCTGGTCATCTGTTCAATGAGTTGTCATTGTCTATCAGTTATTCTGCTCCATATCATGTAGTACCATAAGGTAACTGGTATCTCCACCGATGCTGAAAGGCTGTTTTGCTGGCTTCTGTAGTTTGTCCAAAGGGAATCATGTATTTTGCTCATTAATACCCCAGTTCTGGAACACGGACTGCTATGGCAGGTTAACATTCCACATTTAGTGAATAAAAGTATTCCAAAAGTAAATCCCTGCCTTGCTTCTCCTAATATTGTGAAATACTCTAGCTCCAACATCGCTTTTCATTAAAACATTTTCATCCATTTTTAATATTTATTTCTAAAGCATGTACAAAGGTACATTATTTTCATTCTGCCTATTAAGTAGTTTGAAACATAACTGAAATAAAGTCACTGCACTTTGAAGATTTATTTAAGGCTCATAGAACCAAGAAGTGTTGTGAAGTCTATTCAGCTGCTCTGTTCAGGCTCTTAAATAGAATATAGAGAAAAATGTTGTCTCTATAGAAACAGGCAGCTTCCTTGAACTTATTGGTGGTCACTTAGCGTCAACCTTGACCCTTGCGATGGTATGTATGAAAACTTATTTCTTCATTACTTTTGCATCTCATAACCATGTATTAGCAAAAATACAGGAGAGGCAGATTTGCTTTTTGCCCTCAAGTTTTTAAATGAAAGTCAGTTAGTAATTCAAAACAGGGCAGCTTGACTGTGCCCTTAATTCTCTGTCTTTGTAGTAGCAGGGCATGGTGGCACACTGCAACACAAAACGATAATCTAAATGTTAACAAGTCGCCGGTAAAGAATGATGACCATTTTCAAAGTACAAACGATCCCTGACATGCTATCAGACATGATAGAAGACAAGATATTTTATTCATTTCAGTGCTTCATTATCAATCCCTCTTCAAAGCAGTGGGAACTCGTGCACCTCTACAGTGCATAACAGACTAGTGTGGTAATTAGCATAAGAAGTTAAAACTGAAAGCGTATATAAGCACATAAGTGTACAATGTGTATGTGCTGCTGATTATTAAGTATGAGAAGATGGCTGTGTTCAGCAAGCCATTATACTGGTTTTCAGTTAGATGCATCACTCTGCTTTTGGTCTGCCAACCTCTTACTTACGGAAGAAAACTTACGGAGAATGATTAAAAGGAAACATTATGCTTGCATATCGAAACCTGTACAACAGGCCACCTCATTAAGCGACTTTCAGCCTCAGAGAGGCCGGGATAGCCACAGGTGCAGGAAGTACAGGACTTCAGTTTCATTAGGACAGCAGTTTCTGGCAAAGAAGTAAGTTTTGGTCACCTCTGCACCTTTAACATCGTCTTGATAAATTCTCAATCAAGAGTTATTCTGATGCAAATTTGCAGCCACCCAAGATTTCTGGTTGTCACCAAGCTGATAGCTCAGCGACCTCTAACCTCGTGCCAAAAGAAGAGCCTGAACTCTGTTCATGCTGTTATAAACAGCCTAGCCCTGATATTTTTACCACAGTCATGTTTTATAGGGGTATGGTACACAAAACACCTTATTTGGCATCAATCCCGACATTCACAAATAATATTAAAAAATTTGTTCCATAAGCTTTGAAAGAGCCATGAGCTTCTGAAGTAAGAAATTAAGGAAACAGCTGTTCGTCTGGCCCACTGTTTCATACGTACAAATATCCCCAGTGCTTTTAACATGGCTTATCTGGTGATGTGGGGCCAAATCACCACTGAGCTGCCCGTGTGTTGTTTGATTTCTGGTAAAGGAGCTGCTATGGAGGGGAAAACGAACACTGTACTTTAGTGACTAGTTGCCCAAGTTGTGCTGCCCCCCTGCTTTTAAAGACCAGATTTGTTAAGCAATCAGCTATTAATATGCTCCTTAATAACACATTTCAAACAAAACTGGGAAGGTAGGAACAACGACTATGACAATTCCCTGAAGGCAAACGCTAGTTTCCTCTGAAACTGAAAGCTGCAGGAGGTAGGGCTAAACTGCAACAGGAAAATAAATGACAAAAGTCATACCCTGAATATTCCCAGTAGGCCATTTGGTCAGATGAATGGTTGCTATAGCACCAACTCACCTTATATGAATACACTGCTAAAGACCCAAAATAGCTTCTTTCTAAGTAAAAAAAAATACAGGTGGACAAATTTTATCTCAGTAACACCACTGGAGATAGACTGTCTCCAATCATACAACAATAGCTGCCAATCTCTCTATGAGAACGTTGCTTTTAGTTATGAACCAACCCTAGCAGCAGGCTCTGGTTCACCTTCCAGAAATCACTTGTGTCTTATTCTTTGACTACAATGATAAAAAATCTGATCCATCAGAAGTGATTCCCTGCTGTGGTAGCAATACGGTTAACGTTGTCAGCACAGTTACAGCAAGAAACACCCCGAGTTCAATGAAGGGCCACAAGGATGGTGAAGGGACTGGAGCACCTCACACATGAGGAAAGGCTGATAGAGCTGGGACTGCTTAGCCTAGAGAAGAGAAGGCTCAGGGAGGATCTTATTAATGTACATAAACACCTGAAGGAAGAGGACAAAGAAGATAGAGCCAGGCTTTTTCAGTGGTGCTCAGTGGCAGGATCAGAGGCAATGGACACAAACACGCACAGGAGATTCCATCTGAACATCAGGAAATGCTGTTTTCACTGTGAGGGTGACCAAGCACTGGAATAGGTTGCCCAGGGGGGTTGTGGAGTCTTCCTCAGAGACCTTCAAAAACCACCTAGACACACTGCTGGGCACAGGCTTTAGGTGGCCCTGCTTGTGCTGGAGTTTGGCCGAGATGACCTCCAGACGTCCCTTCCAACCTCAACCATTCTGTGTTTCCGAGGCACAGACATCAGTTGAAACAGCCCTACCCGTTGTCCGAGTTCCCTTGGGAGAACTACTCCCTTCCAGATACAGTTCTCCATTTGCGATGAGTAATCATACTGCAGAGCCATTGAGCTGGGACAGGGCTTGCGTTCTCAGGGAAAGAGGAAACTTGTACTAAGCAAGAAGCGGTATCTGGGAGAACAAGGTCTACAGACCTTCAGATTAAATCTGGTCAAAATAGAGACAAAAAAGTTAAGCATATGTTAAAAGTCAATAGGCATCCCAGTAGCTAACACTCATGTCTTGGGCCAAGTCTCCTTTGTAACACTGGCACCTCCACTTACCCTTGCTCCGAAGCCTCCTACCTTTCCTAGAATAAATAACTTCACCAGGGTAGGATAGAAGTGAAGGGGTATTGGGCTGGTAAGCTGAATTTTGATAGTCTGAGGCAGACAAAAATGGCTTTCAGTAAGGTATTCTGTCCAGAGTAAAACCAGCCTTGCTGCTATGCTAAACAGCATCAAAGATCTGCCCCCTGGCAGTTTACTGCCGGAAGACAAGGTATAGAGCTCCTTCTCTGATTAGGTCTCTCTCACAGATAAAGAATTAGCTTGGTATATTAACACTGAATTAAGTTAAAAACTGAAAATTTAATGAAATAACTACACAGCATCGCTACCTTTATGAGCCTAATTGAATCACAAAGTGAATCATTTTCTCTTGTTTGCAGCTAGAAAATTTAATACCAAAGGACAAATGTATTTGATTTTATGGTGAAACACTGTAATCACCGGCCCTTTCTATACTGCACACCAACATTTAGAGGACAACAGAGGTTGGATTTAAGTGGCTTCATCGTGGAACTGGCAGAGAAGCACCAAATTACACCAGGTTTCACAACTGAGGAACAGAACTGTACAAGTTTCCTTTACCTGTGCCATTTATGAAATTACGGGACCTTTGTTACAATTGGTGGGGCTGGTGCATGCAACAGTTAATCCAGGTGAGTAGAGATATAGCAACGGAAATTATGGTAACTTGGGTGAGTTCAAATCTCCCTTGCTGTACCGAACGGCTTCTAACTCTGATTTCTCTAAAGCCAGACTAAGTCCACCAGAATTCATCAACACTTTGTCTTAATAATGTCCCAATAAACATCTGGGAAGTCGCCCTCAGCCTGCACCCTCCACTTGCTCCATGCAGCCTTGGGTCGATACCTGTCAGAGGTACCTGAACTGATGTTAATTCCTGCACTTTGTGTGGCAGTTAGAGAGCAGAGGTGTTCAAAGTAAACTAATAGAGCAGCCACTGTTATTAAGTGGCAAGATGCCTCAAGTATTACAGCTCACAGATTGTTTCAGTTTTTTAACATTTCTGGAGCAAGTACACTAATAAATGAAACTAAATCCTTTAGTTTCCCATCACTTCCTTTCATGCCTGTTCCTGCTCACATATTCTTAGCGTCACACTGTCATCTTTAACAGCTCTGGCTACCTCTCTGTTAACAATTTCCATAGCTTTATCCTAACATTGCATTCATTTTCTTAATTTATCCAAATTAAAATCCAACATTACTATGACACCTCCTTCCAGCCGTGTTGAACATGACCAGACATCAAGTCCTGGCAATATTCTATTTGATAACGTGTTCTTTAAGAGACATGAAAAAATGGAATACCCCAAGGAACATCAAAGAAATTCTAGCAAAAAACCGTAGGATCACAATCAAGCGCTTCCTCCCTCCCTCTCAAACTTCTGGGCAGGGCCAGACAAATCAGCCAGCAACACTTCACGCAGGTACAGCTTGCAGGAGGTTTTGCTTGCGTACCCTAAACGTTCGGTCAAAATAAGCATGCAGGATTTTGAAAAGGCCAACTTTAGGCATTTATGCGAACGAAACTCAGTTGTGGAAAAATTAACACAAAGATCTGTAACAACTGCCTGTTATCCAGCCAATAACTGAACTAGATGGTGTTCTCACTTATGCATGGTCAGGTCAAGCTGGTGCTATCCTGCTGAGGGTGAGAACACAGCTTGGTCTATGCTCATTAGTCTCACTTTCATAAATGTCAGAGTCAAACTGGCTTTATTTAAATGAGAAACATATGTCCACTCCACAGGCTCCATTTCTACTTAAAAGAACTCTTCATGAATGAGGCAGCTCCTCTGTTTTTACCCACCTACGCTCTTTTTCCTGTTAACTGCTGTGATTATCAAACTCGCCAGCCAGATTGCATAATGGAGTTGCCATGGTAAATATTTTTACTTTTAATAAACACTCAGCTATATTCTTTCTAATGCCTCACAGCACACAGGGAATGTAAAAGTATGATTTTCAAGTCTCTTGCCAAATTTCATGCTAAGATTCCCAAGAACTATTTTTTTAAGCAGAGTTAAGCTAATATACCTCCCGTAACGAACTGACTCCACTAACAAATAACATGCAGGCTTAGTAAGACATATTTTGGTTTTGCTATACAAACATTTTCATAAACTTGATGACAGCTTTGCCAGAGCAACACTCTTACGCAAAGACACATTTGCCCATGTAATGTCATTTACCATCAAAATCTAAATGCATAAACGACAAATGGAGCGTTTATTTGTCCCCTCGGTTGAGGGGGAGGTGATAAATTACATGGACATCACTGGATCTGGATTTTCCTTCCTATGACACCAGTTCCCTCAAACTGTGGGGTTTTCTTATTATTTGCCATACAGCCTCCACATACATAATCTAAAATTCATAGCTTCTTTTTTCAGGATTCTGACAGTGATTTTCTTTAGTACTATCCAACTACCCTAAACAATAAGAATTTAAAAGGGTTCTGAACATCTGGATGTGTTCGTGTTGCTGCTATTCCTGTGTTTGCTGCGCCTAAAAAAATTCATTGTCAAGATGTGTGGCAATGCTGTGTGCTTTCCTTGTTTTAATAACAGTAGCAATACTTATGAAAATGCATTGTGCTTCCCCTTTTGTGCTTGATTAATTTTTTTTTTTACTATTTCTAATGACTCTCTGGTGTTATATGGCCACTAAGTACTTTTGAAACAGAGGAATACACCTTTTTTTTTTAACTGAAGACCTAAACTTTTGTTCAGTATCTCTAATCACAACTAATCAAGCCATTGTGCTTTCTTTTTCTCCTAGAGAATTAGCAAAGCACAAAAGCATATGTGAAGTCTGAGCTGTAGGTCTGAGTGGGAAGATAATTACAGGACAATCTCTTACATGAAATGCAAAAAAACTCATGCTTGGGTATAACTTGCAACTCGGTCATTAAAAAGTCATTAAGAAATCATGTTTTATCTCTTATCTGATAAAAGTCTGTTATAGCCAGGTTTCATAAGGGCCTTCTTTTGCCATCTTTACAGTAGGAATCTGTGACCCCGGTGCTTAGAGCTTAGGACTGGCTCTATTGTATGGCCAAACATCCTCTAGGTTGCACTTCCACACCTGTAAAATGTGTCCACAGCTGCAGGTTTAGAAACACACACCTGTGCAGTGCTGTTTACCTCTAGTCCTGGCACTCAATCTTATCATACCTTTCCCATTCCACCTTATCCTTTTAAGAAAGTATTTAGAATTAATCACAACACCTAGTATTACTATCAATATTGCATACCTCAAAGGATCCTAAAGAGAAAAGCATCTTATAAATGCACATTACTCAGTCATCTCTCAACACTTGTTACTTTACACTTCCCCAGTTTTCGCATTAGAGGGAGCTCTTCTGCTTGTCCAGAGCAATTCCTGGGCTGTGCAAATCCCAGTTTGGCCCTGTGGGTGCCTTATGTTGTGTAAGGAGCGGTTGCAGGTTCTTTCATTACAGTATGAAGAGACAAAACTCCTTATGATCTTTAATAACCCTGCAATAGCCTCAACTATCCCAATGTGTGAAGATAATTTAAAGCAAGTGGGATGTTGAAGTACTCTGCGGTTTGATGTGTCTTGCAACTCAAACTCTCACTTATATACGAGGGGAGGGAAAAAAGATAATTTAACTTTTACCTACAGTTTGAGCCACTAAATCCAATCCAGACAGCTCCTAGGCTTTGTGAAAGCGGGTAGGATGTGAGTTTTAATGCTACGGGACACCTTATCAAAACCTTTAACCACAGCAAATGTGAACTCCAAGGCATCACAGATTCTGACCCAGGCTTTGCACCCAATGCGTGTTTCTGACCTCAGGTATAAGCTATATTCAATCCAGTTTCATAGAGAAGAGGTGATCAAAGTAGAGGTGATCAAAGTAGAAGGGAAAACATGCAGAACTCGGGGCAAAGCACCTGGACAAACCCTTACACTGGTCCCAGCTGGCCAAGCCATGGGACCTTGGGGTTCATCAGCTCCCCATCTCCGCTCAGCCTGGGCAACAGGACATACCCCACTTCCAGCCTCTGCCTTTAGAGCCCCAGGTCTGCCCAGCAAAAACCTTTCTGAAAGCTTCAGGGCAGAGCAAGCCAGGTCTCCCCAGGGCAGATCACACTTGCATACCCCCAACAGGCCTGGGGCTGGACGTCCCCAACAACTGTGTTCATGAGCCCCATCCACCCTTCGCACGCTCACACCCGCCTTGGCCAGGTCTCACTCATTCCTCCACAGCTGCGCTGGGGAGCTGCAGAGTTTACCTCACCCTAGGTAACACCGCTTAGGTCTCTAAAATTTGCCTGCAAAGCCTTACAGGGTGATTTTTCTCACACTATTGTCAGACTCCCAAACCTGATTGGGACCTTGAAGCACAGAAAGAGCTGGAAATTAAAGAGAGAGTCTTTCTTAAGAAATAAAGAAAAACTTTTCAGATTTCCTTCATTTGAAGGTTGCAGGTTGGTTCTTTTTGTAGTTAAATTAGGACCCATTGTGTGTCTTCCACCTGATCACTTTAAGACTATCGATCCATGCACCTATGCCTGGAAAATTGCTTTATTGTATGGCTTCCATATTTCTACCTGTAGTTCAAAAGATACCGTAATAGTTATGAATTCCCATTGAGACCCATTATGCTGGCAATCAGGTGCCTCAAAAGGGCAAAAGTATTCCAGGCAACATTCACTATTCAGCTTTGAAAGAATCTATGTTGTTATGCTGTTCTGTATTATTCAATGTATAACAATGAAGCATTTCAAGTACTTTAAAATTATTCTGTTACTGTGTGTACTTAAACAGTCTGAAGTAACAGAAAATACCCCTCAGAAGAGTGGAACATCAAGGACATTTCAGGGCTGTGAGTGCCCTTGATCTGGGGAAGCATTGCCCTCACTGAGATTTTGGTCTGTTCATCAAGACATGGTCTGTTTTGACTCTCCTCAAGCAGTTAAAAATATACCCAAAGTGATTTCCTGGAGAGAGGCACACAGCTGGCAATTAGGAAAGTTAAGTGCAGTGCATGTAGGTGTCATGGTAAGAGTGATCTGGGCCAAAATTTAACTCTCCTCCATACTGGTGAGGGAAGCGCTATTTATTTCTCATTTAAAACTAGCAGGCACCATGACCAGAGGAGCTGTATGTGAGCTGGATCCAAATAAGATGCAACAAATTACAGCTTGCCTTTTGCACTTCTTCCTTCAAAGAGCTCCGAGTACATCTCTAGCTTTTCCTGTACCTGTCACCCCAGAAGTACGTGGCCCCCAGACAGCGATCGCCAAGGGCCCCCCCCCAGCGCTGGCCCAGCGGTTCCTCCCCATCTCTCCTGCTATCCCCATACCCAAGCTCCCCGGGACATGACCAGCAGCGTTCTGAGGCCATGCAGGCTGCTCAACATCTCTTGAACCTCCTCAAACCCTTCCCACCCTGATGTGCCCGGGCCGTTCTGCACAGCACCTCTGTTTGGGGTAATGGCTTAACTCAGAGCCGGGGCAGTAAACTGCCCAGATTTGCTGGTGACCAGGTGACTATCACAAATCTCTGCAAAGTAAGATTGAACTGCATCCGCAATGCAAAGGAGAAGGACTATAGTTTACACCTCCATAAAACAGCCCCGGGTTCCAGGCTTGCATAAACCTGGGCAGTGATGGTATATGAGTTTGGGTAAAATGCAGGGAAGAGTATTTTAAACCTATAGCAAAGATAAATCCTAAGGGCAAACCTAAATAGCTAAGAGGACATTTGCCTCACTACTATTTCTGTCTGTCAGCTGCAAATAAGTCCTTTCATATTATTCAATATTCTTTTTAACGAGGTTAAAATTCAGGAGCAGACCAAGATGACTTTTGTAAAGCTATAATAATTTATACCTATGAAAATGTTTGGTTTTGCTTGGGGTTTGGTCAGTTTGTCATTGGGTTATTTAGGGTTAGGGAAGAGCTGAAGAAAGGTGAATGATGTGAAAGGTGACCTGCATCTGGAAAAATACAACTTCACCTTTTGGAGAAAACTATCGAAAAGGAAGCACCGAAGACC
Organism: Sula dactylatra; assembly: GCA_013389905.1. NCBI lineage: Eukaryota > Metazoa > Chordata > Aves > Suliformes > Sulidae > Sula > Sula dactylatra. Next base: position 537,303 of record WEKW01020631.1, read on the forward strand.
CCTTAGAACTGCAGCAGATACCGATGAAAACAAAATCTCAGAACAAGTAAATTAATAAGTAAGTCAGATTGCAGATTGTTTCACAGCCACAACAAGCTGCAGAGTTTATTGTTTTGTTTCCAGACCAAGGTCTATAGAAAAATATGGGGCTTGAGGCATTTACAGATAATGAACATCCAGACTGAGGAATGTACCCCAAGGTATTTTGGAATCATCTCACTGACAGAACAGAAATCAGATAAAAAAAGCAAGAAAGAAATATGATCTGCAGAGACACAGCGAGAGAGACACTCCGCCCGACTTGTAACTAATGGCATCTTTCTACCCATAGTACAAATAACTACGCTTGAAGTTAACCGAGGAACAGATTTCAGCTGATTTAGCCCTCACCCGTTTCTGAAGTTTTGTCTACACAACTCAGCTGGTGAACTAACAAACTTGCAGGCCTGTTGCCTGCCTATGCAAGCGGCACTGATGCCTGCCTTCCCGACCATCAGCCTCCACCTCGAGGCTGGGCAGCGGCTGGAGGCTGCCCTTATGTACGCATTCAAACACGCTGATCACTCAACCAGGTATTTAATCTTCCCAGGCACATTTGTTATCTGGATAATAGGAGGGATTTTTTACTGTTCTGCAAGTGGCATTTTCATTACTCCAGAGAACGTGTCTGCTGCCTTAAGGCAGATATCTGTGTGCAGGGATGGTCACCCAAGACACAGTCCCTGTGTGCAACACGGTGCTCCTGCCACCCACGCACCCGAGCACACCCAGGGCTCTGGCTTTCTGCTGTTCACCTCTGCATCGAGCCGTCCTTCTGATGGTGTTATTTCCCAGTGCAACTCATACTGATGAGCCTAATGCCCAGTTACGAAAGCAAAACCAAAAAAATACTTTACCTGCCCCCAAAAAGATATCTTCCTATGACATATAATTATTATTGCTTAGTTTTGGCACTAAGTAACCCATCGATTTTGACTTGAGTAGGAAAAAGATCTGTGTAATATGCATCTTTCAAGGAATGGAAAATGTACCGCGACTCCTGCCACAAACTGACCTCTGCCAATCTCTAACAATAAATATGCTTGAACATTATCTGTAATAAATCCAAGAAAGAAAAGAAAAATCTCCATGAATCCACTTCAAGTGCAGTGAGCTTAAAGTCATTCTCCAAGAATAAAAAAGGCTACACAAGTTTCTTGACAATAAATTATTTTTTTTCAGCCTTTTGTATAGCACTGCCAAGCTAGGTATAGCGCTGCACTGGATATAGTTGCCTTTGCATTGTAACAGGAGTTTAGATCCTCAAGTACAGTAAATTGAGGTCTCTCTATTGACTCTAGCACATGGATTCTTTCTGCTGAATCTTTACACCACATCAGTCTTGTGTGTTTTGATGTTAACTTCAGTTTCTGTTTATCAACTTACAATTATTTAATCAAGAAACGCTCTTGAAACACATTATCACACCTTGAAAAATAATACCAAGGATGAAAGGGAGAGGAAAAGCAACAGATGGGTAACACTTCCAGCAGGACAATTCCATTTCCAAACAACAAGCTACCACAAGCGCATCAGCCTCCCCACAGGTTTCTTTTTAAGTTTAGCATTAGTGCGTTAAACGCGCCTCCAATTTGGGAGGCATTTCACAGTGTAAACGTTTCAGTGAACCTTTGGTAATTGCGGCAAAGCTCACTAAAGCAAACAACCCTGCTGGGACTCCGCTCTGCCAGAGATGCCCTGGGTGCTGCAGGGGCTGCAGTGGCCTTCCTCCTCCTCCTCCTCCCCCCCGGGACCTTTTGGGTGAGCAGCACCCAGACAGCAATGTATTTCTTCGCCAAAAAGGAATTCCAGCTGCGGCTGAAGCCTGTATAAATTGAACAAGGGGAGAGAAAAATGGTTTCCTGTGCTGAACTATCACTGCCCATTATGTTTGTGCAAGGGATAAACTCATCATCCCATTGCAGTTTCTCCGTTCATCATCGGGAGGGGGGAAAGAGGGTACTGGGCTTCCCTCCCCCCCTTTTGGTTGTTGTCATCCCTGTGTGTAGTTATCCAGGTGAAAAATAGTTAGGAAAGAACTGGAAAACCAATATAATCCATCAATTTATCTCATTTTTCTCCCCCTTCGGGATATGTCTCTGGAACCCTTGAATTCCTTCTACGCATGAAGCAGAGTATTCCCAGGATTTAATTTGCTTTCACGAAATATAGAGAGAATTTCTGCCGCTCCAGGTTGTTTCCCATGAAATACCTCACAACCTCCTTCCTCCTCCTTTTAAAAGCAGCCTCATAGAGTCTGGCACCTGGTATCAACAGGCACGGCCGCTCTCCCGAGCCGCAGGGTGCTCCAAAGCCGCAGGCAGATTCCAGCCGCAAGGCTGAGCGCCTGCGCTGGGCTCCCACACAGCCCGGCACGGAGCTGGGAGCACACTCTGAGCCTGGAAATGGAACTGCTTTTCTTTTCGGGGACGGTTCTCACATGCCTCTACAGCCGCTCCTGTGCGAGTGCGCGTGACTACATGTGTGACTTCTAGAAGGGAAGCATTACCGGGAAGCAAAACCTAATTCGAGTCTTACATTGTAGCCAAAACAGCAAAATCTAATTTGAGTCTTAGATTGTGCCCAATATTGTGGAAACTTGGATGCTCTCCTCTTTTAATAAACAGCAATATTGCAATGTTTAATTCATTATTGTTTATATTAGCACATTACATTCCTTGAACTAATAGGGTTTAATTCTTATTGCGTCCTACAAGCCTGCTCAGTCTCAAGCTCATGCCAGTGACTTGCAAGCCCTTGGTTTGATGCAGAGAAAGGGAAAGCTTGTGCTTGACCGTCACCTCCTTCAGGCAAGGTGCAGCATGCAGCACTATTAATAGTTATTTAAGATTTTCTGTCCTGGTTCTCCACAAGAGTTTCCATCTTTTTCTATGCTAAAAGTCTTTTTCTAGTGGCTCAAAAGATAAATGAATTTAGCATGGTAGCACCTTCCTCTTCCTGATGTACACAATAATCTCCAGAATCTCTTACAGGGCAGAGCACAGCAATAAACTCAAAATGAAAACTCTTATGTTCAAACCTCTGCCTTCCTGCAGACTTCTAGTGCAAAGTTAGACCATGCAGTTAAATTCAGATGACACTGAGGCATCCAGCTCCTGCTGGATTCGGGAAGCAATATCTACATATCTGGGCTAAAGTCTGATTCAACTCTACATTTTTTAAAAACAGAGATTACAGCTTCCCTAACTCAAAAGGGGTTTGCAGAGATTAAAGAAAAAACAAACCATAAAATGCAAAGCGATCGGGTGCAGTGAAGCCCCACAAACACAAAAAGCACTAATTGCCTGACGCCTTGAGCACGAGGAGAGGGGGCTGCAGAGCAAAGCCGCTCTGCAGAGGATGCCGGGGCGGGAGCCAAAAGGGACAACGCGGCATCCTCCTCACCAGCACAGGCAGAGCCGGCTCAGCGGCACCAACAGGGCCAGCAACGACGCACAAAGTGAGAAGCAGGTCCAAGAGCAACCTGGAAAGGCATCAGCCAACAGGGCTGAGCAAAGAGCTGCCCACCCCAGGCAAAAAAACCTCATACCCAGAGAGGGTCTGCCCTAAATATGGCTCCAGGGCCAGTGGGCGGGTATGTGGGTGGGGGTCCCAGGTGATCTTGGTCGGGGCAATGAGGGCCTCAGCAGCAAAGGATAAGTATTCGTCCATGGTGCTTTTATTTAAGTTTTGACCCTTAATTTGAAGTAAATGAAAAAAAAAATTGAAAGAAAGCCTTTTTTTTTTTATGATTAAGTAGAGTATTTCAATATCCTCTAATATTTACAGTCTTCATTATCTTTAACATAATTTCTTGTTTCTAAACACTTTCATACTTGATAGTTCTCTCAAAAAAACATCCATATTTTCTACAAAATATCCTGACAGTGCTCATTTTACAAAAGCAGCTAGAAAGCAGCCACTCTGTTAATCCAAACTAGGTTTCATTTCTCAGACATATCTGCCTGCCGCTGCTAAGAGATGCCATAAATATTGAGCACATTCCTTAGGACACCCAGGACAGTTTCGTTACTTGGCAATTCTCCATAAGTCATTCTCTACAACACACCTCACTAATGCCACCATTTTTTTTTCATTAGGGTTCAACAGGAGCGGGAGGTACTTTCTGAGAGCAAGTGAGGTGATCAGCAGTTTCAAAATGTCACAAGAAAAGTTAGGATGGATTTGTTGGAAAAGTTGTGCATCAGGAGGACAAGTGACCGTCCTACCCAGACAGAAAGTAATGGGTTAACATGAAACCAAAGTTTGCAAATTCTAAGGAAGAAAGAGCAAAATCATACTTGTGGGAATGGCAAAGATCATGTTAATGAATGGGGCTCTGATTTGGCTCCGTTCTTGCCGCAGTCCTCTGGGTCACATGCGGTTCTCCAGGCATAATGGAAGAGTCAGCACCTTCTTCCTTGCTCTGAGATGATACAGTAAATTTAACCATCTGCTACGTTTTGTTAGAGCTCGGAGGAAAGGGAACAGCAACAGGAAGAATATCTGGGCAATCAATTGTGCATCTCAGGTATTAGACAAAAGTTTGCATGTGTTAGCAGAGCAGTCTGATTTTTTTCTTCTGATTAATGTTGATGACATAGTTCTCCAGCCTCTGGAAAACTTTGCAGTAGTATCTGAATGGTGTCGTGACAAACTTGCTCATGGAAAAGAAGTGGAGGGTGGATGGTGAGAACCGTGCCAACATAACTTCTAAACAGACCAGCTAACTGATACTCACAAAATTCAGAGAGCCTGCCTCAGGAGTATTCTCCATCACTCTTGCTCAACGTTTCTGAAAGTTTCCCCTTTTTTTGCTGTGAGTTAGAATCAAAACAACCTGAAAATGAGAAATATCTGAAAATATCTGAAGGCACTGAACATATCTTACACTCATCCTGGAGGAATATCTGCTATTATAAGTGCATTTATATTAACAACAGAGGCAAAATGGGAGGGGAAAATCCCAGAAAATCTTTCATCAACAGGAAAATAAGGATGTTTTCACCCCAACTATCGTTTTATTTGAACTTGCACCCCCACTGTGGACAGCTGTCAGGCAGGAGAACCGATTCCCCCTCCAAGGTGAGGGACGCCTCAGTTTTGAACTCATTAAGTCTTGCTTCTGCACAGGGTCAGTAAAACAACAGCTCCACATCATATGTGAGCCGTCAGTCACCCTGTGCAGCGTGTAATGGCACCAGGCTCCCCCCCGCAAGGTGCGTGTTCGTTGCCTCAGCAAAAGCGAGAGGAAAATTGTGTCTGTTGTTTATATCCGCCTGCAGCTCAGGCAAAGAGCAGAACATCCGAGTATGCATTTTTCATGGTTTCCACGCTTCTTCTTGCACTGCCTATCCATTGCTTTTGCCCTTGGAAGAGTCACTCGTGCCTGAGCGAGGGGCTGGGCTGTGGTCTGTGCTGCAGTCGCAGCCCTGGAAGCCGAGGGTGTCCATCACTGCGGAGGAGCTACGAGGGACCTTGAACTGGTTTCAAGCTCTGAGCTACCACATACCTAAACTAAATACCTCTCCCCAGTTCGGTCAATAAGGGTAAGAGAAGCACTGTGATTTTCAATATGCATTTTAATATACAGTTTAAACATGCATTAACCATAATGGGAATTTAGATTTGAAAGCGCTCGTTCTGCAGCCAATACACATAAATAGTGGCGCAAACGTAATTTGAAAAGTGTCGGTATCACATACTGACATATTGCATCATTTACTCCCCTTGTGAAGGCATACGACTGATGTACATAATGCATATTCTACTGATGTACAGCATATATATATATATTTGTTGTGCTTCAGCCATTTACCTGCAATCAGCTCTCCTGCCAGCCTCAGCATTGCCACCAGCAAGAACAGTTCTTTGCATTATCTTTCCATTTTATATTTTAAAACTCAGTTTCACAGCCTTAAACAGTTGTCTCACATTAATTAGAAATCACCTGCTTTTATTTTTCTGTTCCAGCATGACTTTCTTTTAATTTTTCATTTCCTGTTTACAGTCACAACCTTAACATCTATTTAAACACAGATACATCCTGCTACCAAGAATAATTGAAGTAGCTGATGATTTTAGGTACTCAGCAATTTACTGATTCGGAGAGCACAGTATCTCAGCATACCTTCTGCTTGGATCTCACGGTTTCGCTGCAGAGCAAAGAGAGTTAGCAGTATTTGATCTAGCAAGCACATGTTTTATTAAATTATTGGCATTCTGCAGATTTCCATGGGGTAGCGATGGCTTACATCGCTTATCATTTCCTTTGGCTAAATTGCCTCATTCCATGTTTGACCATGTACAAAAACTAAGTGCATACTGTGTTTACAGCAGAGACCAGTAGCATTTTAATTCAAATATATTAAATTTCCTGTATGGTATTTACAAACTCTTATTCCATGTTTTTTAGTTAATGAATTGATTAAGACAGTATTAATTTAAGTATTAATAGTAACTGGGAAATTTGCATTATTATAATGATGTAAAGAAATGTCTTTCATACTCAGAATAAAATCTCAAGTTTTCAGGGGTTTATTTGTTGGTTTTGTTGGGGTTTTTTTGCAAGGACTTTAAAATACAAAATAGGTACGAGGGCTAACTCGCACCTGGAAGAAGTTTAAATAGGCCTTATACTACTGATATAGAAAACCACAGACAGCGTACACAGAGCTGTTAGGCACTCGAGGGACGTGACCGCAGGTATACAGGTGCTGCTGCGGGGTTTGAGAGGGGGAATACCCCGAAATCCAGCACCTCCCTGCTCGGCACGCAGAAACCGGGGGCTTCGCGCGCCGCTTCGCTCCGAGCCACGACCCAGCAGCTCCCACACTGCCCAGGGCTCTCTGCTCCCTCTTTGGTCCCTAAAGCCACTCCTTAGCCTAACCAACAGCGCTTTACTTTTGTAGAGATTGTTTTTTCTCTGCAGAGGTTGAACCAGCACAAGGTGCTTGACTTCACAGAGCAGCCTTCAGAAACTAGCCCGCCCTCCCACATTTCTACTCCGCTGTCCCAGACGTGTGATCCCAACACCTGGCAGGAGCCCTGGGAACAATCTCTACACGTGTCCACAACCTACCGCCGCGAACTGCCCATCGCCTCCCGCGGGGACGCTGCCCGCAGGGTCACCTCCCTCCTGCGCCCGCCGGGGATGCTGGCAGCGAGGTGCCGCTCGGTCCAAGTGCAGGGTGCTGGCAGGCCTCCCGCTGCTCAGAGGTGAGGTCTTCAAAAGTCAGTTGCGAGATTTTCACACTTTGGTATAAAATATAGACTTGAGAATGAGCTACTTGTGCTCCTGGTTCTGCGCGGGCAGCGGGCAGTTTGGCCGAGGAGAGGATCCAGGGCAGCTTGCAGACTGCTCTGCTCTACGGGGACACACACAATCAGATTCTAATAGCAGGAACACCGGCAACAAACCCTGTTGCTCAGAACATCACTAGAAGGATGTTTTAATTGACTTTTACAGAAAAGAACGTAACCCCCAAAAGAAATCAGCACCCGTGTTTCCACTGCTTTCAAAAGGTGAGGCTCTTGGCTTCTCTCATTTCATTTCCTTCATGCTCCTGGCTGCCTGAACTCACTCTTCATGCCTGAGCCGAAGCAGTAACGCTGCTCTCACTGTGCAATTAGACATACATAGGCAGGATTACAAAGACTGCGTGCCTTCACGCAAGCATACGCCTTTCCATTCTCTTAGGAAATGGCATAGGCGCTTGTGCGTGCGCTCTCGTTAGCTGTACGGCCCGCTCAGCAGCTGCTGCGTGTCCAAAAGCTGTGGGCACCCAACAGCTGCACAGGTCTGCACGATCACCACCACAATGTCCTTGGACAATTTGTTCTACTGTACATGCTCTGTTTCTGAATTTTAAGACGTGCTTTTTTTAAAACACTAGGCCTTTCTGCACGCTAAAGAATAAAGCAAAACCAAGGAGCAGTAACACCTGGAAAAGCAGAAAAAAGAAAATAGGTGAAATTCTGTTTTGAACTAATAAATGTGAGTCACCACAATGATCTCATGAGAAAGAGAGTTTGGGCGAAGTCAGGCTCGTGTGTGGCATTTACCCTTATGCACAGCTAAAAGCCAACCCAGCTGGTGAGCAGGAACGACAAGGGTTACGACAACAGTGTCACGGCACTCAGTGACCTCCAGTTACTCAGCGTAAAACATTTATTAAGGGGTGTTGGCCTGCATTTTTTTAAATGTATGGAAATAGTGAAGGTGTAGAGATATTTACAGGAATTTCTGTGACACAGGCAAGGCGACGTTTCTGGTAGCCCCATGGCCGTAGCCGTGGGACAGTGCTACGACCCCACTTAGCGCTTTCCAGTCTGCCCAGCCAGTAACCCTGGGACTGATCAAGATGGATTTAAATGAACTCATTTATTTCTGCGGCAGTGAGTGCCTGATTTTGACACCTTGATAACTGCTTGTAACACCACCTGATTTGGGGCATATTACTGAAAGCGCCCAGCATCGGCACCCTTTGCCTTCTCCTGTCACTGGAGGAGGGAGAAGGGGCTCCTGCAAACAACACCGCAGAACATCTCAGGCTCCTTCTCTGAGCCACCCCCAGGATGCCTCTCCCCTTCAGCATCCTGGGGAGACGGCCAGAGCACTCAAGTTAGGTACTTTTTGGGGTTTTTTTTTAACGACCAGTGAGAAAAGTCTGATATTCTTAACAAATCGAATCATTTCCACAATGAGTTGTTACGTGCTGAGCAGAAACTATGAGCTTAACGAAACCTCAGTGGGACTCCAGCAACGCAAACAGACTTACGCCATTGCTGAATTTGCCCCTGTAGTGCCTGGGGTGGACCGATGAACTCCACATCTCATAGTACCTCCTCTGTTTTTTCTCTTCCGTGTTTCATAACATTACGAAATAAGGGTGCCACAAAATGTTTTAACTGACCCGATGCTGTAGGAGTGGTAAATCAGTTAGGGCATTTATTAGTGCCCACAATGGGCTTGTGGTGCAGGAGCCAAATGGGATAGCTGAACCTTTTCCTTATGGGGTTAATTACTGATTATCCCAAATGTTGCTACGCTTAGATATTCCTGCACCTGGTGCTTCATCTCTTTGCAAAAGCAGGGGAAAGAGGAAGGTTGCAGAGACCTTTTTGCCTCTCAGTAACAGCTGCCAGAGGCTGATGACAGGTTGCTTCTCACACCCCACTTCTACTGCCAACCCCCAACCTGGTTTTAACCTCCTTTCAATTCTCAGATCCCCAAGCAATTTCCAGAGGGGGAATAATTGTAAACACAGTGCCCACACACTCACTTTCTTAATGCCCTTTGGTGAGCCTGGGAGCGGCAGCTGAGGACACCCCGGAGCCCCATAACGGGGGCTGAAAGGCTCTGCCGGTGTTGGACTATTCTCAGCATCAGCAGTTTCCAGGCTTCGCCTCTGCCTTACGTCCCCGAGGCATTCAGATCTGTACCTCCTGCCGCACTGGAGAGCACTGCGTTGGACCCCTGACACGACAGCGATGTCGCCACATGGGCTGTCCGTTTGCCCGTGTACAGCCCTGTGTTATCGTGGTTGTACCATCTTCAGTACCCACCTCTTGCTCATTCACCTCTTACACACAGTGGGGCTTCAGCCTGCCTCTGAGAGAGCGAGAGCCGGATCAAAATGCTCTTGCCTTCATCGCGTGCTCCTCCTCCTTTGACTGAGGAGCAGCACTTTCAAGAGCAAAGACCAGGTGTTGAGATGTGGCCAGGTCATTCACCGCTTGGGACTGAAGGAAGGCCACCGGCTCCACTCTGCAGCACGGCGATGTCCCCGGCAGCCCTGGAAGGGACGCGGCAGCCTTCCCCTTGGGAAGCACTGGCCCTGGAGCAGCCCTTTCTGCAGGGATGGATTCTTTTCAGACAGGGCAATCCCACCTCGTAAAATCCACCTGAAACCAACTGTATAGGATTTGTTTAGTGCCAATTCCATTTATTTAAGATAATGAACAAAAAAGTAAAAAGCAGATATCCGCACAGCTCGTTCAGGAAAGAAAATACAGTATATTCCTTTCTCCCCTGAATCAGGTGGGGGCGATTAAAGCCTCTCATCAGGAATGGCACAAATACTAATAGAACCGGAGATCTTTTATATACAGCACTGCTTCAGCTGACAGCTCAGAATTTCCTTAGGGTGCTTCCCTGATGGAATGAATTCTATCTTCAATCTATACTGCGAGGGGAGGAAATTGATATTTAAGTTATCAGTGTGTTGCTGTGGACTTTTATACTTGGTGCTAATAAAATAATACGAGGAGCTCACCGTTCTCGTTTCAGTGGCTTTCAGTGCACGTGCTAAGGCAGCCCTGCTAATTCTCTGCCACCTAGACCCTGCCTGCCACCGCAATCTGCGTTCCAGTGCCCGGCGTTATCACAGGACCAGGGAATTGTGAGCAGTCGTGAGCAAGCCTGACGCAGAAGATGTTTATTTGTGATGGACTTGTGCGAAGCGATGACTGAGCACGTGCACTGTGGAAGCCTCTGGCAGCAACTCCGATCACCAGAAGGTTGCACTGCATTTTGAATGATTAGTCCCTGCAAAATGTATGCGTGTTGGGAAAGGAGGGATAAAATAGACCCATTAAATCACAGCCTTTCAAAATATGATGTCACAACAAGTCACATCCTATTCGAGGTATCAGAAGATAAATGTTTGCTGCGGGCTGGTGAAAGAAGCCAGGAAGAAAATAAAGCTTTCCACCCTGTGCGTAAATTGTAAAAGCTGACTTCTCGTGTTGCCTTGCTTCTGCCAAAGAAAAAATTCTTTGCTACCAAAGAGAGATACAGCGGAAGACAAATACCACAAAAATAGAGAGAGCAGCTAAGGCTTTCCACCACAGAATGTCAGTTCTTTCCTAACGCAGTTGGGTTTTGGTTTGGTTTCGTGCCATACGGTCTGCAGACCGGGGCTGTGCTTTAATCCAGGCGAATTCACCCAAACCTAGGGCAAAAGGTTCATATCCCAGGCTCTGGCTTCAAACACTACAGAGATAAGAAACTGTTGTTTAAGAAAGGGGGAATTTGGGCTCTGAGATAAAATTAATGAAGTCTCCTGTTTACACCGGTATGTGTTACTCAAGCGGTATCGGGAAGAGGGAGGACAAGGCTAAAGTTTCACTCAAAATCCTCAAGATGCCAGGAAGGAACAGGGGCGCTGCCCAAGCCCAGCGCCCGCCATCAGCGCCTTGGGAAACGGACTTTCTCTGATATCGTGAACTTTTGCCCATTTCCTTATAAAAGCTCTCTCTGGTGAAACTGATGTGTTATGACAGAGCTCTCTCTTTTTCCTCTTACATATCAGATCAAAAGTCATGTCTTTGCTGTGGCCTGCTTTCCACAGATTTGTATTGCCCAAAGAGTGGCAGCTGTAATTCTGCCCGCCTGGCAGCCACGGACAAAGGCAACGAAAACACTCGGGGCTCAAAAGAAAATGGTTATTTCGTTAAAGCAACAGGAAAACCCCCTTTCTTGCGGTAGCTGGCGGCCGGGTGGGCTCCAGCATCGTATCTCTCTTCATTCCTTACACCACCTTCTGGAGAGGGGGTAAGCAAGGCTGAACAAGTAGTTTTGCACTCCACAGAGCCAGCAGGGACCAGCTTCCCAGGGACCTGTGTCCTGTGGGTGACATCGGGTGGGAGCCCCGCAGCACCCACCTTTGCCTACATGGATCTCTTGGGTGTCCAGTAAAAGGTGAATTCATATCTCAGCCTTTCCTGCTGTAGAAAACCTCTGCTCTTCATGGAGTTCGTAGGAAGTTAATGATCTCTGAAACCACGACCACAGTGTAAACTCAAATGCAGATTACAATCAGTGTGCTTGAACAGTGAGGTGCTCTGTTCTGACAAATCTTTTATTTTGGTATAAAAGAGTGCCGAGATCTTTTTAAAATATCTCTGCTAAGTTACGAGTCAATCAGACGTGTCCTTAGAAGCTGGCTCCTGGAGCTTTTGCTGCATAACCTAATATGAGAGTTTGCTGGAGGCATATATTAATGGCTTTAAAACGAACTTTCAGCAAACAGTGCCTTGGGAGCACCCCTTTAGCCTGTACTTCAGAAACATTTTGAAATTAAATATAGTGAAACAGACAGCTAGAAAAATAGACCATATTAATACTAATAAAAACCCTAATAGACAACAGACTGCAAGGCCATTAAAATTCTAGTCATTGCCAGGAGAGCAGACTGCAAACTTTGGAGACAACAATGGAGAAAAAGCAACTAACAGCAATTTTGAAGAGAATCTGACGTGATTGTAAGAACATCAGCTGGTTCTGCCCTGGTTGTTGTTAATAGGCTCTGTTGTGACCCCCTGCACAGCAGAAATATAACATAATGAAAGACAAGGCATATAAATCAGCAATCAACTCTTTCTTCTTCTCAACACATCAGTAACAGCTACGTGAAATGAAGATCTGGGTTGCTCCCCTGAGCTAGTTCTGCATCGCTTAAATTGCACCCTAATCTGCTGTATTTATAATGCAAGTGACTTCAATGGATTAGGTTCTTTGAAATTCAGTGTAATTTTGTAAAACAAAGCAATGATGAAGCCAGCACTTTCCAAAGGGCTATTAAGGCCATAGCTTACTACAGTGACAAAAGCATCTGATTCCATGGAAGTTTGAATCTCTGAATCGGTATCAGTAATCATAAATACTTTTCTCCTTCGTCCTGATGGTGGGCACCAACACATCGCTTTGTGATGTAAAAATCTCTTTCAATGCAACAAATCTATCGCCGTGTTCTGTAGAAAATGCTTGTGGCATGGGAAAAAACTGGAAGGAATCAGGAAAATCCCAATATTTTAGGTGGAAATAGCCATCCTGATACCTTTGTGTATTTTTTACCTCATTATACGCTTCAGATACCTCTGTAGGTGTTCATTATGTAGTCAGTTGATTGATCACCAAAGGACAGCTTAAAACAGCATTTCAGCAGGACCCTGCCAGGTGCCAATGAGAGGCAAAGAAAAGAAAACCTAGCTAGAACTTCTGATTCTTGAATATAATATGGTTTCTGAAAACTGACAGCACATGGTGGGAAAACAAGCGATATTGCAATAATGCAGCCAGAAAACTCCACTAAGTATCATCAGGGCAAGAAAAACAACTTTCTTGCTTTCAGTCACTCAGAGGTAACCAATTAATTCTTTATTTTAAAGAACTCAGTTCGAGTTGCCAGTCTAGTTCCTATTTTTAACAGATGTGTGGCATTGCATGTTGGCCAGCTGCCCACCCCTGAGACCGACTTGCTTTCTGGGAAGTTCCCACTTTGCTAGAGACAAGGGTAGAAACTCAGTTCTGACAGGCTAATGTAAAATAAGACAATTCTTACTGCTCTTGGACTTAGTGCTCTTCAAAATGTGAGGAAAGCCCCCTCTCTGCTCCTTTGCACAGGGTTGTAAGTTCCATATGAAGAGAGGGCATGAAGGAGTGCTCCCCTACTGCTGCCGAAGCCATAGCGGGCCGGTGAGATGCGGGCTGTCGGGTACCAGCTCCTATTTCCATCCTCCCCGGCCTCAGGGCAATGACTTTCCTATGGAAGCGAGCTAGCCAGGCATTGGGAATCTCAAGGTAAAAGAACGCCTTCTCAGGGTCTGATATGCTGGGATTCACACTTTGCTTTGCAAACCAGGACGACGGTTCTCCCTCCCTGTGGCAGGCACTGAACGGAACGTGAGAGTTCACCAAAAAATCCTGAAGCTCAGATACTGCCAGTGCTGGCACACCTAGCTACCGAGATAGGCATTTAGATGCTAATGCTGTGTGGTTCACCTACTTTTACCCCATTTCTCTTTACCCTAATCAGAGTCTGGCACTTTACATCAAAGTACCTCCAGCTCCAGCTGAAGACTCCCTTTTTGAGGGCATCAGGAGAGTTATAAAAGAAATGTTCCCTCGCACAAAGAACCAAGACGAGCAGAGTTCAAATGTGTTGCAATGTCAAAAAGTATGTTCTGCTTCATTCAGCAGCAAGAGAGTCCACACTTGCCCGTACGGGAAAGCCAGTGCAATTATTTGTTCAAGTAACTCTCCAACTTCTTTGACTCAGACTTTTCACAAAGGAAAAATAAAAGCATGTAAATCTGATAACAAACTGCTACATCTGGAAGGAGACGGGCTCTTTATTTCCCATCAAGATGTTTTTACTGAGCCACTGTGCAAATGCACCTTGCTGTACTGTGTCAGAGACAACATCGTTTGGGATTTTTTGATCGGAAACTGCGCATTGACTCGTTCACAAGCTGCAAAAGGGATGAAAAATAAAATGCAAGAAGACAAATTTTAAAATGATGATGGTTCAGGTCTTCTTGCAGTTAAAACAAACAAACTCCATCGTGCTAAATGATTCCTTCCTAATGACATTCATTAGAAAGTACTTTGGATCAGGCTATTCTCTACAGTGAGGGGGAAATCAAGGAGGTGTCACCGTTCAGGAAGATGAAAAAGGAACAGTGCAATCTGCAGGAAATTGCATGGACAATAAGGACAGGGTCTAAACTTCTCACATACTGTCGGTGCATTTCAGCTCCTGGCTTCCTCTCCCAGCAATTGTCTGCTGGTTTGCATGGTATTTCCCTGCTCACAGAAGCAACAGCCAGATTTCCTATCCTACACATATTTGTTCAGCAAAACAGTGCTTGAACCAACTTAGAGCAAGCCAAAAGTTGATTTAACTTGCAGCTGCTTCTAATAACTCCAAGCAGTCAAAGAGGTGGTAGGTACTCACAGATGCACCCAAAGGATCCATATGGCACCTTTGCTGGAGAGCCACCACAGTAGTAGTTACCAAAAAAAAAAAAAAAAAAAAGCTTTTACTATAATAAAACAACTTTTCTTCAGCTTACCATATTGTTTTAAGGACAAACTTCAGTCCTCGATTATGTCCGGCTTTCTTAGATGTGTTTTGAATGATTTCCCTCTTACTTTCTGGCCAGTCTATTTTTGTCCTGTTTCTCATTTCCAATAGGCCCGGATGAGGTATTGCTCCTGGGAACAGAAGTATCATCCCAGCTCAACGCTGGGAATCAATACAATTAGAAGATGTTATAAAACTAGTATTCCCTGAAAAGCAGGGGTTGTATTTTGAGTTCTAAATCTGCAGAACCTTCCCATATTTTGTAAAGCAGGTGAAACCACATCTGCAGGTACCTTCTGGAGTACCAGGGTTTGTATTCTTGGCTCACGGGGTAGATAAATGAACACGTGTCAAAAGCAGGAGCGGCACTCACAGCCTTTCATGGATAATGATGTGTCAGTCTTGATTCTTCTAATAAAGCAAAGAAAGCTAGCATTATTCTTCAGAATCCCCTAATCATAATCGAAGAATTTAACTAGCACAGAAACATAATTAAATATTATACAAAGATTTCTTACCAGCCTATTAGTAGATTCAAACAGATTAAAAATAGCACTGAGAGCCTTCCTCTCCTAGATTTTCCTTCTTTATTTCTACTGGGCTTGGATTTCTTGACTCCTTTTATGTGTTACAGACCTAATGTTCGCATTGACATTAGCAGTGACAGCCGGTAATAATGCCATTGTCATTCAGTGCTGACTTCCTGCAATCCCAAGAGTGCTAATAAATGGTTGCCTGATCCAAACCCAGCGACATCAATGGAAAGGATTCCTGCTGCCTTCCATGGCTCAGTTGTTCACTTTCCCAGTTTAAGGTTGAATTAAGAGGTGACTATTGCAAATAACACAAACGTCACCTGGGCTTGCTGAAATGTCAGCTTTTATTTTGGGCTGTGTAGCTCAAGGAGGGAGCCTGGAGGAACCCTGACACTGAAGGCAACCTTTTCTTACATAATCTGCTATATGCTCTTATTTAAATAATGGCTCCTCAGGAAAACAACATGCTGTCACAGGACATTCCCCAGGGGAAAGAAGGCACACAAAAGAGAGAAACAATCTTCTGTGAATGCATCTACTTAAGGGGTTCTTAATTCCAGTTTTCTTACAGGTAACAAGTTTTTCCAGCCAAACTCTCCCCATCTGACATGAAGTCTTTGTCAATAATCAAGCAGCACAAGCCTTACTGGTTAGAAGTTAATGAACAATCTTATCCTCCTTTGGCAAAAATAAAGCGAAACTTAAATCCAAAACTTGAGTAAAACTCAAATCCAAAAGTGCTCTTGATACTGAACCAGATGTAAAGATTTTCAGCGACAAAAATCTGCCTGTGAATTTTCATGCCTCCTTCCCTTTGGTTCACTTCCGACTCAGGCAGGGCTTCACACGACTCAGTGATCTCCATAGGCCAGCACAGCTTGGCACTGATGCCAAAATTCTCCCCTTTATTTGCTCCTGCCTCTGCTTTGCCCCTCTGTGTGCCAGCAGCCCCAGAGAGAAGATAACCCGGGAACTAATTCAAGTTAAATAGACCTAACAAAAAAAAAGCCCTACCCAAACAAACCATTCCCCAAAAACAAGGGATCTGCAGTTTTAAGCAGATCCCTTTTCTGCTGGTGGAGAACTAACTCTCACTGTGCCAGAACGGAGATCTAAAGACAGAGATCTAAATCAAGGCACAGCCCGTTTTTTCCCTTTTTCCACCACCCGAATGAATATGGTTTGGAAATGTTATATTCGTAATACCCTGCAGCATATCAGCATCTTAGGAGCCTGGTTACAAAGGAAAGTTGAGCTTAGGTACCTACGCTGCCCTATGGGAAAACTGTCATCCAGTTCAGTTGGTGCCAGATCAGGCACTGGTGGGCAAGTGGTGACTTTCAGTGTCAAAAATCACAGTTCTTCAGTAAATCCTATTTCTGGCCTTACAAACATTGACTGAATAGAACATAACATCTGGGGCTGTGTAAACATCTCTGGCTTTTTTTAGGCATTTAGTCATCAGGTCTGAGGATCAGGCCCATGGTAAGAGGTGTATTGTATTTTTCTTGCCACGTAGTCAGTTGGACAGATATACATGTAAGCATGAGACGGAAGAGAAAAGCTATTCTTACATGCTGGTGCACTGTGCAGTGTCAACCTGTACAGCTGGTTCTGCTGCAAATGAAGACACACTTCAACAGAGACCACTGAGCAAGTAAAGAAATAAAACAAAAGCAATCAGAGAGCGTCAAATCTTCCAAGATAATTAAACTCTAATTAAGCATTCTGTTCTCACTTTGAACCATAGATCACACAATTTAAGCAATTTCCCACAAGGATTTGACATTCACGTGTGGCAAAGGAAAAGCAAATTTCGATTGATTTTGTTTCACTCTGTAAGCAAGTAAATTGAGTAACACATGGGATAAACAAATGCTAGAAATAACAGACGCCACCCCCAACAAAGCTAAATGGAATTTTTATTTTATGTATCGCTGCTCGAGGTGGACCCTGGCCTTGGATCAATCCCTACTGGCTCACTGCAAAAGGTCAGCAAAGGTCTGCAACAGAAGCACTTTTTCTTGCAAATATTTGCTACCTTTCTGGATAGACTGTGCTAGAGACCTACCATGGCTCTCAGGAAGGACAATGACTCAACCCCTCTGAAAAGTATGCATTCTGCTTCTCCTTTGGTTTGATACTGGAAATGCCTTTTGTAAAAATTCCAAATGTCTCAAGGAAGAAAGGGAAGAAGACAGTAAGAATGTGCAGTTAGCTCAGGTCACAGCATGTCGCTTGACAGTATTCCTAGGAAAGCATCTCTGCCAGGGTATTGTGCCAAAGCAATCTTCTTTTCCAGCTAGAGGAGTGCTGCTTGTGTCTTGGCGGGACCACCCGTGAGTACGAGTCCAGCCCATTCTCCAGTGATGGATGCCTTTGGATAAAACAGAGGGAGACTTTTTTTTTTTTTTCTCAAGAATTTCCACTGAGAGTCTGTATCCAAAGAGGCATCAGGTACCCCAGTGCCATTCCAGCCCCACGCCAACGGCCGCTGGTCCTCTCCTGGGAAGGAGCAGCCTCTGCTGGGATCCTCTTGACTTGCGGTGTGTGAGCTGCAGGGTCCGTACAAGAGAGCTGGCACCTGGAGGCTGCGAGCAGGGACGGGCTGCGGCGAGGTGGACTGAGCCAAGTGAGGCATCGCGGCTCGTCTCCACGAGGCCGGGCTGCGCGACATCTTCCTTTCTGCGGGCTGCCACAGTCGTAAGGTGCAGTAGCATCTGGAGAAACCACAGACTTGGTTTTTCCAATCCATCTCTTCATTTGGCTTGAGAAAGGATGTCATTTTGCTGGGGCCTTATGTGGACATCACTCCATCACAGCCACTCTTGCTCCTCCTTGCTGCCTATGTCCATGGATGTTCCAGTATCTGAACATATGGAGTTCCTTTAAGCCTACTCCCAACATGTTTAAAAGGCACATGAAAGTCTGGCCTGGTCTTCATTTTGAGACAAATACAAGAAGAAAAGGGCAGGTTCCCCAAGGGCGCCCCAGAAGAGAGCTCTCTAGCTGTGAGAGGTCCTTCCAACTCCTTATCTTTCACAGCTGGCAGAGGAGCTATAAATCTGGTTTTGCTACCTTTTCCCTTCCTACATTGCAGAACAACATTTATGTGTTTCATTTATGCTAAATGTAGGTACACTTTCATTTTACTAAATGTGCCAGAAATAGAGATCGTACATCATTAATAATGTCTCGCTTTCAGCTGAGTCATTACATGTTTATGGAGAAGTAAGTATTTATGCAACTCTTTACTTCAGTTTTATGGACAATATATTCCAAAAGGATGCATTGCCTTCAGCACAAAGAGTTTTCTATATCATTTGGTCTGTATACAGTTTATCTCATTATGTAGAAGTAAGCACTCTCTGTTCAGTCAGAATGGTACAATAAATTATATTAGCAATTGAATTCCTCTTATTCACCTCTCTTAGCCATTTTGTAATGCCTTTTATCCAGTGATCTCAAAATACGGACAATATCTGATTAGAAGCTACAATTTCATACAAGCATGATTTCGTACACTACCTATAAACAGTGTGTCCACCTCTGCAGTAGAGTGTGTTAGATTCTTTCAGTTTGCAGCAGAATATAAAAGTATAGGACTGGAGGTTAGGGAAAGTCAATCTAGAAAACTGAGAGCAAATTCAGGCAGTTGCCAGAGCTCAAGTGTGGCTAGGGTGCAATTCTCTTAAAAAAAAAAAAAATACCAAAAGCATCTTAACGAGCACAGGTAATTAGAGTCTCTTTTTTATGCGTCCTTTAAAATATAATTTGCCCAATAGGACCAGAGGTCCTCTTCACACTATTTTATGTGGTCCTTACTGTATTGTTACTGAAAATGGCAGGACTGTTACTACACGTTTATCCTGGGACTCCTGCCTGAGGACGTGCCATTCCCATTTTTAAGACATGAAAAATCAAGTGGGAATCCCAGGTTGGACTGAAAACAGAGCCTGAGCCAAAAAATGAGCCCACCTAGGCATTGCTAGTTTCTTCACCTGAGGATATAAAGCTCTTCACTCAGGCTGTGACCTGTAGCAGAGGTGCAAGGGCAGGATAATCACCCGCATCCCCCGTTTTCTCTGTTCAGCTGAGATGAATCGGCTCACAAGTACACTGCTCCTTTGCTAGAAGGTGGCTTTCTGGACCGTTTAAAGGTGACCCGCTGCAGTTGGGTGACTGTGACCTAACGTTTGGAATCTGGAATAATTTAATTTAAGAAAACCCCAAGCAAACAAATGGGCCCCCTTCCTTCGGGCAAGCCTCAGAGCCTGCCTCTCTCCATCACGGGACGGAGTAGCTGCATGGCTGTGCTGCTCTGTGCCAGCTCGGGCACCTTCGGCAAGACGCGGCGGGAGCTGAAAGCAGCGGGTCAGGGCTCATTGACAGGCTTTGGTTCCTCAAATTGACGTAAGAGGCTGGAGAAATCTGTGCAAATCCAGTTGTTCGCCAGCTGCATCCACCATCCCTCTTTTTCCCCGTGCCAAACCTGCCAGGGCAGCAGCAAACTGCAGACGGTGGGCTCACACCGCTGCCCCCTCAATCCTGTTCACACAGCGCAAAAATGGCAGCAGCAGTGCATAGGAAAGCATTTTCCCCTACGCATTTATTGCTTGTACGAAGGGAACTTATAGTTCTCCAAAACACTTACACTTCTACTGTCTTTCTATAGGGTTTGGCCATAGAGATCCCTTCTCGAATAACCCAAACGTTCCACTTTGTTTCTATTGATAAGCAAGCGAGGGAAGAGATGGGGCATACAGGCTTGATATGGAAGAAATGATGGAAGGTGCCAGAAGACAGATAAAGAAAAAAAAAATATGAGCTATTTTGACGTTATTAGCTATAACCCCCAGTTTAGTGGAAGATGAGAGCGCCAAGCAGGCAGCGATAAGGTAAATAAGCGGGAGCCCTTGTTCCCTTTCCCATGGCAAGGCTGGCACCCGGTGGCCAAGGCAGAGATCGCACCTCCCCAACGCTCCCAGCATCGGCGGGGCACTGGGGCGATGCAGACCTGCCAAAAGAAGAGCCAAACACACTCCGAGCTGGTTTTGGTTATTCCTTTCTATATTTTCTCACATCTCTATGGTTGGAAGACCAGGACTTAATTTCATCAGAGAGACTGTAACTTTTTGTAGATGGCTTAGAGTAAGATGAACACCTCACACCTTTTATTTCTAAGATTTAATTTAAAAGAAAAGACAGCTGGGAAAATACTCATACACAAGCACAGCCATTCTGGACGTCTCGGCACCTAATACCCTTTTTTAGGTTTGTAAGGACACAGAACAAAGCATAGGCTAAATACTAAAGAGAAAACCACTACAGCAAACTTTTTCCTGGCAAGTTTATTTGCTGGCATTTGTAAATCCACTGAGAAAGTGTAGCGCAATCAATAGCGATAAGGCCCAAGTTCTAATTAGAGCCTTCTGTTTGAAAACAGCTTTTCTTTAAACACTGCATGGCTAGTGGTAGTGATAGAATATTCCCTAAAAATAAGAAAATAGTTCATTAGTGTTCATGGAAACAGGAGATCAATCTGCCCTTGTGAAAGTTAATGAATACACAGAAATATCACATCGTGACCCCCGATCTCAATGCCTGAGGCAGCAGTATTATTATGCGCTCGCCAGAATTGCTCAGCAACAGGACTGATACAACTCTTATTGCATTAATTTTCTCTGTGTGATTATTTAAATTAATGACATTCTGGCTGCAAGTCACAAACTTCAGGAGATATTCGTCTGCTTAGATATTAATGATGCTTTTCTGCTGTAAGGTGTAAGAAGGGAAAGCAAAACTAAATACTAACCACTTTAAGCATAAATATTAACAACAGTACAAGTGTGAAAACTAAAGCTGCTTCACTCAGACAAATGCTGAAACAACCCACTTTTAAACCACTACCCTCCCTCCCTCAAGGAAGCAAAAATTGGTTTTGTTAACTCTTGGACAAGCAAAAAATGCATGATCTCTTTTATTAAAAAGAAAAAAAAAAGTTTTGAAGTACGATGGAAATACCTTGAGGTCTAGAGTAACTTTTGGCAAGTCCTTGCGTGACACCATCTCCCTCTATAAAACAGAAAAGGAGAGGATGTCAGCCATCCCATTTCTCTCGGCAGCACAATGATTTACGGTAGGTATGTTGCCCTCTATTGCTATTTTAGATAATGGCATTTGCATTCTGTTACCTGTAATAAGAACGTCTAAGAAAACGAAATGTAATTTGAAGTCTTGATATTATGATTTCTTTTTTTTCCCCTAATGTACTGGATTCCAAGATTAGCCTTTTGAGATCATTACCCACCGAGTTCTGCTGCAGTTTGGACCGGCTCCATCTCCCCACTGTGCTATTACCAGTTTGCTGGTTCATACCTGCTCAAAAGATAGAACAACTTTTCTTAGCGTGGGTTTGAAAAGTGGGGTAAGCAGCTCTACTCTTTCTCTTCGATCCCTTCTCCTTTTACCCCTAAAACATATTCTTCCATCTCCACAATTACGGCTTGCAGATCCGTTGCTGGTCTTTTGTGGGATGAAAGGGACCGGAGGGGACGGCATTTCTGACTGGTCTTTGAGGAGCAGCCGTCTGAGAAATGGCACAGCGTCACTCGGAGCCGTATGAATGGGAGAGGTTACACGGAGCCAAAGACCTGCTCACTCGGATGACTTTGCAGAACACTTTTCTGCCTTATAAAAGTTACCTGGGAAGCTCTGTGGACATTCAAGAAAGAACAGATATAAAAGGGCGTGCTGGAATTTGGTGGAGCAATTGAAACGAGTCCGTAAAATTGTTATCCTCCTTTTTTACATATAGGACAAGCTCAAAAAAACCCTTGTGAAGTCCTGTTAAATTGGAGGGCCCGTGTGTAGGGCAGAGACCGGAGAAAAATAGTTCTCAAGGATTTGTCACACACTGATCCTTGAATCTCATGGTAACCCTGAGCCCCACAGCTCTACAAATGGATTTGCAGCACATTTTCTGAAGTACATCTCTTCAGAGGGAGTGTAGCTCAGGCACCTGAAAGATTTCCACTCCAATTCTGCATCTGCCTTCACGGGCGTATCAGGTACCGCTGGCCCCCAGCCAGCACACACGATGGCACCGTCGTGTCGGTGTCGTACATCCAGTCAGACAGTCGGCTCTTCAGTCTAAACGACCCAACTCCAAACACAGCGAAGACCTTTCCCTCACCATGAAACCAGTGAGGAGCAAACCCCCTCACTTCCTTCAGCTAATGACCTTGCTAACTAAGCAAGTCAGCAATGATGCAATATTAAGTGACTTAATCTGTCAGTAGCACAGAGTAAAACAAAGCAACTTCTTGATATTGTGTCATAAACGCAGAGTAATTCAAAGCAAAGTGACTTTCAGGCCTTTCTTCCATCCTTCACAGACAGTTTCACTAGAAAGAACTAGAAAGAATAGTATCAGTGCTAGTTGATTTAATGACCCTTCATTTAAAGGCCAAGGCCAGAGTGGGTTTTTTTGTCTTCTTTGTAATTGGACTGTTCAACCACAGATAGTCGTACTATATCAATCATTGCATGAGTGAAAGGTGAATAAAAGCATTTACTGAACTGTCGTATCCATGATAAAACAACAGATGCTGTCAGCTCCAAAGGGAATACATTAGCAGAAGTAAAGCTGAAAGATAAAGACCTATTAGTCATAACATGCCTTTCAATCACTTATTTACGTTAGCAGTTCAGCTTTGAATTAAAGTGAACATAATCCTTATTTACAATAAATTAAGCTTATCTTCGCGCTATGGCGTATCTTAAACAATAATGGCACATTGATTTTTTTCCTTCAGGAACACATCTACCTTCACCAGACTCATTGGTTTGCTTCCCTGAAAGCCTCCCTCACCTCCAGTTCTGTTAGTACGACCCTCTTGGATGTAGAAACCCAACATCTCGCATTTTCCCAGTGTTTTAC
This sequence comes from Sula dactylatra, assembly GCA_013389905.1. NCBI lineage: Eukaryota > Metazoa > Chordata > Aves > Suliformes > Sulidae > Sula > Sula dactylatra. The sequence continues at coordinate 560,690 of WEKW01020631.1, forward strand.
TTCGCAATTGATAACGCGAAGCCCAAACCAGTTAAAAGAGATCTTGCTGCAGTGACTGGTTACTTCAGGACACCGTAACAAACAGAAAGGCTGAAGTGACGTGGGAAATCTGCTCCTCCCTTATTCCTGGAGAAAAAGCCTGTTTAATAAAGGAAGGCAAAGACATTATGCAGCGCACGGTGCAATTCAAGAGCCGAACTATCCCAACACGCCAGCACTGTAACAGGGCACGGCTATTTGCAGTACCTGAGCACGGTAGCTCGGGACTGGCGACCACACGGGACTCCAGCCGAGACCTTGCCAGCCTTAAGGGGAGCAGAAGAATTACTTCAGCTGTCTCGAAAGCTAAATGCTTTTACATTCCCTTATGACATTCAGTCGTTTTGCAGCAACATGGCCTCGTTGCCTCATGTTCCACTTGCAATTTGCTATAACCCTCACATCCCTTTCTAAAGGGCTCCTGCCTTGCTTCTCTTCCCATCGTGTATTTGTGTAGTCAATTAGCCTTTCTTAGAAGCACTCGTCCGTATTGAATTTCTTCAATTTGTCCAGATCATTTTGTAGACTAATCTTGTATTCCTGTGTCCTTCTTTCCCATTTTATAGATCTGCAGTTTTAATAAGCAGATCCTGCTTGTTAAACACTCTCTGCTGCTCCGTCCAAGTGATTAACCAGGACCGGAACCAGATGCAGAACCGCACACCACTCGGGATATCCTCCTCCAGCACTAAGCACTGACAGCATCTCTGAGTACAGCTCACTGGAACTACGAGTATAGTTTTGAAATCTACTTTTAGTCATCATGTGGGTCATGATCAACATCAGGTTTTCCCGGTCTGCTTTGAAACCTCATCTTCAGAATTAAAAGCCCAGCTTAAGATATTTGCTATTTTTACTCAAACTGTAAGACCATTACCTCTGTCATATGAGAAAATTAGCCTGCGCTATTGCATTCTTTACAGACATGAACAAATTTAGCTCATTCTCTACAAACCTTGTCTGCCCACTGCATTCTTTTACTTTTCTTCCAGGATATCTGCTGAAAAATTAGCTGCTAACATTATACATGCCTAGATAAATGCAATTATCATTAGACTTTTATCCTTTTTTTTTTTTTTCAATTAAAAACATGCAGAGACCATATTCCCCACTAGTGCAATCAAAATAAGACCTAGTCCTTAAGCTTGTTAGGTGAGCCCGAATGAGATGGTTAGAGACGATCAGTCTGACTTGTAACCTGACAAGGCATCCTTGCTCAGAGCTTGTTAACAAAGTGATTTAACTACACCTCTCTAAGCACAGTGCTTCACTTGCATTCAGGGTAATCACAGCTTTCTGTCTACAGGTGTTATACATTTCTGACCATTTGGCATAGCACACAGTTGTCAACCATGCTACTTTTGAAAAGTCTGTTTGCTGTTAAATTAAGATGCTGGTGCCAACCTATGAAAGTAGCGCCTAACACGGATGCTGTCACAAACCACAAAAAACCAGCTTTCTGCCACGAAGTGGTTTGCGCCGTTGTGCGATTCCTGTTGAATCTACGGCCCTGTTTCCCTAAGACACCCGACGAGTGGTTGCGTGGCTTTAGACGTGGAAGGGGCACCCAAAGCAAACCACTGTCCCCCTCCGCCCTTCCTTCTAGTGGCTCCACAACAGCTCTGCTCACGATGCCGATAGTGACAACAAAAAGCACTGTACCACAAACTAAGTGGGACTTTTTTTTTTATTTTAAACATTTACAGAGATGGAAATAAATACAGGAAGTAGAAGACAGAGGGTGCTTTTAAAAGAAATCAATCAAGACTTCATCAGGCTTCAAACAGAAAAAATTGTATCCAATAGCTGTCTAAAACTGGCCAGCGTTTCAAAGGTCAAGGATTAGGCTGAACAATAATGTAAATAACTAAAGATAAGCATTACAACAAACCAGGGTGACACATCAGTGAACACACAGCTGTAACAGACAAAATGGAACCACGCTACAACAAGGAAGTCTCGTATATTTACAACATACCTATCATACAAAAACATTTGGAAATATTTAGGGAGTGATTTCTTTTCTGTCCAGCTGTAAGATACAAAAGAAACACTGGAGGGTTTGTTGGTTTTGTTCCCCTCCCCAGTATCTACAGAATAGTTGTAACTTTTGGCAAAGTTTAAAAAAAACTTTGTATTGCAAGAATTTTTCATCCAACCTGCACTCCTCTGTGTTTCCATCCTCGCTTAGCATCATCACCGCCGTCCGCTGGGGCAGTTTGTCAGAAGACAAAGCGTTTGTAAAGTTCTTTACAGTCTTTTATCGATGGTCTGACCTGTAGGTTGGAAAAGTGTCTGTGCGATGAAGCTTCACTGGGCTAGAAACATCTTCGTCGAGTCAGGTGCAAGAAAGAGAACAACACTCAGTGAGACACAGGCACCTTAGTCAGCACTTTATAAAGGACTATGTGAACTACAGGTTACAGCCTTTTAATGAAACCTATCCCTGCTTAATCTGCTGCCCCATCTCAGAAGCATCTCCACTCAGATTTTCTTGCCCAGTTCCTTCAGAACAGAGTTTTGTACAAAGCAAATTAATGTTTTAAAAGTTCTGACTTTGCATTTTAAACGAAAAATGCACTTTAGCTCACAACCTTAGCATCAGCTCTTTTCTGTACATTAGAAAGGGGGAAAAGAGTCGATTCAGAAACCGTAAGTTCCAACTATGGTGGAAGCCGGTTTTTGCATACAAGGTTTCAGATGCCTCTATCATTCAGTGAGTGAAATGCTGCTTCATACATATGGAATTATACAACTCAGCATAACAATTGTTTCATATTTCTTTTTCCAGTAGTAATTGAAACGTTTCAAGATTTTTGGCAACCTAAACTAATTAGAGGTGCCTGGGGTACCCCTGAAGTAGTGGCCCTGACTGATGAACGAGACAAGGACTTCAGTGTCTTTCCTAATTACAATGCTGGCTGCATGGCTGGCTTATTTTTCAAAGACTTTTACCCCATTCTCATGACGACAATCTCCTAGGATCCTTTTTTTCTAGCTAACAAGCAAGCTATTGTTCTAAATATAAAACAAGTGGTTTGTACCCGTATAGTCTATTTATCTTGTGTCAACTCTAAGCTGAATTATTGTTTTAATAAAGGACTCTATAGTAAGGCACAGTAAGCCCAATCCACTGATTGTGTCAGAGTGCTGCAAGCAGTCTTGTTCTCCTGTGCCACAGGCTGCCACCAGAGGGTCATCTTCCCATGCCCTAATTTATTGAACAAATTTGAACAGGCATGTAAGTGCTGCTTTTATTATTCATTCCTGCTCTGGAATATTTGCCGGGTTTAGCTGGGGCTTTTTATGTGCTGCCTGCCCCCTCTAGTGTTGAAAAAAGCAAAAAGGAAAATACTGGCTTTTATGATTTGCCGAAAATCAGAGGGCCAGCATGGAATACGGCTATATATGTCAGGGCTGCCAGTGCTTGTAATTTTCAGTCACACCTTGATATTTCATGTTCTGGAGCTGCTAGCCTCTACAGTTTCCTGCTTTATCAAAAAAAAAGTAAAATAAATATCTATCGTTCATTATTCCTTGAGAAACTCCTCATCTCTGAGGGGAGGAAAAACCAAACAAAGACTGCAAAAGTTTTCCAAACAAGAATGTTCTGGCATATCTCTCTGGTGATTTCTGAATGCTTGACGTTGGTAAATGATATCTCCGCGTTAGTACTAGAAAGCCCTGCCAGCTCCTAAGGTTTTCCGCTAAACACAGATTTACCTGTGGGGGGTTTTGCAGCGGGACGAGGCACCAGGAGCAGGGCTGCCCCTTGGAGCCGCACACACCAGCCCTGGCCTTCAGGGATGACAGACGAAGAGCCCGTATCCCGATGACCAAGCTGACCTTCACTTTCTAACGCCCCACAGTGATGGGAAACTGCTTCAGCCCACCTTTATCATGCAGAAGATTAATCAAGCTCAGCCTTTGTTCCATATGTTGTGAAAATAAAGTTATGGCAGGTATTGGCTCCTTCCACTCAATACTCCAGCTGTCCCCCTTCTATTAAGTGTTTATTCTGTTTTCCGCTGGCTTTTCTGAGTAACGCCCTGATTCGGACCTTACAACTCGTCAGTACCAACTTCTGGACAAACACTAACTCAGCCAATCCGTGTAGCTTAGGGCGGACAACACTGTTTTAAAATACAAATGGGCTTCTTTGTTTTTAAACTCTAAAAACACGCACGACTACGAGACGCTGACATTGGACCAGCTCCTCAGAGGTACTAAGCACCTGCAGCTCCTACTCCAGGGCTGCCTCTGGGGAAACCGGCACAAAGCAACAACAGCGCGTGGCAGGTGCTGCAGTTTTCACTTTATCTCAGGAGACTGAAGGTCAGTGTTGAAACACGCTCTGAAATACACGGGCAGAGATGGGTCATGTCAGCACTCCTGCGAAACCTGGGCTTCCTTCCCATCTCCTCCTCCGTGCGCTCAGTAACCACTAGATGTCCCTTGGTGACCATGGAGGGACAACTGGGTGCAGAGACCTCCCCGGGGAGCCATTCCCCCCTCTCTGCAGCCTAGGGAGGTGTTCAGGCTGGGGGGACTGCGCTGTGCTGCCCCTTGGGCTGACAGCAAGGACGGGGATTTGGAGAAGACATCCGCCCTTCTCCAGGCCGCGCTGCAATGTGGCGGTGGCAGCACTGCGGCTGCTCAAGCAACACTTTTCTAGAACTGCTTATCGTGGCCATTTCCTTTTACTTTCCCTAATTCAGCTGTTTTCGAGAATGCAGTTGTTAGGTTGAATGTTAGCAAGTACACAAAATGAATAGTGAAGACTGCATCATTCTTAGCATGAGGCAGCCATCCAAAGGAGAGGGGAGCCAGAAAGTTATAAATCTGGCAAAACAATCGGGTCCCACTAAAAGAGTTTGGTAGCAGGAAGGATTGGGCAGCCTTGATAACTGGCCATCCTGTAACAGCAATTTCTCCTTGTTTACCTAAAAACGGTCAGAAAACTTGTCAAATGAAGGATCCCTCTCCAACGGGATGTAAGAAGAGCACCTCCTGACGACAACCCCTCTGCCAAGTTGTCCATCTTAAGGTGGGATATGCCCTTGTCTCCATCGACCAGCCAGCAGTGGCAACTGGCTTAGAGCGAACACCAGCCTTCAGGGAGATGGGACAGATTCAGCTACGTTGTGATCTGATTTGTGCGTTGACTTTTTCCACCCCAGCCCCTTACCTTGCAGACCGTAGAGCTGGCCCGTGCTGTGCTGTCGTGTGATGTGCTGCCAGTAGGCACTGCGGGGCAAGGGCACCATGGTGCTGAGGGACACGGCTCGCTCGCTCATTTTCATCTGAAGCTGCAAAGCAGAAAACCGATGTGAAGGAGATGGTCACGTTTATCGCAAACCCTCCAAGAATGGCACGACCACTGGCTGCAAGGACTTCTAACGCTATTGCCAGCACAGCCTTTCCCTCCCTTCCTCTGCCCACCCAACACGAGCAGAGGCAATGAACTCAGGGGTTAGTCTCCACGGGCACACACCACTCGGGTTAGGCCATGCTGCTGTTGCACACCAAAGCTCACCCTGGTGCTCCCCTGGTCCTGGGCAAGCACTGCTTCCCCTGAGGGGAGTTTTAACTCAAGCAGCTGAAACAGAAACCGGGGATCAGTGGAAGACTGGAAAGTGCTGGTATCCTCCGCCTTTAGCAGCAAAGCCATCCAAGGGTCTTCCCAGCTACGCACCCAAAGCTAAATATGGCCTCAGCACATCGAGAACCTGACTGAAGATGCTTCACATGGGCGAGGACAAGTTGTTCTTGTTAGTTTTGAAGCGTTTTCTATTCATCTCCCGTTTCCTACAGCGGAGGCATGTGCCAGCTGGACGGCACAGGAGTTCGACACAGGAGATAACTGCATCCTTCAGCTAATTGCCTTGAACCAACAGCGCCCAGGTATGCTGAGAGGAGAGCACGTGGGCTGCAGTGCATTGCTGGAAGCCCCATCTCACACCTCCCCCTCCGCACAGGGCCTTCAGCTACATTTTCTTACGTAATCACAGCCCCCTGTTAGTTACACCATACTTAACACAAAAATATATGAGGACTGACTACTTTAAGTCATTTTCTTCCATGAATTTAATAAGATGTATGTGCAAACTGATAAAAATAATTGGATTTTATCACAGCTTTGCAGTACAGCTAAAATTCTCCTTCCAAAGCTCAGGAAAACATCAGTTCAAACATACTGAGACTACATTTGACTTTTCTAATTTAAAAAGATAGCTTTTTACAAAAAAGTAAGCTTTTACATTTTAGTTTCACAAAACCTGAAGTGAAAGAAGCTTCTATGAGAAGATCAGTATATTCTGGAGCAAAACCAAACGGGCAAAGCAAGCACAGAAAAGAGGGGAGGGCTGGCTGTATCCGAAGAGACCCTTTTCCAAGTTATTTAGAGGTGCCATCTACCTTCAACCTCCTCTCTGTGTGGCGGACACTGTGCCTGTCATGTGAAGGTAAAACAAAACAAAACCAAACTCAGATCAGCTCCTGCTCTTAAAACACCCACCTCCACGTCAGCTGGATGTGAATCACTGCACCGCGCAAGGTTCCACCTACATCGTACAGCGTATTTATTACGGCTCCTTCACTAGAGCCCCGACACCCTTTGCAGTGTCACCACGCACATCTCGGCACCATGGAAACAAACAGCAATGGATCTTTTACTGGGAATAAAAATCAGCAGAGCATTGTGAGGATGGCATTTCCTGGCTGGAGATACTTTTTTTGGTGGTTCCGTTTATTGGTGAGCTAGACAGCAAGCTAAGGCAGTTTAAGCAACAGTTTGGCTGTTAGGAGGAGTGCAAAAAAACAATAGGCTATCTTGGGAGAAAAAAAAGAGACACAGCTAGAGAAAGATTAGATGAAGACACAGAAAAGGGCCAGAAGGGGTGCCCCTCCTGAACTCAATCAGCAGGGGAAAAAATTAAAAACCTACAGGTGGAGGTAAGAATTAGGATGCTATGTCCTGAATACACAGTGGTTCATCAAAACACCTCGGTCTGCGAGCAAAGGCAGCTTTAATGATGATTGATTTCATTCTCACAATTAACCTACTGTATCTCTGTGGCAACAGAAAGAGTAGGAATAACTTGATAATGACCTGGCTTTATGCCGCAGAAGCACCCGGCACCGTAAGCAGGTCGAAAACAGTCAGAGCTGATATGGTGGAACAGACACGAGCGAAGGCTGCGAGCGGAGCGCCGGGCGGAACATGCGACTCCACGTACCATTAACACAACAAATAATTTGTTAATTGGAGAGCACCTAATCCGTAGCCTCTCGCCCTCATCTGCCCAAGGGAGAAGGATAACGCTGAAACCTGAAAGGAGGTCAGGATCCCCGGAGCAGTTCAAACGCAGCTCCCCGTGCTTGATCAAGTTATGTCGTCAGGCTTCAACCAAAGACGCAGCAAAGATGTGAGAAGTGGGGAGGGACAACGCAAAGCCCCCCTGCAGCTCCAGAGAGCAGCTGGGGAGCTGCTGTGCCACCTCTTGCCCCCCGGATGAGAGAGGTACAGAGCTATTCTAAGGCAGTTTGCTGGGCCAAGACACAGCTCTGAGGCAAACACAGGGTGCGGTTCGTTCCCAGAAGTCTTGGGGGCTCAGGGAGGAAAGATTAAGTATTTTCTTTCTTGGATTCCACCTTAACAATCAGCAAAACTTGCATTAGAGGCAAAACCCCTGTCTGCTGCCAAAAAAAAAACCAACAAAAAAAATCCAAAACCCAAAAACAAACAAAAAAAAGGCAAACAAAACCCAACCCAACCCAACCAACCAAAAAAACAAAGAAAAACCCACACACAAAACCCCCTTCACACCACCATTCTCTCAAACTAGCTGTGAACGTGGCTCCAAAAGGAAAGAAGAGAAAGAGGATTTAAGATTTGTTAGGTTGGTTGGTTTGCTCAGGCTGGACAATGCAACTTTCAAAGATTTTGCAGAACAACTTGCGCTCAGTAAACCTCCATCAAGCACTCCCCAATTGGAGAAGATTCCCCAGTTGGAGAAGATTTTGAGGGAATTTTGCTCCCAGTGAAGCAAATTCATGTAATCAATCAAAATCAATTAGAATGATAATTGCTTAAGAAACATTTGCTAAATTCATTACAACAAAACTACAGAATGGTAAACTAATAAAAACAACTTGAGAAATTAGAGGGCACTAACACTGCTGCCGTTTTGACTGCTCTCCATCTTACACTAATACTCAATATTCTCCTCTTATTTCAAAAGTTAGTGAGCACCATTTCCACTCTTAATTACGAATCTCTGTAGAATTGGCCAGAGATAATAGCAGGCTCCAGCGTGGACAGATGCACTCGCACATCAGATTGAGCCAGTGCAAAGTGCGCACTTGAGTTGCTGAGAGGGGAATAAGAGTCAGGGAAGGCTGCCGGTAAACTGGCTGATAATATCTTTCCACGAAGCACTGAGGTTTCACTGCCAAAACTGGGAAGTTCACTGTTGTTACTTCAGCCAGATGTCAAGCTGCAATGTCTTTTTTTAAAGCAAACCGAACGGAGAGCGGGCACAAATGACAGCAGTCAAGTCACAGCACTACTCCCGTCAGTTTTCATGGCAACCAAATACTCATGAAAGTATAACTTGAATAGGTATTTTCCTTCCATTGTCTGGCAATGCAAAAGTGAAAGGAAAGAAACAGTTGGATGAGATGAGTTACCAAATGACCAGAATGGCTTCATGCATCGCTAAGCAAAGCCAGCTCTTTCCTCCCTTTAAAAGAGAAAAGGGAGAGATCTTTGAATTCACTGAAAAGGAAAATAAATGAAACCCACTTGTGAAAGTGTCACAGGCTCTGGTCAGCATCTGCTCAGACCTCACCAGAAAGTAACAGCACATTAACAGAAAGTGTCAGGGTGAGGTTCCCAGCTGAGGAACCACTATTGCATCAATTTTCCACATGCACTTCAAGAGCCAGAGCCAGTTATAGTCACGAACTGAACCAACATACTGTAATATGTAAGAGACCGACTGCTAGGGAGGTGACAGACACGTTATAGCCCACATTCTCAACAGTACTTGGCAGCTTTATTTTGCTCTATCAGCATGGGACATTCAACTCCTTTATTTTTTTTTCTTTTTGCACAGGCTCCAGGAGCCCTCAGGTAGCTTAATACCATCTTCACCTCGGTCGTGGATAATCACGTCACTGATGTGGCAGCGGTCGGGATTACAGGAGCAAACAGAAGACGTTCAGCGTAGGCTTAATTTCTCACCATCGGTATCTCCTACTTTCTACTTTTGTTTACCCTTTCTGTAAATAATAGCTCAAGCTTTACTAATATGAAAATTCACACAGGGTAAATAATTCTTGGAGACAGAAACAATATAGACAGCTGAGCATGAAGCGCAAGCATCTAAAATGAACTCCTTGTTGACGTGTTCCAAAGCAGAAGAAAAACACAGGGGAGATCAATCAATCTGAACAAAGGTGTATTTGACAAATATTTTGTAATCAGCAAAATAAGCCACCTGAGTTCTACACTGATATAACGATCCTCTGCCTGAACTTCTAAATCTGGCTTTCCCTGAACCCCAGAGAAGCCACCAAGTCTTACGATTTCGGAACCAGACAACGTTTTTATGACAGACTGGGGAAACTCGTATTCAGGGGCATATGGACTCATCTGAAGCAATTATATTCTGCTACTAAATTACAAGACTTTCATTTTGCCAGGAATATGTTCTTATCCCCCACTTAGCACTCTAGGGTCTATAAAATTAGATTTAGGGGTTGTGGTTGGACATGAAGTTCATGAAGAAGCTTTTAGAGGTTGTGCAGCTGCTCTCTACTGAAATCTCTAGCAACTGTGCATCTGTTGAGTCTATGGCACTTGTAAGACGGCAATTTTACAGCACAGCATCAGACATTAGCTATTAAAGATGCTATTACATAAATGTAAAACCACCACATATGAAATTGCCTGTAAGCCTATTCATTATTGTTACTGAACTTAACTCTGTTTTTTGAAAATGAAGTTGTGCTCTCAACAGGTTACTCGATCGCTTCTCATCCTGGTGGGTTACAAATGTTAGCTAGTCACGCTGACTTAGCCTAGGTTAATTTTAATCTGCTTAATTTAGTCACTGATGAGCACTTGTATCACCTACCCATCTGTCTCAACTTAGATAATTTGGGATATTATTGAACAAAAACTCCTTTCGCTAACTAGAACTACAAAGTTTTTTGTTTTAAACAGAACTCAAAACCAGCAAAGATGGTGTTAGATGGTACTTCACTGGGAAAGGGAAAAATACCAGTGCAGCTGGCCGCAGAGTTCACCTGCTAATTCTAACGTTCTCGAAAGAAAAGCAAGCAAAGCGTCGAGCTCTTCCCAGTGAACCTGGAAGTGCTGCTGGAAAAAGCACATGGTATAACTGGACACAGGGCAGAGGCCGTCACAAGAAAGGCTCTAAGTACTTCATCCTCACACACACAACACTCTCCCACGGGCTTTACAGAAGTGACCATGTTTAATGACACCAGCCAGAAGTTAACAGAATAGCATCAACTGAAAACTGGTATATCACACTATGTATACTGTGAAATATATGTATACATATATACCGAACACTAACTAGTCTCCTTCCTGTTGAAGGTAAAGACATCGCATGAGCCGCACCGCCTAGAAACAGACTTGAATTTTCCTCCCTTTCCCATTTCAGTTATCCCACCTGCTCTACAAACGACAGAATTACCCATTCGCCTGCGTGCTCAGCTGAAGCAATCAGTTATCCAGTCCACAAGATTGGCCGGGACACTTGAAAAGAGTTTCCTATCGTGCCTCCTCTCCGCATTTGCTGCTCCTCATCGGACTGTTATTAAGAGAAATAACTTTCCTATCACGTATTTGTCTTCCATTCTGTCTCAAGTCCAAGAAAGTGGAAGAACAAAAGAAATACAAGTACTGAAGACAATTTGTTCCTTTCCCCATGCCCTCAACATCCACTCTCATCTTTTCTTAAGTTTCCACAAGTAGTAATGGCATTTTCTGTTTCATCCCAGCGGGGTCGTCCAGTTAATACTGGGATAATTCGTCGCTACAACTTATCCCTGACACCAAGATGTTAGTAGAATTACTGAAAGGATTAGACATGGATGTGGGTAGCAGCAGCACTTATACAATAAGTGCAATAATACAATAATACAACTTTACAACACGAGAAAGACAGAAGTTGTATTGGAGATCACATAAACCAGTTACTGCTGCCTGGAATAGAGATGTTTTTTATAGCCAGGCCCTTCCACAGTTGTCCATTCTGGGCATTTTATACATTCCAGAAAGCCTGTTATCTTCAGGATACTAATTTTGCTGTCAAAGTCAACCTGTGAGTCTTGGGGTGTAGAGACCAACTGTGATATGGGATAAACAGAACATTCCTTTTCACTCTACAGGTTTCATGGAAAAAAAAAAATTAAAGCCAATAAGATCCTGAAACACATTAGGTGCAAGTGCCATAAAACTGCCTTCGTTAGATGTAATGCTTTATGAGATGCCACACTGTTCTCAACCTGTATGCTAGTTCTGCATCTTTCACTCCTATATTTCCTACCAGTCACATGTGTCATAAAACGAGTTTTAGACACAAAAAGCACTTGTGGAAAACAGACATCCACTGAGAGATCAGGCAAATATCTAGTCCTCCCCTGTAGTTTAATCTGAACCATATGACTCTTTCCAAATCATCCTTGGAGTGCAGATATCAATTAGCAAATGGAAAACTGAGCATGAGACACACATTTTGCAAATAGATTGATGAGAAATACTTCCAAACGAAATCATGATGCTGATTAATCGAAGGAACCTAATGAGAATGTGCACTGACAGGAGTTTATCTGTATTAATTCACACTTATTGATAGCTTTGCAAACAGAAAAATCAAGGACTACACGTCTCCCTGTTTTGTTTCTTAAAAAGCAGCCCCAGTTACATATACTGCCCTAAATATTAAAATCAAGTAAAATTTAATAAGAGCAATAATCAGACTGCTTACTATCTGTGAATCAAAACTTAAAACCACTTTGAAGAAGCATGTTCATTGGTGCCCAGTGCCAAACAGCAAGCGTAATGAGCAGCCGTACCATTGAATTTTTCACACTCTGCAACAAGCGCTCGTGTTGTTCTGCTATGGCCAAAGCAGCCGAGTGAACCTTCTGATAGATTGCTTCCCCATCTCTGGTCTGAAAGATGAATAGTCCTTCTCCTGTGTCACACATCCTGCCAAAGCAAGAACAGATGAGATCCAAGAGTGAGATTTAAGTTTACAGACCACCATGAACAAGCAAAACTTTACCATGCTGCTCTAAAAGTGCTATCACAGAAGCAGTAAGAAAACAAAGGTTGTTGAAATATGGAATGAAGTTATCTAAAAGGTTTTGTGCATGGGTCTTACCACCCCTGGTCCAATCTTACTGTTTTAGCCCATATTTGTATTGCTTTTGCCAAACAGGGACTCAGCTAAGTACCACTGATCTATCATGAGCGCTTAAGCTCCACAGAGTTCATGCGCAAGACCCAGATTTTTAATATTTAGTCCCTATCTAGAATCTGAGCCAGGTAGGATTAATTGTCTTCCCCTTTCAGACTTTTAACACTGCCTCTAATGCGTTTCGCAGAGTTCTGTCTTCCACTTGAAATAATAAATACATCTCCTCAGCACCCCAATTGCATGATCAGCTAAATAAAAAAGTATCCTTTTCGCTCCCCAAAAGGACCAAATTCTGCGGTCATGTGGAGGATGGTCATTTAAATGCGTCTCCCCTTTCCAGATAAGTTAATTGTATGATCTGTTTCTCTTTTACTACTGTAATTCTTTAATGTCCTTATCTAAAATAATGCAACCATATCCCTTGGAAATGATTTGATAGTTTAGTTCAAAAAAATAAGTGCTCCAACTTCAGCCACACAAAGACTTCAGCTCATTAAGACAGAGCTGCAGGAAGCAATACAGAACATGATCTCTAAGACAAGGGTTGCATTCAAATTTCTTATAAATCCATTTGTCAAATAGATGGAAACCAGGAATATAATCAATGGAAAACAGGAGTCTCTTCTCCGTTACTTTAGTTTGCTTTTGGGAAACAACTTGGCACTCACTGCTCTCAACTTCAGACTCCACTTCTCCTAGTACAGAACCCAAAACTCTGTGCCCAAAGGCCCACATTGTACAAATTCTGGAATGATGTTCAACCCTTCCTGCCAGATCTGTCCATCCAATTCTCTGGCTCATATAACGCTTTATTTAAGAACAACCCTATACAGTAATATCCAACGCTGTCAGCCTCCACCCTGCAGTCCCCCGGGATACCACAGCTCTCCCACCCCCATCCTCAGGCACTTTTATTTGGCAGCTGCTTCCGTTCAGCCTGGGATTAAGAGGGGGTTTTATTTGTTTTTGTATTTGTTTCAATATTTTTTTAAAATTTTTTTTTAGCAGAGGGTACAGACCAGCCTCTGTCTGAAGATAAGCTGTGATGTCCTTCAACAACCTTCCCAAGTGGTCCAGAGCACCACCCAGCACCGCCGAGGAAAGCAACACAATACAGCAAACACACACCTACCTCCCTGCTTCAAACGTGAACCAAGATGGGTCCCGCCCGTAGCGTCGGAGGGCACTTAATGGCCAAGAGATTAGTTTTACTCTGGGATTCTGGATGTCCCAAAGACAGATATTCTCAAATGTTATCTGCAAGGTACATTCCCCATGCACATCTAAATTAGGGGATGGCATCAAATACACATTGAATCTCTCTGGGAGAAAAACAAAAGGTTAGTCTAAAATCCCTGCCCATTAAATGTACAATTCATTAAAGGAATTTCCTACTTTCCACCTCTATTACAAGATCTTATTTCCACTTTGAACAATTAATTCAAAAACAAAGACTCAATTCCATCCAATAACTCAATAAACTCATGTTTGGGGCAGTCAGAATGCTGCGCTCAGAGGGCATCAAACATTTGTGCGTGCATTCAGATAGCAAAGAGAACTGCACCATCATAATCCTGATATTTGCAAACAATTAATAAAACTGCGTGCACGAATAAATACTTTGTCACTGCATTTCTGCATGTAATTCATTAATTTGCATAGGAAAGTGAAGCAGCCATGGGCTGAGGTTTTGCATGCAATTACTACTATTTATTATTTGCTTTACAATGTTGCCAAAGAGCCTCAGTGGCAGACTGTGGTACAGACATCATACAAGGAAACACACAAGAAAAGACAGCCCCGTCTCCAAGAGCAAATAACTTGTCTGAGAAAGTAAAATGCTATTCCAAAATAATTCTAGTTACCTGACTTATTAACTCTGGTAGCAATTAAAAAAAAAAAACAAAAAAAAAAAAAAAAAAAAACAAAAAAAAACCAAAAGCCAAGAAAACCCCAAACAAACAAAGGAACCCCCCACAAAACAGGAAGGGGGGCTTGGAAAAACAATTTTGCACCAATTTATTTCTGATATTCATATGCGCAGTCCAAAAGACTTCGAAATAATGCAATTAAAGATTTAAAAGGTCAACATTTATGTACCTACCACTCTGCTCTCTCTCTACTCCAGATGCCAACAGGTCAGGCTCTCCAAGGCTAATGTCATTAACTCGTGTTCCAAGACACTCCATCTGCAGTACCTTGCACCACTCATCTGCCTCGAGTTCTGTATAAATGCCCAGAACATCTGTGTGTAGGTATAATACATCCATAATTTCACAGTTAATGCTCTTATGTTTTCTAATATGCGTTGCCATTTTACCCACCTGACTCACAAGCAAAGGTTTTCGATGTGTCATCATTGAAATAAATCCCAACAGCATGCTTCTTTGTGCTTTTTGGCATTCGTAATATATTCTTCACATTATTGAGCTCTGTGACCTGAAAAAGCACAATTTGGAGTTTCAATTAGGAGCTTGCAAAGATATATATCCATTATTGACTGGAGAAGGAGAGAAAAGAATTATATCATGTTGCAAAGGACAGAGAAAAGGAGCGAGAGCATGAACACGCCTGTGATTGCTCTTAAAGAAATGCAGCCTTGACATGAATCACCTCAGACAATCATCTTGAAGCCCCTGGATGATGAAGCAGCCACGTCCTCCAGTTCTCTCTTGTCTGTATGTGAGCAACACCATCTGAACAGGATTTTAGCCAAGAGGCAGGTAGAATTAAAGCTCACTCCAGTTTGAGAAATATTTACGTAAAGGACGTGAGAAAGACCAACCTGATGTAGCAGAAGCAAAGAGAGGTGAAGAGAAATCTAAAGGATTCACCCATTTGGAGGAGCAAGTCCGGTTCCGGTACAGCTTTCATCGTGGAGGACAAAACTGTAAGAATGGTGAAAAGCTGCTCTCTAAATTAGTTTTTGATGGGGAGTTTAGAATTTGTTAGAATGGTCCACTTAAAAAAAAAAATATCACAGTTTTAGTCATTAGAAAGCTTTTTAGCTTTAAAGATTCACAGACTTGTAAGCACAGATTTCTGTTGCTTGGTTGCCAAAAACTGATTGGAAAAATAGCTCTCACGCCAAAAAGAAATAAACATGTATCTGTTACCTTGTATACAGCTTTAGTAAATACATACTAATGTTGCTTTGTATTTCTAACATCCACTTTTCACCCTCACAATTATAAGTAACAGTCCTAAATTTGACTGAGGAGAAATTCTTCATTATTTAAATTCCTTTTAATACAAAGGTTAACACCCAGACAGGGAATCAGGAAATTATATTTAAATATTCATTATCAGAAAACATTTCACTGATTCTTTTGCATGGTAGGGGTTGAATAGAGAGAGAAAGAGGGGGAATTTAACAGAAATGTTCCCAAAGCTGTACAACCCGACAACTTCACTGCTTTGGTCTCATTAGTCCTGTGGAATAGTCTCATATCAAACTGTGTCAGCTCTAACCAAAGTAATGCAGCAACAGCCTCATAAATAAGACTCAGGAAGTATGAAGAGTTATCAGCGCTGTAGGGTCTGGCATCAGAAACCTCTAGAGCATGGTGGGTTCATGAGCACACCCACTGCATCCCTCTGGCCCCTCGTCCTAAGTCACCTTCTTCTTGGAGTCAGTTCTAGCAGGGGAGAACAGACAGCCAAAACTGCAGTTTCAAGCGAGACCCCTGAAAATGTTTTCTTACTGTGAATGAAAGGAACAAAGAGCGGTTGGTGGGCAATGTATCTCCGAAATAAAAATAAGCAACACATCCAGTGTCCGGAAACTCACTCTGTGGACAGCAGCAGAAAGAAATAATGGCAGGAACATCCCATGGGGAACACACCAAACCTTCCGCACAGCTGCCAAATTTAGAACTCCAGTTTTTATAGCCTCCAGGCTCAAGGTTTTGAGAAGTGTCAAAACCAAGACTTCCTAACCGTGCTTGATGCTGCATGAGCATTTTTTGCTCTTCCAGGAAATCCTGTGTTGGAAGCACATCCCCCAGTGCTAACAAGACACCGACAAACTCATTGTTAAATATGACAAATCTGTCATAACCTATTCCCGTTGCGCTCAGCACATGACAGGTCAAGCACAAATTTCCAGCTGCCAAGTTCAACTCTCCTATATTTTTCTCACATGCCAAGAAAGGAATCAAATGGAAGAGGAAAAAAAGAGCTAGACTTTTTCATTCAGGACGGCAAACGACCCTGACGTTTATAGTGAGCACATTTACATTTTCTGCAGATGAACGTGCTAATGAGGTTTTGTACCTACAAGTACAAAAGCTAGCAGAAGCAGAATGTAGCCATACATTCTGGTGATGAATCATTTAGCTATTTAGGATTTGTCCTAATGGAAAGCTTATTTCTTAAAACCAGGCATGCCACGCTCCTACTGCTGGATATCCCAGTAATTGTCTCTAGTGCGAAGAATCCCAAGGACTGGGCTCAGGGGGATCATGAAAGGTTTATACTAGTCAGGGAATAGCACGTCGCCTCTCCATGCTGGCTCAAGAGCCAAAAGCGCTTTCAGCAGTTAGGAGGCTCAGAAATACCAGCTGGTCAGGTGCTGCCCATGCCCCCCGTCGGCCCCTGGTGATGGGTAGCACGTGCTGCCTCAGCCCCTGGCAGGGAGACACCCTACGTCCTAGCGGGGGAGGCAGGGGACGCTTGGCCGTGTGGGAGGCTGCTAGCTGCTGCACAGGGCTGGGAAAGAAAAAACAACCAACTAACCCAAACAGCATCACTAGTGCCCCTGCGTTCAGACCGAGTCATGCACCTCCAGGCCAGATGGGAGCAGATGTTCATAACACCGCTGCGAACGGGCGAAGGACAAGATTAAAACATTTGCTTTGTTTGCCTTTACTAAAGGAGAGACATTTCTGATCACTGTTTCTTTTACTATGACTCCAACCTTGTTCATCTTACCTTCACCACTCCCAGCATCCCTAAGACCTCACTTTACACCCCAAGTTGTCATGTTTTATTCTCATTAGGCCTGCAAGCTGCAACCACTGCCCAGTCTCCCTACAGGAGCTCCTGCAGTCTCTGCATCCCTTGCACAGAGTATCCCTCACCCATTTCCTCTCATTTCTGTACTACTAGAGACATCCTGTACTTTCCAGTCTCCGCACTCCAGTCTCCAGCTCACCCCTACCCGCCCAAAGGCTTCCAGCCTTGCACGCTGTTGCTTATGTGTCATATCCACATTGCAGCTCTAGGACTGCATCATCTCTGAACCCAGCCACGGCGACTGAGATTTGCTCCTGCCAATATCTCAGATACCTGCGGTCTCCCTCCAGTCTAGGGCTTCACATCAGAAGCAGTTGGTCATTCCAACAAGATCTACCCAGCGCATAGAGTAAGACAAGCCACGGACATGCCTTCCAACCAAGAATTTTCTTTCCTTAGGTCTCCCAGTCAAGAAAAGTTTTGCCAAAAGTTACACAGCAGCTCCTCCTCCATCCAGTGGCCCAGCACAGCAATATCACTTCTCCCACCGAGTGAGGACAGCCACTTTATGCTACAGTCACTTCAGTGGACCGTTAGGGAGTTGCGCAAAACTCCGGGTGAGCAGGAGCGTGGTGGCTGGGTGACTTGGTCTCATGACAGCATAACTCGCAACTCCTGCGTTCCCCTTTAGAAACAACTAAACAGAAAAAAAAAGCATGAATATTACGGCATTATTGTTTTGGAGCTGAGAATAGCAATAACTTTTTTCCTTATCATAAATTCCTCTCAAAAGCCAGTTAGTTACTGCAGTAAAGTACTTCTTTGTAATCTCAAATGCAGAGTAATATATTCCAACAGAGATTTTACAAGAATCAGCTCATGCTTGAAATCCCAAAGTTCATCCTTCTGAACAGGAAAATTTGTTTTCATTTGAATATGCCTTCTCCTACATTTGCTTTTTATTACTGTACTCCCTCTAAGCATACTACGTTATGAAGAAGACAGGGCAGATTATCTAAGACATTATTTATCTCCTATCTGTTGCCTTTGCAGTATTCAGTGGTCTATTTTGCTTTTCTGGGGTATCAACAGCAGTTAATTCACCTCTCTAAGCGAAAACTCTCCCTAAGTCAACATAAGAGCAGAGGATGAAGACAGAGAGCGCACGAGTGTGCCGCTGACCTGGGTGTTAGTGCCAGGGCAACTCAGACTAATGGGCTTTTTCCTGAGTCTGCAGGGTGGGGGTACAGGGAAAGGAGGAAGGGAAAAGGGGTACAGAGATGGGGTGAATGTGAACAACTTAATTATACGAGGATTATTTTTTTAATGCGCTTATAAAGCTCTACCCTAAGCCCCTTCCTCATCACTTCGCCCCCACCTCTGAGTGCTATATGCTGGGAGCAGGGAGGAGGGACAGGACGGGGACCCAAGAGAAGTCCGCACGCTGCAGCAGCGTGCAGTAAGTCAGGGGCTTCCAGGAATCACGTTACGCCCTGTGCGAACGCAGACTGCCTGCACTGCAAAGCACAGCAGCCATGTACCAAAAACACATTCCAAGAGCCCTGGCTCGCAGCCTGGTCAAATAAAACTGCAGGCAATTTCAGCCCTTGGGTGATACCTTGAAGAAATACTGAAGTCAATAGTATTGTGCCATTAATTTCACTGATCATCGAATCCTTTGCAACTCATGTTTTAGCTCTGAACTGGGGGAAAAGGGTATTTATATTTGGAGAAATGCTAGCTGCAACATTTGGCAGCTCCTGGGTTATTTTGTGCTGCATTGACTGCTTGAGCGCTCTTGTATAATGGCATTTCACAGAGCACGGTCTGAAAGTCTTCACATGCATCTGAAGATTTCCTGATGGCATTTTGCTTCTGTTGAGCTGCACAAGCTGACACCAAAGCAGCTCCCTCTGAAGTGTGACAGAGAGCCCCCAATTCTAACCTCTGACCCAGGTCCAAACGTCTACAGTAATATGCACACACTCTAGTCCCTTCCCAGCTGCTTTTAGGCTGAGTTTTTCTTCAGTACCAGACCTAGCAGACAGGGGGAGAACAACAGATGGACAAAATCTGGCACTCTGGGACTCTGAAGTCAGTGGCACAAGTGATAGCATGCAGAAGAGCCACTTAAATTCAGTCTTTCAGCCCATGCATGCCTTCTGTCCCGGATACAGCCTTGTGGCACCTGATTTCTATGTCTGGCAAATATCCACTCAGTAAGCAGCTGACCTCCCTCCCCTTTTGGGACTGAGCTGCTGAAGTTGCCTTCACCTTTCAGAGGTACTGCAGTATAGTAATACCCCCTTCTGGCAAGATCCAGCTTTAGCCAAGAAGCTATTCCTGCTGCCAAGGCTCAACAGTGCATCTGCACTCCTGAGGGAGAAGTTGTCTAAAGATCACTTGATATTTGACCTGCTGTGTCACCCAGCAAGGTGCTTCAAAACACCGTCATTATCCCAGGTGGCTAAATAGCCTTCCTGTTGCTCACCCTTATGCAACAGATGGTTCAAATTGTCTGGCACATATGCACCGAATTCACACTGAAGAAGTGGCAGGCTGCTAACATCCCCTCTACCGCGCTTTTGGAAAGGATTCAGGAGCAGACACCAAACACCTGCAAATATTGGAGGCTGAAGTCTTCTTTTTTTGCGTTTTTTAAATAACTTTCCTCCTGCCGGGCTCTTGCAAAACAGTGTTTTCATCATTAGTTTAATTCATGTATGTTTTATGTGTCTGAGATTAATAAGAAGCGTACATTTATAAACTTAATTCCAAAAAGGTGGGTAAACCACAAATATCAGACCTAAGACAGCAGCAACAAAGAAATCGCAAGAACAATGTTATTTTCTTAGGAGTTAAAGACTCCCCTTTGCATGCTTCTCCCCTCCTCTTTACTTTCAAGCCTCCTTTATGTTAAGATGTCAATCCATATAATTGAAATACATTTCTTTAGATTAAAAACTAAAATACTTGCCGAGCTGTGTGGTAAGAGAGTTCTGAACCAGGAGCAGGGATTAATCTAACATATCTAACTTGCTAAGCATACATAACATACTAACATTTTATATAGTTTTTTAAATATTTATTGAAATATATAAATACATATATATGAAATCTACAGCCATGCCTATATCTCCCTTTCTCTAGTGGGAAAAATCAGCAGCTGCTATTTTTTCACTTGCTCACATACAGAGTCGCACACGCTGGCCATAACCCCGCTGTAGTCCAACACTGGCTTATTCAAAGAAATTAAAGCCAGGAACAAGCACCAGATTTAGAGACTCAGTTTCCACCGTCCCTCTCACCGGATCAGTGGAGCCAGGCACAAGCTCTGTCCTTCCTTGCGGAAGGACACGTACCTGCCCCACAGACTTGCAGCGACCCTCGCTGCGTGGCCTCATAGTGAAGATAACAAAATATCCTGACAAGTTACTTTAATTCTTTTAAAGCCTCAAACTAGACATTTCATTCGTAGTAAGTGATAGTATTCATTAAAATAAATGTTTAACAGCCAGTTATTAGCAGAGTGGTCATACTTTAAACATTTAATTTGCTACCGATACAGTTTTGCATTAGCAAGCTTGGAAAACAATTACAAATTACACAATTCAATTTTCCAAATGGATTATTCCATAACTAGACAGAAAGACTGTTTAAATTACTTCTGCTGTTTCAAGGCAAGATTAATACAATCGGATTAAAACTTAGATCCCCTCGAGGAATCAATACATTCCTGTCACCAGTATGCAATTAGTTGGTTTTCTATTGGAATATTAAGGATTCTTCTGGCACGCTGCAAAGTCAAAAGTCACTTGGAGAAATAATAATTTCTTCCTTCCTCCAATATTGTTTTGTTAAAGCTTATGGTAATTTGTGGTTGATTATTTACATTTACCAAGTGAAAACTAGACAGCTACCTGAAAGGCAACTCTCTGCGTAGATTTTGTAGTCTGGATCCTAATTATTTTCTCTCCCTTGTGGGAACAAATGAATTAAGTGGGCAATTTGCTTCGTGGAGGCAGATTTCAAGTTCACTTCATAAGCTACAGGTGAATGTTCTCAGATGACCTGTGTTTTAGGACACTTTAACCTTTCCATGTTTAAATAAAACAGAACAAGATTAGAAAGTATTTAAAGGTCAGTATTCTTAAAAAAAAAAGTACTTATTTCTTTTGTTGTTTTAAACTTTGCGTGGCAAAGATGCCAAAATTCAGCCTCTGGTGCAGGGCTGCAGAAGAGGACGCATACATCACATATTCAAATGCGAACAATTTGGACCCCCCAATATGACAGAAACGCCACCAAGACACCTCAGAAACACTGCTTGTGACCCAGATTTCAAACAGATAAAGGAGAGACCTTGACCACGTAAAGGTGCCGAGGAAACGTGGCACGGTCTCAGTCCACAGCAGCTCAGCTCCGGTGACTGGTACCACCGCGGTGCCAACAGAACGAATGCTCTGGACAGACTCTTTCCACTAATAAATCGAAGTAATATTTGCACTTTAATTCATCACAGAAAAAAAAAAAGCCACAAAATGGAACAATTTAGCACTTCAGTGAAGGAGGCAGGTGCTATTGAAAAATTAGCTCCATTCATCATTTTCTTTTTCTACCCTTTACAGTTTTATGATGGATTAAACCTTCCCTGAGAGTGATGGGGCGAGTGGGGGCTCCTCAGTTTTCTAGACTTGATGCTGTTTTCAACAGCATTTGAGGATCACTTCAGAACCCCGGTAGGAAGTTAATGACCGTATTTCTGAAACACTGGTAATCGATAAGTGAGGTTTTCTTCTTACGGTATCATCTATCAGACTGAACCGCATTCGTCCTTAGATTCATTAGCACAAGCTTATGACACAGTGACGCCTGACATGTTAACAGGACTGGCTGGGCTTCTCATTTGCTGGATTAGCTTTATTGTCAGAGACAGCGAGAAGCAGCCTTCTGTCCAGGAGTGACAGAATTAGATTTAGTCGCAGAAAAGCGCCTACGCACCACCAAGCTGTTATTACAACGGTTGCTCTCGCTGACCAAATGCACAACCAGACAACAGCAATGACTATCCTGGACGTCTGGATGATGTCTCGACTACCGAAGTCCCGTTTAATATTATACATCAAAACCAGGTGACAAGTGGTGTTAGTTGAAGACTCTGCCATATTGTTTGTTGGGGTTTTTTAATTAATAATTAACTCTGCTTTTCATAAGAATCAGTTCAACTACACAGCAGTACAGAGCAGAAGTGACGTGTTCTCCTTTTCCAACACCTCATATTTAATACTGTTAGAAGCTGCACCATTCACCACCTTAGAATTTCACACATTTACAAAGCTTATTTAAAAAAGAAACTCATTTTTATCCACCTCTGCTCTTTGTAAGTTAAACACATTTTAGCCAGAAAAACGCTGTTTAATATTCATTAGCTTCCTTTCAGTAAGGTTCGTTAAAAATAAACAGGACCCGTCAACTTGTATAGCTGATGACTCTGGAACCAGAAGACAGCCTCATTTACCATCACATTGAAAAAATGGGGACAAGTGCAGAGCCCCACTGCCAAACCGCAACGCTGCATGAGGGACGACCTACTGTCCTGGGCATCCCGTTTTACCTGCTCTGCTTCGTTAGCGCCGGTTCATTACAGAGCGGCAAAGAGGAGCGATAGACGTGGAGGACAAACGCTGACGGCAGCGTTCCCAGGGTAGCTCCCACACGCGGCAGCGAGATCGCTGCCCAGCCGCCCAGCCTGCCTGCAGCCCCGTGCAAGCTCATCCGCGGCGTCCAGGCCAACGTGGTGCTGGGAAGGGAGATCTGTCCATTGTACACCGGAGGACTCCAGGCTTTCTGGCAGAAAGCTCAGCAATGCATGCCGTAATTTGGGTCTGCGTACCCGGGACCCGAAGCAGACAGACGTTTAGAGGAAGGGCTCAGAGCCCTGGAGCTGGCAGTCCAGCTCAGCGGGTCCAAGATACCAAAAAAACCCACAGAAGCTCAGACTGATCAGCTCAGGCATACTCAGCATAAGACTCAGACCCCAAGACGCCACCCTCCAATTCCTGACTTAGGATATAACCTATCAGTTCACTCCAGCTGGAAGCAGTGCTTTCAGGAGTGCACACTACATGCAGGTGACCTGCATTCAAGTTTGTTTTACTCCTCCAGAAGTGACTGATTGTGGAATTTGACCATTGTTTATTCCTGTCAAATAAGCTACCAGTGAAATCCAGCTACTGAATTTATAGAAGAAGCAATAGTTTAACATTAAGTAACTGTTAACTATAGACTAAGCTTGACTTAAAGCTGAAAATCCCTCAAAGCTAGCGGGACCTTCTATGGTGCTTTAGTCTGCAAGTCCAGACGTAGGAAACTGCTGTTAGGTTTCATACGTGACAAGTAAGTGCTAACCTACTGATTTTCTTGAAAGAAGAGAAAAAAGTCCAGCCTTGTTTAGATTCCTCATGGATTTCATATCCATTACCTAATCTGAACTTCAAGTCAACACGTGCTGCTGATATGTTGCATTAATACAATGGAAGAAATACAGATTTGCATCAATAATTGACAGAGCCATATTAACAGAAACGCAACATTTCACACAAAGCTGGAAATTGTCTCACGCGCTGTGCAACCCTCACACACATCAAATTAAAAAAAAATGCACTTCTCATTACTTTTGAAAGTTGCTTAATATAAATTCGAATGTACTATTTCTGGGCATGACTTAACTACAAATAGCCACAGGTTTTATGACCAATCAATTACAAGTTATGTGCCATGTAGATAGACAAGTCTGAATTCGAATTCAGCATTCCCTCTAGATTTCCTCCTAAATGTATGGCAAACTAAGTGCAGATCAGCCTCAAGCTGAGCCGTGCTCACCAACCCCTAGGAATTTATGCACATAATCTTCTAATATATTAAGCTTTTGCCAACAATGATTATAAATTAAAGAGTTTCTTATTTTCATCTCCGTGCCCAGGAGAATTACACATGTAAATCCTCAGATGAATATGAAATGTGCACATAACTCCAGAGAAGTGATTAGAGGGAAAAACTTCATTCTTTTAACACCAGTGAATTTAGCAAAGGTTTTCACACCATCGTTGCAAGAAAAATTTGCACGATGCCCTTCCTTTCTGTAGCTGTCTACTGTCTTCCCACAGATGCAAAATCCTAGTAAAATGGGAACCTTTAAGTACCCAGCTTTTTAAATTCACATATTACCTTGGGTGGTTGTTGCTGTAATTATGAAGATGCAAAGTATTTCAGATCAGATTTTAAAAGGCTGAAGAGAGAAAAGGACACCTTCTCTGAAAATAAAGTCATCTTCCATTAGCTTAGCAAGATGTTTGCTACAAAGCAGAAAAAAGAACACTTACTCTGCCTCTACTTCACTGAATGAAGGAACATACAAGTGAGTTTGGACCTTGACAGTAAAAAAAGTTCCAATTTTCAGGCCAATTAATACATACCACCTTCAGATTTTATTCTTAATTGTACATTAAAAAAAGTTTGAGAAACAACCATGTTACCAAGTCTTACCTTGTGATAACATCTAAAGTAAGCAGCTCGTTCATCCGAGAATTTCTCCAGCCTCTTCGGCCCTTTGCTTGAAGCTTTTTTGAATACTAACCAGCATCTCTGGTAAATCTGGAAACACAAGAGAGTAAACTTCGCATCTCCAATGACTTGAATATCGCTAATATTTGCATAGAAGTTAAACGCAAGAATCAGCCGTTGCTCTGGAGTTACAATTAATGACTCTCGATAGCTTAGACGAAACATAAAATCAAGCTAACGGATAGTTACATCCTATTTCTTTAGAATTATGATACAATCAGAAATTCTTATGAAGACAGTGCATGCTTGCATGAAAGGTGCTAGGAAGAAAGAGCTGTAATTATCCTTGCAAACACAGCGCTTTCTAGGAAACAGGTTTTTAGAAATAAAGTGACACACTTTTCCATGTGGATTTGTCTTGTGTCCTTAAGACAGACAAGAAGAAAGCTTGACCAGACAGGTAGGAATGGGTCTTCCATCACACAAGTATGAGAGAAAAAACTCTAAATGTATATTCTATGTATAAGGTAATTAAGGATGCGTAAGGGAGAAGGAACTGAATTACTGCGTAATGAGAAAGACAGATCGCTCAACTGTAGAACCCAGGCCCATTCTGACAACCGGCATTTTGCTTTCAGGGTCCAGTTGAATTCAAAATCAAGTCACTTGGGGCAGACTCCGTCTGTGCAGAGTGGTTGAAAAAACACCTTTCCATCTACAGCATTAAGCCACTTCATCTCTCAAACTTCTGCCACCATTTCTTGCAGTCTTCCCACCTATTCTTTAACTGTGGTGCACTTTCTACCATCCTCTTACATTCAAAACCATAGCGCTCAGCTTAGATAGCATACTGGCTGTATAGAAGGAAAGAATGATAAGCTTTGCCAACCGCTCACAGCCTACATTTAATCAGTAATTCCAAAGGAACACCTGATGAGTTAGAAATAAAACAAAACCACCACTAAAATTAGTGTGATTTCAAAGAAAACAAGTCTGATGAGCCATTATCAAGTAGTTCCCAGCTCTGACAGAGCTCCAACCCATCACAAATTCACTGGAGTGATCGGTGGTGAGACCCATCAAAACATGTCACTGCCTCCAGCTCAGCCAGCACCCAGCAGGTAACCAGCAGACAAGGCAACGCCACCCTTCGAACCCTTGATGGGTTTCTAACCAATGGACTCAGCACAAAATAATTATGCCCATGAAAAGTATCTGTAACTTTATTTCTGTGCCCAGAAATGATTGTTAGTTGACTAGCTGTGCTTCTTCACCAGCTTTTAGTTGTTTCTACAAAGATGTTCAGGGATCCTTATTATTCCCCGCAGCCTTATTATTCTGCCTCACATGTGGGCACTCAGACTTCTGTCCCACTTGGCTGCAGAAGCATTTAGCATATGGACAGGCTGCTCTGATGCCAGGCACCAGCTAAGCCTATCAAGATTTTCTTCCAATTTTCCAGCTTATTGGCCACTCAACCTGTTCTGTTTAATGCAAGGGTTTGAATTGAGTTGTTCAAGAATTACTAGACACTGACCAAAATGAGAGCTTACCACCAAAAAAGCAATTCAGATACGCACCCACTTCTACTGGAAGAGACTTTCTACGTTTGCCTTCTGAGAATCTTGTCTGCTGGGCCCAGAAAACCTCATCCCATTTGACAAGAACAGCTCTCCAAAACCCCACCCAAAAGAGACTGTCAAAATCAAATCATCAAATTCAGCCCTTTTGCTTTTCAAAAGCCTATAGTTTTAACTTTAGCAATTAGAAGCCCATAGAAGAGAACAGAATCCTTTAGTAATGCATTTGCCATTAGACAACACACACAAGGACAACTACAACATGATGATGTCCTGCTCAGGCCATTTGCACTCAGAAGCACCTCTCTGGGTCAGCAAGCGTCTCAAAGCTGTAGCTGCAACAGTGAGCTCAGCGGCACACAGAATTAGGGGCAGAACAGGCGAGTAACGTTCTATCACAAAGAAGCAAATAAAGTTTTGCTCTGCCTCCAGCTGGGCACAGATCCAGGATGGTTATGGCTCTTCAAATGCCACTAGAAGCATAAGTACTATTAACAATCAACTTCAGTCGAGCATGGTAGATGGCTGTAAGTTGGTGCTACTGGAACGTATTGCTGCAGCTCAACAATGACTAAACCAAGACTAATTCTTAGATTTAGATCAGAATCAGGGCACAGCTGAGGAGGTGGGAGGGAAGCCAAATGAGCCTACAATATAAATACCGGTCTTTCAGTTTTGGTTCCGCTCCCATATTACAACAATTCTCTAACAAAAAGAGTCCCGGGGTTAGAATACATTATGCCAGTGCCTCAGGACAACATCATCACAACCCAAGTAATTACACCTATAGAGAACAAATGGTATTCATGATGCTAACTTGAGCAACCTGGAGGAAAGTCAGGCCATGAAGGTCCCTTCCCTGAACTTCCTCCTCCTCCTGTATGAGCTAGTCAGCTCTCTCCTCTTAGGGAATCTCTAGGCAGAGAGATTCTACGGCAATAGTAGTTTAAAGTAGAATAAAGTATTTTGTTTTTATTAGAGACAATGAACAATTTCTTGCCTGGACATACAGTTCAGAATTCCATTAATGTTAGTGATCTGATGGTTAACTCTGCCGAGCCTATACAAAAAAAACTCAAAAAGATACAACCCCTCACTTGAAGCTTGCTTAGTACCTTCAAAAATGAGATAATGGAGCCATCAACAATGGGTACTATTATCACAGTCACATTTCTATGCTCCCATGTCACATATATCTCACAGGTGAACATCCAGCACCATCTTAACTGAGCATAAACTACATGATGCCCTAAACCTCTAGCAATAAAGCAATAAAAAAAAAGGGGGGTTGGACTGGATGACCTTTAAAGGTCCTTCCAACTCAAGCCATTCTTTGAATAACCAATTTGGCAGCATCTGCCTAGGAGCACTGAAAGCCCGTCAACGCACAGAAGAGATGATGTGGTGCCCAAGACAGAGAGCCAATTGCAGACCCTGTTACGAGCTACAACACAGAGCAAGTAATTAGGCCTCTGATGCCATCATGATCTAGTATGTGTCTGAGACTTGTCAGTATTTCTTCAAGCTGAAGACCCCACGTGAACTGTTTACATTACTACTGCCGTTTTGGCAGCAGCAACAGGGACCAGCCCCAGATGCTCTTAGGTGCCTATTCCGTCATGAGTACTTAGCTCACTTATCCCTCCAATCAACATTTTCACTACTACTCCATGAATAGGAATTAGTTGAAAGTACTGCTGTAATTACTCCCACTCCAAACACTTGGGCTGACAGTGATTATATAATCCAAACAGCAAATCAGGATCTGATGCACTGAGAGAGAACAGTAATAGCCGTCATTTGCATAACACCTAAAACTTACAAAGCTCTCGCTGTGAGATCTTCCGAGAAAGCCTAATTCAAAACTTAATTCGAGTATCAAAAATTACCATCCACTTCCTATGGCCTCTCCTGAAAATTTCAGCTTCTAACAGCCCATTGAACAGGTAACAACGTAAAACTTGAGGGAAATAATGTGACTGTTAATGAAGTAGATCACCCGAAACCCAGAGAGATGATCCAATATGCATGTCCAAGGTCACATCAAAACAGGTCTATTCTTGGCTCTAAAGATCAGCTGATATAAATCATTACCACAACTGAAGTCCAAGAAGGAGTGACTTCAAAGGAATGATGCAATCTGAGTATTTGGATTCCTGCCTCTCAGTGCAATGCCTTCGAAACCAGGCAGGATTGCTCAGCCATTCCCATGCTCCTTCTCATGCTGGAAATACACTGGCAAGCAAAGGAACTATTAACCTCAGCTGGAACTGGGCAGCATCGGGCTGAGTAAAGTGGAAAAATTCCTTTTGACTTTCCTGGGTTTCACGGTTCAGTTGTGCTTTGAGAATACTCTCATGCAGAGAGGGAAGCTGAAACCAGAGGCTTGCTGTCCTACGTGATGACCCAAACCCCTGGACCATCCTGGAAACGGGTGTAGGGAGGGAGACTTGTCAGTCTTCACCACCTCCCAACTGATCAAAGAAGCAAGATAACCAAGAGCTAGATTTTTGAGTGTCTAAAATGTCCTTCTTTATACCTGAAGCACAAACTATTCCACACAAGAAACAAACATTTGAATTTAGAAACTAAAATGTGCATTTTAGTCCAAAGCAAGTTTACCCCACCCCTCAATACTTTTGTTCAGCAACTGATCTAAAAAAGCATCTCGAAATACCCCGATATTTAGAAATCGGAGGGGAGAGGCTTTCTTTCAAATCTTGGGGCAGGGGGTTTAAACTGTCTGGTTTTTAAAACTGAGGTATGCGTTTCCACTACCCTATGGCAAAGCAAGCCCATTTTACTTCAGGACCAAGCAATCCCACCCCTTATTCGTTTGTTATTTAAGGGGGATATAGAGGTCAGGGGCAGTAGCACAAAGTCTCATCTGGCAAATTCTCCTTTGTGAACAAGCCAGCCTTCAGGGAAAGCTGCCCTATTTTATTCCTGTGTTGTGTTTTTCTGCTCTCTGCCCTAAACCAAAGAATTCCAATGAGCTGCATTTACAAGGACACTGAACTTGCTGTCAAATAAACACAAACTTTGCTTTTTTTAAAGGCAGTAGCTGAAAGTACTATCATGCAGCTTGGGATGATTACCAGAAAGCCTGGGCTACTGCCAGGAACTTGTTTTTTGTGACTCTGATAACCTCAAGAAACAGATAATCTAGTAAAGGCACAGCACAACAGCACAAGAAATTTCTCACAGTATGTTCTGAACTTTTTCTTTTTTTGGTGGGAAAAAATGCTGCCACTTTATCCAAGGCTGAGAGATAGCTCACCCACCGAAGTACCTCGGTTGCATATGGAAAATTATTTGGGTGGTTTTGCTGAATTTTGCCAAGGAGTCTCCAGCAGACCGGAGTTCCAGGTACAAGGTCCCTTCCAACAGGGAGTTGTTCACACAAGAAATTAGCCAGCTAGTGCTAAAAGCGTCTGGATCTTAATGCTTCTATTTTTAAAAAATGCCTTAATATGTCACTTGTGATTCAAAAGGTGGCAAAGAGCCCTGAAATAGAATTCTCAGCCTGAAGGAAATTTATGAGGAGACTGGATCTAGAATTTTGCTTTGCATCTAGAAAAATGAAATATTGCCAAAGGCAGACTGCAGCTCATTCTGTTAATTATATTCACTCCTCAGACACGTCTGAAGCAGTAGATGTCCGTCAGGCAGCTGTTTCTTCGAGAAAAACTGGAGGACTGCTTTCCAGAAAAGAGGTCTAGGTATCAGCAAGATGGTGATGCCTTATGTATCATGTTGAGTGGGACTGTGTGGCTCTAGTGAGGACCCCATAATCTTTCCATGACTTCACAAAAAGGAAGTACTTATTTTGAATGTATTCCTTGGGTAAGGTCATGACTCGCCTCTACTTTTCCAGCCCAGCTTTGCCCAATTCGTCCCCATACTGGCAGCTGTGTTCAGCTCTATTTCATTCTGAAAAAAACACAATGCAAGTATAAAACAATTACCAGGAGATGGATTACTGGAAAGAATCACATAGCTGTTAGCATATCTCTTGTACTGAAATGTGTTTAGCATGACTTAAACAGTGCATAGGAACATAGGCTGGTTCACTGGCTTGGTAAAATAAACGGCAAAGTTGCCCACATGTTGTCTGTAAAGATATCGCTGCACTTGGCAACAAGACAATTTCACTTTCCCAGAATACCCATTTAATGTGAATGTTATGAGTAAGCAATATTGCATTATTCATTGTGATCAGATTATAATGACTACATAAATCAAAGTTGGTTTACATCATGCTATCTTCTTCTCTGGGGGACTAAAGAAAATAATCTAGATTTCTCCTTCCCCCGAGAAACACATTTGTGGAAAGATAAACCTCACTCCTTCCTCTCCTTCAGTATACATCTTCAGAAACAATATTTTACACTAAGAAGTCATCCGCTGCTGCTAATAGGGAATGAAGCTGTAATCTTGTCTCTGTGCATTCAGAATGCACAATGTTGCTCAGTATTGCAAAGTTTTTTTCATCGAGTTACAAAATCCAGCTTTGACACTGGCCAGAACTTGCTATAAGACCAGTGCACAAAAAAATGCTTGGCAGACCTTTATGAATCTATACACCTTCTTTTACTCTTACACTTATTAATGCAAGTCACAACAGATGGCTACTGCTCTAAAACACGAGGCATTTTAATCAGTCTCCCCTCTTCAAAAACTCTTTCTTTCTACACCTTCCCTCCCAACTGGAATTGCATCAACCAGAAGTGGGATTTTTGTTAATGGTTCAGTCTCAGAACTCAAAGCCATTCCTCCAGCCTTAGTCTAAAACACCAAACAGCTGGATTTGAGCCCACAGATGCATTCCCGCTTGGCACACTAGGTAGAAGGCAACTTTGTTCTATATCCTTTTTTTTTTTTTGGTCCTCCGTGACTACATGGGATTCATTCCACAGACGAGATTTACTTACTGCCAAAACACCCTAAGCAACTGAGAGTCTGCGTGCTGTGGTCTCAGGCACGTTGTCCGAGCCTTGGCAGGGTGGTGAGGAGCAGAATCTAAGCACACGCAGTAAAATGGCTCACCCAAGATTACCCAACAGTTGAGTAATGGAGCCTTTGTTTTATTTCGTGTCTATACTACGCTCTGTGACAATGGACGCTGACAGGGAAACACAAGCAGCATTTTACAGGTTTTGCTTGTAACCGGTATATATTAGTCATTGGTTCAGACAAAGGGGAAAAAAGCTCAAGAAAAATACTGCTGCTGCTGGCACAGGTCACCTCTGGCAGATTTCAAGATGAAATGGGTTCACTGAAAGACAAGAAGGGATTTGCTGACACATTCCAGCCTGGTAGAAGATTTTTTTTTTTTTTTTTTTTTTTTAAAGGGACCCCCAAGAGCTTGTGAGAGCCCTTTACAGTAAATCACTTCAACTGTCAATAAAGCAGTTTAGAAGCAATGCACCCCTTCAGATTGTTGAAGCACTCAGCAGCTGGACGTCTGAAGTTCAGAGACATCTTAATTACAGATCCTGGCCAGATGATGAAGCACATTACCAGTGAAATCTCTCTGCCATACAACCTTTTGAGGGTTTTGGAAGGACATTATGTTTCAGTCCAGACAGGACAGAGAAGCCACCAGACTTGGGAGGACACCTAGAACAGGATTCTGGACCTCAAGGGACAGGGAAAGGGCTCTAGGAACGCAGGACAGCCAGGAGGCTGGAAAAGAACAGTGATAGCTGCTAATGCAAAACGTCATCAAGAAGACAGGGCTGGGATTTAGGACTTGCTTATCCCACATGAGTGTCGTTAAGTGTTCTGCAAAGGAGTCATTTCCTTCCCTTCTCTACTCAGTGCACGGTGCCTTGAATTAGCATTGGCAGGTGCTCCTTACATGCAACTCACAGGAGACTTGCTGATAAACTAATGTGTAAATAAACCACACCATGTAGTAAACTACACCGAAGTAAGGGATTCGCAGTCCTGCTGTTTGATGTGATGGAGGGCAATATAGAACTTGACTCAATTTTTTTAGTTGACTGTCTAGAATTTCGGGACCTAAAAGACATTAAAAACAAGACTTCAACCTCCAGTCTACTCTCCCCGCAAAAATGATGAGTTGGATGCAGCATCATTAGGAAGAGAGCATTACCTGAAATATCCTGCCTCTTTCAGGTCCTTCTTTACGGGCCTACAGCCTTCAAAGTATCGGGTTGCTGGTTTGTTTAAAATCAAACACAGAAAAGGTTATAATTCTGGGCTGCGTAAGGCCATTAGAGGACAGTGCCTCCAGGTGCCAAGAAGCATTTACAGCAGAAACCCTCTCTTGCTAGTGACAGTTTAAAAAAAGGCAGACTGGAGCTAAGTATCTGATTTGGTTCCTTGAACATCTGCTAAGCTTTATATATGGGCACAGTTAATTCTAGGCATGAAACTGGATAGGAGAAAATCAGCCTAGGATTCTAACTAGTAAAGGAAGGAAAAAATAGTAATGGCTTCAATGCAGACTAAAATCTGACTCTGTGCAGCCAGCTCATGCCGGCTGAGCTCTACAGAGTGCAGCTGGATGTGCTGTCCTGCTGGGTCAGGCCCCCAGTGTGGTCCAGTGAATGAACACCATTTAGTACTGCGTTAGAATTGGGTAAGTGTTGAATAACTTAAAATGACTGCGATGGATTACGGTTTGGAATTATTCTTTTTTGTCACTAAGTATCTGATTTAGCTACTTTAATTACATGGGTTATAGGGGGGAAATGGCATTGATACAGCTCATTAACAGTTCACAGAGCTCACTAATTAGTGCGTCAGATGCAAAGAGGCTGCAGAGCACACGCGCACTAACCCTTGGTAAGAGCCGCTCGCAGCTCTAACGAAAGCAGAAGCTCACCTGCTAAAGCCATGGTGGGGGATGCTCTCCTGAGCTCAGCTGTCAGAAGGCACAGCTGGGACTTGCTCCGTGTCTGGAGATGAACCCTGCTTGCTCACAAACTCCCAGCAAGAGGCTTTGTTTCAGCCCCCCAGAGCATACAGCCATTTGTAGGAGTTGTATTTCAGAGCTGGACTTGTCATTTTAAGACAAAAAAAAAAAAAGGGCAGAAAGTGCACACGATTAGGCCTTTATCTCACTAAATTCTTCAGCAGTAAGCTGCCAGCATCCAAAGCCAGACACGGGAGAAGGGCTTTAGTTTCTCAGTCTTCAGTGTATGACTTGAACAATTCCGCTGTACCTGTTGCCACTTGCCCACCTGTTAAATTCGGTTAATGATGCTTGTTATGTGCTGCTCGGAGAGCCAAGGATGACAAATGCCCTGCAAGCCCATAACTAACAGATGGGTATAACTGCCCATTTCTGGCCCGCTGTCATTCTTTGCCATTCACCAATTAATTTAATTGCAAGCTTCAGAAAGCATCACAGGTTTCCTGCAACAAATACATTAGCTCCCATCCGTACAGACACCCTCAAGTCTCAAGGTTAGTCCATCATCCTGTCCCAACACAAGGTAAACTTATCTCATTCCTTCCACATTTTTCTTTCAATCCTGACATCAAAGCGATGCAGTCAAAGATCACTCCCCCAGCCGCTCTGGAGCTTGGATCAGTTTTAAAATCAAAGTGAATCTGCATGAAAGAGCAAATAATGCTACCAAGTGAGTCACCACAAGCTGGACTTCACCAAATCTAGTGCTTTGTTAAGAGTGACGGACTTACGGCCCATTAAATCATAGTAACAAGCGCTTCAGCATTGCCTTACAGGATTGCAGCAAATAATTGAAGTCATTTGCCGAGACTGCTAGATGGACCGATACTCTGTTCAAAGCCGCTGCAGGGAGAAGTCCACGCAGTCAAAACGCATTTCCCTTTTCAAGCACTTTGCTGCGCTGGCTTCAGAGTGACAACCTTCAGTGTATCCTGACCTACTGCAGGCAGGCGTGCACAGGACCCGAGCCACAGCGGGAAGCCCACGAGACCGGCAGACGGACTCCATCCCGGGTACAAACCGATGATCCTCCACGTAACAGCTCCGTCGCTCTGCCAGGACTTTTAAAGCTACCGACCAGATGAAAAATGTCACCAGTTTGTCCAATATGTTAACAACAAAATTCAGTCGGCTTTCTAGTAAAGGTGCAGCTGAGGCCTGGGGAGGGTTTTCTTTGTTTTGGCTTGGGGGACGTGGACTAACACCGACTAAAAGAAACACAGATTAAAATGAGGATTCCAGAGCCAATATTTCCCTGGAAGACTCCAGCTTTCCACTGGCTCTTGCAGTCTCCTTGCTTAGGCTAGTCTATACACCAGTTCAAATGGACAAGCCCAACTTCTATTAATTTCTCATGTCCCAGCTGTGTAGTACTAATAAAAGGAGTCCAAAAGTTCATTCACATTTAGGTAGACTCCATCCCCAAGAAAGTGTGACTGCCGCATAAAAAATGTCTATGAAAGCTTAGCAGAATACTGTCTTAATTTGCACTACTTCATTTAACAGAGAATAGCCACTTGTATTTTACCATAAGCACTGTGCCAAGAGTACACCACTCAACAGTCTGCAGTTAATTCACCACAATCAGCTAACATCCATCCTCGCTGGCATGGAGACATTAGTGAGAGCATTAAGAGGAATTTTTCCTTTGCCGACCGAAGGGCATTGATAGTTCCCCAGATAAACATTACTTGGTAAGTAAAGGGACAACTTCATCTCCTACATTAATGTTACTGGGGAGAAATACCACTGATTTTAGTGTATTGACATTTTGAATTGAAACATTACATTATTTTCAGTAAAGGGGAAAAAAACCCACTATTCATTCCAATAGCTTGAACTTTCGCTGGTATTTCTGACAGCGCTTGATGAAGCCAGACAAGAAGATAATAGGAACAGTCCATCAACTTCCACGGTATACCTAAAACTGCACAAACATCAAATTAAGATGTCAGTCTCAGGTGCAGACCTTACATCTGTTACTTTCTTTCAAGTGTTTCCACAAACACTGCAAAACATTAATTTATCACTGATCTAACTTCAGCGTAACGTCCATACACACCCGCAGGAGAATCACCTTCACCCCGTGTAACGAATCGATGATGAAAAGGCATCAAAGCCACGAACGTCTAAATTTCACCTGCTTATAACTGGGTTTGCTTTTCCTTTCACTGCCTTTACAATAATTCTTGGCATACCTTTCTGGATGCAGAGCAGCTACTGCAGTCACCTCCAGACACCGTACGGACCTTTATCTAACAAAGGAAGAGCAAATAGTGAAAATGCAGAACTGGGACCACAACTGGCAGAAGACGAGGGAATTGTTTGAGATAAAAGCACACCAAAAAGGGTGTTCTGGTCAGGTTTGCGTTAGACTTGATAAAAGGAAAA
The DNA here is from genome assembly GCA_013389905.1 of Sula dactylatra. NCBI lineage: Eukaryota > Metazoa > Chordata > Aves > Suliformes > Sulidae > Sula > Sula dactylatra. Next base: position 596,626 of record WEKW01020631.1, read on the forward strand.
CTCCACCTTTAGAAGAAGATAGCAAATGGCTAAGAACCAGTTGTTTACTAGTGAACTCAGTTTATGAAAAAAGGCAAATTTGGCATCTCATTGTTTTGCTCAACAAACTAAGCCCATCTTGCAAAAAAAGAACGTGGAAGGTACTTCACCAGGAAACATATGCTAGAAAGCACAAGAAAAGCTGTTCCAGCTCCTAAAAAGGGCCACCATCAAAACAGGAATTTCATACTCCAAATCGTGATCTGCATAGTCTCCCATCTTCTACCTCATGGAGAAAAAATAGAACAGTTCTTAGGCTTGTTTCTAGGGGATTTTGGTGAGGCTTTTTTGGAATCAAATTAGGCTCTCTTTTGTTTCTCTCCACGCAATCCTAAAAATCAGATTTGCCTATTTCTAAGACACACAAACCTCCAGGTTTCCCAGCTCAGTTTAGAATCATAGCTTGGGCTATGAGTGATCTCCAAAACAAATTCAGATGCTGCCCCAAAATGAAACTCAGGTAGGAAAAGCGGTGTGATGAAAAGTGGGGGGTCGTGGGAAAGATATCAGACCCTTGCTTCGCCATCCTGTTTTCACAAGGCAAAAATTAAGATACCTTAAGGGAAGAAACAGAATGTAATTCCACTGTGTAAGCTGCAAAACCTCCTTTTAACTCATCCTGAACACAATGCTAAGCACCCTGGTCCTCTAGCACACAGATCCCTCAAGGCAGGCAGCTCTAAAGTGACAAGCGCTGCTCGCTTTTCTCCAACTTGACTTCTTTGCTTCAGTTCCAGAAGTAACCTTATCAAGACACCTACTGACTTGGACTCAAATCCCATCAACTTTGGGCCAGAGGACACCCAAAGGGGACTTGCTCATGGGTTGACAGACCCAATGCCAGCAGCCAGATGGAGCTGCATTAGCTCTTGAGTGACATTTACTGGTATTCCTCCCCTTATCAGCTCTAAGATAAAAGCTCAGACTTCCTAAGCAATGTCCTGGATCCTATCCCTGCTGCCACTGACAAGTTCCAAGCAGTAAGAAATCTTAATATCTGTGAATATGTTCCAACACCTTATTTAACAGTTTTCTAAAAATATGAATATCCTATGGGCTTAATATCTTGCAGGTTGAAGTTGGTACACAAGAAATCTGCTCAGTTTTAGTCTGTTGCAATGCTTCCAGACTGAAAGGAGCCACATAGGTGAACACCAGAGTTTGATTAATAAAGCTGCTTCAAATGTAGATATAGGCAGACAACTTTTCCTTCTCCTTCCCCTTCCTCTTTCCCCCCCCCCGCCTTACATCATTCTTGTTTCCAGTTTTCACAGCTCATACTCTAAAATCCCCATATTAACTTTCTGGCACGCTTATTCAAGCACCAATCTCTTTAACCATATGGTTCTAGTCCTGCAGATTGTCTCTCCCCCATTTTACCTCTCCTCCCACAGGGTTTCACAGAAACAGTGCTATGCAAAACTTGTAAAAGTACATGTCATTTTAAACATTCAACACCAATCCTCTCAATGAGGTTTCTACAGAAGTCAGTTTAGTTAAAATCAAGAACAGAAAACCCTGAAAGCTTCATCTCTTTTCAGCTTTTGACAATCAAAAATTTCAGCTTAAGTTTGCAGAAAAAAAAAATAGCAAAAAAAGGCCCGAAGTGGACAAGTACAAAACTTTAAACAAAAGTTTCTCCAAACTTCTAAGCACAAACCAGAAGTTTTCCCATCTAGTCCTAAAGCAAGTGTATGCAATAAGCAGTAACGCTATACTTCCTGAGGAAGAGTCTATAGCGTGAGCTATTGTATTTTCCCACTTAAATCTAGTATATGGCCACTGTCCAACACGCAAGTTCTCCTGCAATACTCAAATACAAAAGAGATTAACATCCTCTTAATTGTAGGTGACTTTTTTTCACTTATTTTCTAAACATTTTAAAAAAAAATCTTTTAATATTGCAGGTAAAGCATTAATCAAAGTAAGAAGCAGTCCGGAAACCTAAGAAGGATTTTTCATTGTTTTTAAATAATTCCAGAAATACCTAAGTACTGCACATGTCACTCCACTTAAGCAAGCACTTCTGAGAAACCAGCAACTGGTTACAAAGCTGTGAAGAAGTCAGCTCCCTCCTCTGCCACAAACTGAAGACTGAACTACCGCAAATTCCTGTGACGGGGCTGGCGAGGAGAGCCCTCGTTCTGCACTGGAGGACACCGCTTACACCACATCCCTTCACACTGATGTGATTAGAAGGTTTTGGGCTAGTCGGACCCATCAAGCAAAGAAAACTGACACGCACAGATCTAGTCTCCGTCCTTAACAAGGTTAATACTAAAGAGGGAACAAGTCTACTGTTGTCGTTCCGGCATCACATCTTTCAGAAGAGACCCTGTTAGTTACCTACCAATTTTTACTTCCCCGATTTCACTATGATCGAGACTTTACTGAATTTGCTTCAGCTGGGTCAGATCAGTGTTGAACATTGTTCAGAAGGACGGCACCCACACACACTGTTTTGGCTATATGTTAATGCGGTCCTTGCACCCGTGAGACCAATGGTGTCAACGTAGTTGCTTTCAGAGGTACAACAACTGATTTTTCTCCTTCCCTTCACTCCAAGAAGTCAGATCCCACTTATAAAGCCACATTTCCAGGAACATTCAGCACTTGCATAAGGCCACCCTTGTAATGAGAAATCACTTAATCATGCCCAAGTTGATTTGGAGAGGCGCAAAAAATCAAATTATGCTGCCCCATCAGTGAGGACAAGGACACTGAGGAGGAAAGGCTGGATCCGCTGATCCACGTGCTCCCCAGCACAGCCTGGAAAGTGCCCTGCAAGAAGAGCGGTTGGAAGGAAGAGCTCTGGACTGAGCTTAGTTCATCTTTAGCTCTTTGAATAACCTTGATGCTAGAGGTACGGGCAGAAGTTTATCCATCTTTAACAAAGGTGGTGAAAGCCATCGTTTAAAACTCCATTCCACACATTTGCTCCCAGAAGATCTGGCCCCATCACAGGACAGCGAGAGAATCCGCCCAGGCAGGACTGCAGGAGCACACCAGGTGCTTGCCATGACTGAAACCCTGGAGGACGTTGGCTGATCTCCTCGTCCTTAGGAAACTCCCATGGACCAACACAAGCGGTATCAGAATTGCACTTTTGGGCTTCAGCTGCTAAAAGCCCATTAACCCTCACGTTGGATGCTCGGATCTTTTTCTTGGATCCAGCCCAAATTTCCGTGGACAACCCACTCTAACAGACAGATGAGGCTGATCATTCCTTGCATAACAAGGAGGTGCCTCCAACAGATGGGGTTACACACAACCCCAAGAGCAGGCTGTGCAGACTGCGGATTTAATTAGAAGTGTTGTTAAACAGATACGACTGCAAGAACAGTTCTGTGCCTCGCCTCGTAAGTGCAAAGTGGAAGGTAGCTCAGGAGACAGGATTCTGCAAAAATCTGTTAGCAGCATTTCCTTTGCCAGACAGAGGTACAAGAAACAGATTGCTAGGTAAAAAAAATCCACTTTACTCCTCTCTTCCTCTCTGTGAGCTTTATTTTCTGACAAACAGATATAGAAGTCTCTGCAGAGACCTGCGTTTTTAGGAACGGACACTTAGCTGTTAGCACAGCTCCGTTAGAGTCAATGGAACCTCCCAAATGGGTGTTTTTAATAGCCTGTAATAATTCCATAGTAATACAAACTTGTGGAGCAGACTCCTCGGCCTCCACACGCAGGAAATACCTTCGTAAAATCATGGCAATGATAAAATAAATCAGGCTGCCTGTTAATAATGTCCAATTTTGAGAGTTCCACACATGATTTTTAGTGTGCAGATCGTTCTCCTGGGTTGCAAACATCCAGTGTATCTAGTCAGCAATAGTATATATTCTAGAAAGATAAATACTTTGTAAGGCTTTTCTGAAAAACAACAAATTGCCAGGACTATTTGTTTTAAGTACTTCTGTCACGCAGAAACAGTAATCTATGTATATTAATTCAGCAGCATATGCTGTCCTACACTGTTCTAATTTTAATAACCCTGCTTTTCATACAGGAGAAAACTTCATCCTCCTCTAGAATACAGGTCACTTTAATTTTCATATGCAAATTGTTTCAGCATTTCTTAGTCTGGTTTTAGATACATATGATCTTCAGTGTTTTCTTGAATCCTTTGTGAAAACACACATTTAAGCTTGGGAAGGCTAATTCTACGTCTGCGAGAGCCAAAGTTATTTTACAGCTCCAATTCTTGCATCTTCACGGTGAAATTAAGAGACGGACAACCTGGAGTAACACGTTGCCAATAGCCAGGGAAGAGAAATAGTCTCAATGTTAAAGAGAAGCGTGCTGAAGCAGAAAGCATCGCAACTGTTACACTTTCTTTGCTTTATAATGGAAGAAATAAGTATGCAGACAACTGTACATTCAATTTTTTAACCATAATTAATTCCTTATTTCAGCCTGGATTTATACTGGATTATGGCACAGACCTCTCATATCAAAAGTCTTCCAGAAGACATTTTAAGAGCTTTATTAGCAAGACAAAGATCGCTTCAGCATTGAGGGAAGAGCACATGACAGCACAAACTACTGTCGATGACTCCACATCTATTTTTAAGCTTTGAAAATCTAAAAGATTCTGTCTATTCTTGCTGTTGGGTTTTTCCTGGAAGATTGTTCAGTAACGCAGCCTCTCCACATTGCCTGTGCAGAGCTCTCATCCACCTTGTACCACAGCAGATCAAGCATCACGGTACATAGAACAACGCTCACATTTTGATATGCCTGCTCTATTAACGAGTTTAGAAGTGATACTATCTGAGAAATGGGGATACAATGGAAATACTCGCACACAAGCCAGATGTGTTCATAGCAGACAAAGCTTGGGAGAAAGAGGGCAGTCGTATTTGTACTGTCTCAAGGTGTGTTCAGAAAGGTATTCCACCCCTCCTGGAAAGCAGCAGCGTGTAAGCCACCACAGCCAAACCCTCCATTGGGAAGAAGGTGCCGCGTTTCCAAGCAAGCCAGAGAGAATGTTTTTGGAAGCCAGTGATCTCCTAGTCAATCAAGTATTGCGCAGAACCAAGCCAGGCTCTCCAAGGTTTTGCATAGCTATCAAAATGCACAACTCCTTAACAGAGACATCTCTGCTCACCCCCAGCACATCTCAGCTGGTTCTTTGAGGCGCTTCTGTTTGATCAGCACTATTTTGCTTTTAGCTACAGACAGCTCAAGGCAGTTGCTGTTCATCGAAGAGATTGTTTCCCCCTGACACTAGCAGTACTTCACCACTTAATGCAACAAGACACTCCAAGTGTGTTACTGGCATACCAGAATCTAGGGGCTGACAGCTAACCCCACGGCATCTTGCTCCAGCAGTCTCCCATACATCAAGAGGCAGGGACAGGCCAGATGCCTGCAAACTCCGCGGGGTCTTCCGAGGGGAACAGCATTGTCTTGAAAGCCCCGCGCGCAGGAGGGCAGCCGGCACCCTCCCAGTGCCACACCATCAGCACCCCCAACACCGCTGCCTGTACCCCGAGGAACAGGCTTCGGGGTCGTCACCTGCCTTCGCTTTGAGCCTCCAGCCCTTACTCCTGCCTACACCTTGACCATGGCAGTAGAGGACACCCTCAGAGCAGCTGCTGTGCTGCATAATCCTTGCTCAAGTTGAAATGTGGCTTCCAGCAAACCTGAGTTTAGGTGTGGATGCAGGAAGGGTAAGATAAGCCCTAACAACAGCGAGTTCAACAAAAGTGTTAGACTGCAACCAAACACGTACCGCTGGGAGCTCCCAGCCCGTGAGAGAGGTGGGCTGGCTGCACCTCGAAGAGACTATCAAGGACCCCTTTCCTTTGAAAGCTTTCAGGCTCACCAAAGGCCCTCTATTTCAAAGATTTGTTCCTGTTTTGATTTTTAATTGCTATTTGAACACTCACTTGAGCCAGTCCAACCTACAGCGAAGGCCCATGTGTCCACAAGCAGTGCACCCCAACCCGTGCTTAAAATGGAAACACAAGAACTGGCCTTTTCATTAAGGAGAGGAAACATCCCCATATTATATTCCCCCTCAGAAAGGTCACATCTGTATCACAGAACATGACATTATTTTAAAATCTTAAGCACAAAAAAAGCGTTTTATGGCCTCTGTACCTAAAAATAACTCCCCTGTTTCATACACAGACATAGAGCACCTAATCAAATGAAAGGTGATTGCAAGAAAAAAGCGCTCGGTGCACCAGACCATCTTCTTTCCCAAAACATAGGCCCGGTGGTCACTAGTGGTCACGGCTGAAAGCGCCGCTCGCAAAGCAAAGCTGATATTTTTTGTTTTACAGAACTCTGGAGGGCTGTGCTTTTACAGTGTCAGCAGTTTTCTAGCACACAACCTCCCCGGTGTCACTGCAAATGACATAACACAGGGAGACCATTGGCTCAGGGAATTATTTTTCTCCCTATAAGGATGGAAAGATTTGGGAAGAGTGCGCTTTCTCCTGAATATATTTGGCTCTGCAGAAGACACATGTGATACAAATGTTGCTATGGAAACTATTCTATTAAATAATATTAAATTAAATTTACATATTTAAAGTGCGCAAAAACAGTCCAGGTACAAAACTAATTAGCCTACATTCAATCTTGAAATTACAAAGTCGGGCCTACCAGAACTGTCGTTTTTCTTTTAAAAGAGGTTTGGCTTTGAGCAAGCTGCTTCTCTGCACCCCTTTCTTTCCAAATGTAGCACCTGCACCCCAGTTATTCAGAAAAGTCATTTCTTGAGCTAATTTGTAGATACAATCTCTGCTCCTAGTTCCCTTGGTGATGGGATTACCGTAGCGTTACAGAGAAAAACCCAGGAGCTGAATTCAGACTGAAAAGACAATGCACTGATTACAGCTGTGCCACCATAATATTGGAATGCATTGTAACAGCTCCCACTTACACCTCACCACACACAGAGTATTGAAATCCTTCTCAATTAAACAGGAGACCTGCACGGGGCTGGAGTAGGCTCATCCTCCCTAAAGTTCTCAGGGCATGGGAAAGTTCTTTGAAAGTTAGTAGTTTAAGGTTTAAAGTATTTTTCCCTTCCCACCTCCAGCTCCTGAGTGTCCAACAGCCCTCCCCGACGTAGCTACCAGAAAACAAGCCGTTTGCAGCGTTCCTTCCCCCCTGAAGAAGCCAAGCTCCCATTAGTCAGCGAGTAAGATTGAATTCAAGCTCTTCCTAAAGCGAGGCGGTACCCCAGGTGCTCAGCCAGCCTCAGTACCAGCTGTGCACATGCACACCTGCAGCAAGGAGGAAAACACACAAAGGAGAAAGGACACGTACGTTTTAGCTGGGGCTGCGCACCGAGAAGCGGGTGCTGGCGGTTACACCGCTGCCGCCAGCCACACAAGCTTGTCCTGCATTTAAAGAACTCTGGTTAATCATAATTACCCGCTTCTACTTGGGTGTTGTAAATCAGGGCACTGGGCTTTTAAGCAGCTTATAGAAAACGCAGGAGGAAAAACTGCAGCCGTGTTTCAACCGCCTGTCTTAAGTAGTGGGCCAATTCTCTAAACTGAAAACCACAAGGAGAGAAAAGCATTACTGCTGATGAAGCTGCTTATTTCCAAACAAACGGAGCAGCACGATTTGAATAGGTCCCTCTGCCTCATGGCACAGGCCTCCGCCACCAGATCTAAAGCCGTGACAGCCAGATCGCAGCAGCTACTAGCTTCCCTCCCAACGTTCTCCACAGCACTGGAAAGCCGTCGGGACAGCACGCCCAGAGCCGAGGGCAGCTTAGGGCAACAAACGCAGGGCTCCTCGTGTTAACAAATCTCCGGCCATGGGAGCTCTCTGGGACTTTGCTTGGACTTCTTCACAAAAGCATTTTCCATCACCCCTTTCACACTTTCCAGCCATTGATAATGATACAAACCTTTGGAATGAGAAGGAATGAGATCAAATAAAGAATCCGTACTTTCAAAGAAAACATTTAACATTTGTTCCGTTTCCATGGACTCAGTGTCGTTCTCCATTTCTTTCTCTGTTTTTGCATTCAGCTGTCAAACACTCTTCTACTGAGAGGGCACTGAGCACTGCCTCGCCACCACCACCCTCAACGTGTTTTGGAAAGCCTTACTAAAGAAAAGGCACAGCCATTAACAGAATTTACACCTATCTCAGAGTCAGATGCGCCTTATTCACGTTGGGTTTCCCTGTTACAGTACGGAAAGATGTGTCAAAGTTTGATCTTACTCTTCATTTATGCCAGAGCAAACCAAGTACTAATATACATTCAGTAACGAAAGGATAGTTACGAATCACTAATTCTAGCAAATTTACTACATGTTCTCTCATAATGATGTTATCTCCATCTGTCACAGCATCATGCGGTTCTTAAAGAATGAACTATGCCTGCAAGTCCAGGTACAGGAGAAATAACACCTTCCGTTTAGAAATGCCTGCTGCAATACTTTAAAATGCTTTCCAGTCTCCCAACAAGTCAGGGAGATGCGAGTTACCAGAACTGTAGAGAAGCCATTGAACACGGACACAGCAAGAGACCGAAACTATAATTGTAATGAGCCAGCAAAACCTTTCAGACGGCCGTGCACAGCCCCCCATAACAAATCTTGGCGCAAAACTCACGCTATGAACAATTCAGAATTGCCAACCCCTCGGTTCTCAGTAAACACAAGAAATTAGTTCCTTTCCCGTCCTGAGAGGCAGACACATGAGTTAAAGCCTACACAAAGCCTCCCTCCAGTTCGTGCCCCCCTTAAGCCGCGTTGCTCAGCGAGGCGGGCAGGAGGTGCGGAGCGGGCAGGTCCCACTGCTGGGGCAGCTCTGGCAGCTTGTTCAGGTGTGCGGGCGCTGCAGCCCCTCTTCTGTAGGGCCAGACCGTGCTTTCGGAGAGCATATGCCAAACAAGGTACCGTAGGGAACTGTCCCACCGCTCTTGCCTACCTGGTATCACAACCGAAACTAGGAACGTGCCATGATACCAAGAGAACAAACTTGAAATAAGTTTAAAATTAAATAAGGAGCTGAAGGGCGCTTTTTGGATTTTCATGTTGTGCGACTCAAACGCAATGACCTTAAAAGCCCTGAAGAAATCACAGGGTCTTCACCTGTCCCGCACAAGACCTCAAAGCCCTTATTTGCAGCAGCCCCCTCCCAGGAACCCCGGGACTTCAGCACCTACAGACCGCCCTCAGCCCTCACCCCCGCCCAAAGCTCCCCGGCACCCCCACCCCGAGGGCACAGGCACCGCCACCCCCGCCTTCCTCCCGACCACCCTCTTCCGAGCCGCGGTCCGAGCCGCCCGCGCAGCCCCGGCCCGAAGTTGGCTCCGGCCGCTCCGGGAGGAAGGGGAGAGCCGGGGTGGAGGCAGCACAGCCCTGCCGGCAGGCAGCATCCCCATCGCCCGGCGGGAGAGAGGGAAAAAAAAAATATATATATATATATACACACAAGTATATATATAATGCACCTATGCATATGCGTATTTAGGTGCCTTTATTCTTCTCCCCGCAATATTTTTTGTTTCGTGGCTCCCCTACGGAAACACCCACTGAGCTCAGTTTGCAAAAAGAGGAAGACAAAGGAGGGGAAGAAGGAAAAAAAAAAGCGAAAAACCCCCAAAAGCCCAAAGGCAGGTGCCCCCGGGCGGGGGCCAGCGCTCACCCCCAGCCGCCTGCTTCGGATGCGCACGTAGCCCTGCTTCACGATGT
>WEKW01020631.1:606800-667859 GCA_013389905.1 Sula dactylatra
AGCCTCCCCGCCGGCCTCGCCCCGCAAAGGCCGTTCTGAGGAGCGGGAGGCTGCGGGTGCCGTGTCCCCCCCCTCCATCCCCACCCTCCCCGGCTGTTTGGGGACCCGTGCCAACGCTCTGACGGTGTGATGCCCCCCCGGGCTGTACCGAGCACGTAGTTTCCCTTCGGCTGCAGGTGGGTTTGCTGGGATTAATGAGATGTGCCCCACCGTGCTGTGGCTCTGCCTCGTGGTTTTCCCCAGGAAAGTGGGTTTCCCAGAAAGTCTTTCAGATGCCTGAAAGTCTGCCAAGTGGCGCAGCTCCAAAACCTCCTTCTAAAGACTGGTAACCTGAGCCGGTGTCCTACGGCGCGCTTCGTGTCGTGGAAATGTCACACCGGCATATGCTGCGTTTTCTAGGCAACGTGCGGTTGCAGCAATGCAAGCCTTTGCCTGGCACTGGGCCCCGGGGGTGCCGTCTGCGGCCCCCGAGCCCTCCTCTTCCAGGAACGTGCAAATATCGCCAAGTACGCGTCAAGCCCAGGAGAGAGGGGCTCCAGTGACTCCACTTGCTCTACATGGGTTACCTGTTAGTGGTACGCTATAAATACTATGTCCTGGAAAGAGGGACTGTTCATCTCTTCATAACATCTTTTAATAGCATTACAAATATAGGCAGTCGGAGGAGGTCAGCCAGATAGATGACTTTGACTTTGAGAATTATCATGCCAAGGAAATTACAAACGGGGTAGCAAGGAGAAAGACAGAGCAGATAATCACCTTGCAGCTGTGCCGAGCGCAGGGCGAGGTGGAAGCGATGCCCGTTTTTATGTAGCTGTTCGATGACTACAAAAGTTATCCATGATAAAACCGGCCCCTTTCCGGTTCAAATATGTAGCTCCTTCATTTTAGGAGCAGCCAGAAATGATGGCGGTTGCTCTGCTGTGGTAACAGCGTGGTGCTTTCATTCTTGCTTGAAGAGGTGATTTCGCTTTGCAAGGCTTTACGAAATATTAATTGATGGAGTGGATTAGAGATAGAGTGTAAGGCTCTCTATCTGAAGGGCTAATTCACTTAGGATGAAGGAGACAAGTCTGCAGACCTCGCCTCAGACTCTACTTTATTATTTTACACTTCCCTCTCCTTTTCACTGAGCTATTTTACAGAATGCATAAAATAGAACAGCTTCAGCTGGAAACAACAAAAGCTTCCACACCCATGCACCAAAATACACCAGAAATGAGAAGAGTATTCCGAGACAAGTCCGTCCACCAGGATTACATGACCCTAAATCAACACAGAAGTTGCATATCACAGAGCTTAGGTTCCTCACTGCAAAACTGCCAAGTAATGGACTTGTGTTAAATATTTTGCACAGACCCAAGAACACGGGTGACACCAGTTCCCCAGTACCAGCCATTAGATTTCATTGCTGGTGAAAACTAGGGAAGTTAAGACACCCCACCTGCTTCACCTCGTCCAGAAGTGTGCATTCAGCACGGAAACGTGGTTCACAATCTCAAGCACCATAAAAATACTCATGCTGGAAGCATCAAGTATATTCCAAACGCAGAAGGAAAGAGAGAGCGCTTATTTTGGTTTCAAAGACATTTGTCGCAGGAAACAAATTACCCAGCCACTTTACGCATCTTTTCAACAAGTTTAGACGTTTCTTCTAATCCCTTCCAGTACCAGTAAACACGGAGTGCTGATTCCATTTGCCACTAGCATATTCTTGCAGGTAAACACATTCCTAAGAGCTTTGCTAAGTAAAGGTGGATTTAAGCCTCTGCTTATTCTTTGATGAATGAGGATATTGGTGTCCACTTACATTTTTACTTTGAACAACATAAATCCCTTACACATGCTATGGTTCAAAGACAAAATGCATTTTAATTCCCACGTGTGCACTATGTTCCAAGAATGTGCCAGAAAATCTCATTGTTCAGGTTTTCAACCCAATACTAACACTAGAAAAAACTTGTTTACCAGGTTTTCAATACGGATGCAAATGTGTGCCCTCACTGTTTTCACAGGAGTTCCTCTTTCATTTCCCTAGGGGTCTACTGAACCTTTGCACTCCCCATAAGGAAAAGCTGCACATGTTTATCTATATTCAAAACTCTATAAAACCTTTTTAATAAGCTTTCATTGAAATTCAAATTTTTTTCCTTTTAATGATGACGTTACTGCTATTATTTCTTATGAAGATAAGAGTCAAGGGTCACTTTGAAGTTCTAGCCTGCTGTTAATAATTTAAGTGGATTATTGTTATATTCTAATCTCATAATAACTATCATCGCATTGCCCTACAATGAGCTCGTTTGCTTTTAGGGCTCTGGAAACAGAAATCACTGTTACGCAGTTGAACTGAAAATGAAGGCATCGGTTAGGTTTTTCCAAAATGCCATACTGACATTTTAAAAAGAAGTTACATTCACCTTATTACATTTGCAGCATGTCATCCCCCCGTGTCCGTGATATTATTTCATCGCAGTCTACAGGCGCAATTTGACAAACATCTCTGAGACTTACCAAGTTCAGGAATAAGAAAACTGCGGAGGCCATTTTAAGGAAGCAATATTTTCCGTGGAAGTTATTTCCTTGAACAGATGGATCTGGCCCTAGTCAAGTATTTCCCGACAAAAAAGTTTCTCATTTGATCACCCTGAAATGATTTTCTGGACATATATAGCATGCGTCAATATTTTTTTATGAAAAGCTCCCATAACGTTTTGTCTCCATAAGGTCAAGATGCCAACATTCTTCCACTATCGATTTGATTTTTCGGAGTAGTTTAGAAATGATAACGTCACAATGAAGTGTTCTGACCTTATCAAGTACTTTGAGGTTACTGGAATGCAACATTTCAAACACAGTACCTCCATGAAAAGCTTTCTGGCATTCCTATGTCTAATTTTGTTTTGGTGCGAGATAAATTTTTGACGTTTCATTTGCAATGGAAATTCTGAATTTGGACTAGTTCTAGCTGCCAGGAAACGCAACAGATAATGAGCAAAAATAAGAGAGTGTCATTCTTTAAAAAAGTGGCCTTTTTTCCTGTGCTATTGCAAACCTCGCAATCCCTTATTCCCCTTTTTGCAAAGCCAAACTTGTAGTGCTGCCTTGGATCGTCAGGCCAGCCATATTTGATTTTGGAAAAAGAAAAGAAGTAGTTTATTCTGAACTTACTTCTGTCACAATGCAAAGATTTGATTAGTTTTGCCTTCTGATTGTGGCTTGTTCTACCGCTGGTGCTAACGCAAAGCCATAGGCTTGCTCCACAGTACAAACGTGCTCAGAAATTGCCTTCCTTCACCATTCACGTATCCCTGTGCTAATTGATTTTGAGTGAATGAATTCTGCAGAAATGAAGATTTCTCAGATACTTTTCTCTGCTGTTACATCTTCTTCTGTGTCTTTGTTTCTAATACGCCAGTAAGGCTGCCTGTGCAATGCCTGCACTGCCAGGCTTCAGGCAGAGGAGCAGTGTGCTGGGGCACAGAATTTAAGACACCTTCATAAAATTTGGGCTAGGCTTTTGAGGTAGCTTAGCCGGTGAAGTGAGGGCAGGACCCTTGGTTAAAACATCCTCATTCGCTCCAGGGATTTTTGAATACATTAGGTATAAAATTGCATTAGTGAAATGCACACAACTTATTGGCAGAATTACTATGCAGATGTCAGTCAGTGCCAAAACATGAAAATTCATGAGACTGAACAGTTAACTTAAAAAAAACCCTGCCATAACAGAATATAGGCATATAGCTACTTGCACAGCAAACAGGAAAGTGCCTGCCAGCCTAAGCCACTGATAATCAATATTTAATGAAAATAAATAATCTATTAACCAGGCTAACATGTCATTTTGCACAGTAATATTGCAGTATCAGGCACTGAAATTACCTTGCCTCTGCATGATTCATTCAAATCATTTTGCTTCGTGTAGACCAAGGTGGTGAGAGGCAGAGAAGATAGTGGGGGCAGGGAGGAAGCAGTAAATGAAATGCATCGTTTTACTGGAAACTGTGGTTCTGATTGTAATATTTTGTCCCTAACAAAATTACTGTCAACACAGTGAATGTTAAGATAGAAATAAATATATGCTGACTGAATCTGCAAGCAAAGTGATTCCAGGGTAACATTAGCTATTGAAAAACCCAACTCATTTTTCTTGCTTTGTATTTCTGTGACAGTTACAAGCATTTAAGCAACTTTTTCATCCTCGCTCTCCTGAAGACATACATCAAGGGACCTTCCTGCATCTGCAGAACACAGCTGGAGGGATTAAGCAGGACTGAGTGGTGGGTCACAAGGTCACTATCCATCCTCCCTTTTCCTATAGGTAATTTATCAGAGTCTGCAGTGTATCAAAGCGCAGCTCTGGGACCAGCAGCTCTCTCTGATCTTTGGCTATGGCAGAGCTGGAGTGATACAGCCTGTGCAATTGCCGCTTCCCTGACTGCCTGTTTGATATTTCCCATCTGAGCCAGCACAAGAACATTAATCCCAGAGTAGGTCCCAAAATGTGCAACTATAGTCTTTATCGAGCCGTGACCAGGCAATGCAGCAGTGCCAAAGACTCAGACCTCCGCGACAGCTGAATCTGGATTACACCACGTGGACATGAAGGACTCATTCACATTCGTCCGTGTGTTTGGATTTAACCGCATGGCTTGTGCGGGTGGATTTCACTGCACGACGTACGTGGTTGTCATTGGGGCTGGCCCAGCTAAACCCCACAGCACGTTGAATAATTCCTCCAAGAGACCCTTCAAAACAGGACCTACCACCAGTGACGGTAAAATCAGTATCTTCTGGAATAAGGCGTCACTTTCCAAGCCAAACCTGCTAAAAGGCATCTCAGGACTCGAATTGCCAACATCAAGCTCTGAGTGAGATTTAGCAGACAAAGGTGTAGAAATCATACCATAAATGGATGTTTTGCCTACTGGACGCTCACAAAGGAACTTGACTGGGAAAGTTATTAATGGTACCCAGGGAAATATTTAGGCCAGAGCCTATATTTAATGGTATCTCAAGTTTTTGAGGACATTCTGTAGGAACCTAAACCTTGCCTCTGGTAATGTTGTCTAGGCAGAGGGTTTGGGATTAGTGCAAGCGCTCATGTTGCAGTACGCCTCATCAGTGCTGTAACAGGATGCTGGTTGCTATTACAGTGTATTTAAATAAATTATTTACTACTATCACACTGCAAGAAAAGCATCAGCTAAGTTTCGGTTTAAAACCAAATGTTAAGGGTTTCACTTGAAAATTCAAAGAGAAGCTTCTTTACGTTATATGATGATTTAAACATGAGAAGTTGTTTCTAAATTAGACTTCAGTGTATATATCTACAGATCATAGAATCATTAAGGTTGGAAAAGACCTCTAGGATCATTAAGTCCAACCGTCAAACCAACACCACCATGTCCCCTAAACCATGTCCCCAAGTGCCACGTCTATGCATTGTTTGAACCGCTCCAAGACGGTGACTCCACCACCTCTCTGGGCAGCCTGTTCCAGTGCCTGACCGCTCTTGCAGTGAAGACATTTTTCTTAATATCCAACCTAAACCTCCCCTGACGCAGCTTGAGGCCGTTTCCTCTTGTCCTATCTCTTGTTACTTGGGAGAAGAGACCAACCCCCACCTCACTACACCCTCCTTTCAGGTAGTTGTAGAGAGCGATAAGGTCTCCCCTCAGCCTCCTCAATATTCCAATACTGATTGATTCCAGTGAAATTCATCTTCTGTTGTTTTGCCCTAAATACTCATTACTGAGCCAACATCAAGCTAATTTGATGTCTGCGTTAACAATACGTCTACAAGGCAAATTCTTATCTTGACTCAGTGCATATTTAAGCATTTATTGCTGCATGCCTACTGAAAATTTACGCCTGAAAGTTTTTTTGATCTTTTTGTTGCTGTTAAACGAGTTAGAAAAATGTATATATTCTAATTATAGTATTTGTAGATGGCATTTGCTAAAGATATCGAATAGTGTCAGTTTACAATGCAGAGTTTGATATTATGTGCTGCCTTACTTAATCAGTAGATTTAGGGGCTGGATTTTAACATTTCATTGTGCAGAGGCAAGGTTAAATTTGCATAAGCGTTTACTGGGCACCTGAATAAAATGAATGAATGTGAAAACAAACACCACTCCCCATTGCAGCATGACTTGCAGGTAGGAAAAGCCAAAGCTTTCACAACACCCTGCACCCTGGAGCTATTGAACAGGGAAAGCGTGAAGGGTGGACTTTGTTCTCCATGTCATTCTCCCAACATATCAAACCCTTTGCGTGGAGGTGGTGCAAGAAGAGTTGTGCTTTGCAATGCACTAAAAGGCTAAAGTAGGATATTTCCCTTTAGAAGCAAGACAAATTACTAGGAAAGAATGATGACTGAATCACAGTATGTTCACACCAAAGTATCAGAAAAGATAGCTAACTAAAAAGATGTACTTTCTGACTCTCCTTAATTAGAGCTGAGACAAAAGACTGCATCAATCATCCTCCTGCACGTGCAATTGGAAACATTCAGTTAACATGTGAAAACCAGCATGTCGCTTTTTTGAAAAGGCAGCCCAAATTTACAGGTGTTCTTTGCTAACTTTGAAGGTAGAAATTCACAACAGCCATTATAAAACAAAGACTAACTCAAATAAGGCAGACACCAGGACAGCAAGTCATTCTTTTCATGGCATGCAAACAAATCTGGAATTTGTATTTCAGTATTGAACTAAAAATATTATCAACTCTTTCAGAGCAGTAAAATGCAAACGACAGGCCCCCTGCTCAAGAAGCGAGCAGAGCTATTTGCATGACTCCGTAACCCCGTGCGGTGAAAAGCTCCGTGTAGAATATAGATTTTGTAAACTTCTGCTAACTGCCGGTCCCTTAAATGGAGTCGCTTGTGACCTTTCTTTGTGAGACGCCATTTATTAATTGCATTTGCACTGACGATGAAGTTAAAGTCTTACTGAAGATTTAAGGGGACTCGTCTGGGTTCAGTGCTTCCTAGTTCCCTTTCCAGACTGCGCCAGCAAGTCTGGTATACAAACGGGAAAGGATTCTCAAAGGCTAAATGATCTCTCAGATTTCCCAGGGTCTTGGTCAGAAATAGCATGAGAATTCATTCCTCATGCTTACCCCTCCCGAGGGCTGTAAATATTGCTGTTGTTCAGTGTTTTGAGGAGCAGATTCCAGCGCAGGCATAGACTGTCTAGAACAGGAGAAGTTTGCCAAAGGGTTAATTTCAGTTTTAAGCCAGGTCACTCAAAAGCAATGCAAAAAAGACAGGGGTTTTGACTGTGGAATATATCAGTAAAAATATTTGTGTTCTATTACCCAAAGTCTAACAAGTTTTCTGACAAAGTTGCCATAAATTGAACATCTGGCTGTGTTGGGTGGAATTTACAGACCTTTCCCATGCAGCTACTTCCCTGAGGAACTGAGAGGAATGACTTAACGCCCAGTTATCCTTGATTTTCATGCAATTTACACAGAAAATATTGTAAATTGCATCTCTATGTAAATTATTTCAAATGAGTATTCATTAACCCAGGTGACTTTGCTTGCCAAGGCTCAGCTGGCTCTGGGGACTCATCAGTTGTCCGAAATGGTGGATGTACGCACTGATTAGCAGGAACAGAGAGGGGGAGAAAAGCACCGGCATCAACATACAAAGAGCACTGGTTGATAAACAAAACTAACAAAAACAACTCCAGAAACATGCACTGCCCAACATTAACAATCTTGTCAGCAGTGCCTTTGTTTCCTTACTGGTATTTAAATGTTAGATTCATTCAAATTTAACTTTGTCATTATTTGTGGCCAGACTCATCTATCTCACTTTATGTTAACATTCTTTCAATAAGTAGTATACAACACATTAAAAATGTCAAATTAATAGTAATAACATGTGGATTTGAGTGGTAAAAAGCTCTAAGCTAAAAGGTTAGAAGCTATTATAAAATGTAGCACTGAAGAATTACTAACCCACTGCACGACCTGTGTACTCTATAGCCCGTAACAAACCATTTGCCGAAACTTCCATCATTGTATTAAAACTTTATAACATCTTTATAGAGGGGACATTTATGTGTCACTTAAGCTAACTCAGGTCGCTCCCTGAAGCGCACTAACATGCCGTTTCACAACCCTTCCAGCTCCCACCCGCCAGGACGGAAACCTTTGGTGGCGACGTGGTGAGGAACAGCAGCCCAGTCCACACCCAGCCCCGTCCTTTGCGAAGCATCTGAAGGCTGAAGATACGTACGTCCCCGGTGCACTTTGCACTGTTTTTTAGCTTTGATCGTTCTTTGACACACGTACAAATCCAAACCGCGATTAATTTTCCTTTAAATAGATTACACTGATTTTTCCTTTGAAAGATTAACCTACGTGAACTGCTGTACAGCACGGGTGGTTTGGGCACGTGCAGTTCTCTGCTGCTTTGTGCCTCAGCCAGTGGCCAGCCATTCTGACAATCATCTACTCAGCTTTGCATTGATCTTTTTCCATGCATTTTAGTAAACAACAGGAAATTGGGTAGAAGGATTCCATGTACAATTTATGAACAAACTAAACTTGCCATCTGTCTTAAAGTATTGAAATTCAAATTGTGGTCATGCGGGATGAGTCCTTATGAATTTATACACTCAGGCTCAAAGAGCCTTCTCTTTCAAAACAAACTATGGCCAAAAGAATAGGGGGAAGCCTTTTTAAATTTTAACTCATCTCGTTGTAACAATATTACCTGTCCCTTTTGATTGCCAGAGCTTGAAGCAGGAGTGAAAAACTGGCAGTGTACTCTGCTCTTGGCGCTATTGCAGAACTTCTGGGCATCGCTTTCATGCTTCAGAAATCACTTGTGTGCATTGGGCTTTTCAGAAGAGCTTAAGGAAGCCCAACTCTTGATGAATTTTCAGTGGGGTTTGGATGCCTACCTCCATCAGGTTCCTCCAAGAGCCTGTTTATTACATTTTGAAGGAGGCTCTTGCAAGGAACAGGAGGAGCATTCAGAATTTTCCCATTCCGCTATGGACTTGGGAGGTTTTAGGCAGGGCCACAAGGTGCAATCAACGGGGCAAGGAGCAAACCTGCTCCAGAGACATGTACATCTCTGGGGCTCCTGGCAGCAGCGAAAGCACACACCTCACCGGGAAGCTTAATTGTCCTCCAAGCCGGTGCCGCAGAGCCCTCACCCCTTCCCTGCCTCCCCCTGGGGAGTCCGGCCTTCACTTGCGCTGGATGTGGGGAAGGATTCGTTTCTCTCCTGCAAATCTCTTCTTGGTCATTTCTGACCACAAGCACTAAAATGCTACAGCCCTGACTCATCAAGAGCCTTAACTGTGAACCTAATTTAAAGCAGTTCCCTAGTGACGTTATAAATTACTCACGTAATAGTGTTTGCTCTGTGCCCAGGCAATGGCTCTTCCAGGGCCTCGTTCCTTGAATGACGGATGAGTAATTCTGAGGCCTCTGTTTCACTCTCTATCAATAACACTAGTTTTGAGGGTTTTTTTCTGGAGAAACTGGTGTCTGCTCTTTGTAACTTTATTATGAGCTTTTGGTTGGAGTCTCAGTAAATCCAAACTGGCAGAATTTCATCCCCTTCAGCTGAACGATGCCAGTTTGCACCAGCGGACACGTCGGTCTTTATCTTTTGTCTTGGGAGCTTTCCTCGCCGCCTCCAATCCCAACGCATGCTACAAACTTAAGATGTCAACTAATTGCCCACAATTAACCTTTTACTGCAGGAGTTCGCGTAAGAGCTAAAACTTTAATACAGAAGGTTGGTGCACTGATAACGACATGCAGGCTGCCAGGGCAATTAATTTGCCCATCAACATATTTTCTGCCAGCTTCCTCGTAGAGAAATCCCTTAGATCTGGATAGGTGTCCCCAACTAATGCGTTTTTCTGGCAGCTTGCGCTCTCTCTTCTGAACCTCCTGCAACTACACAGAGGGCCAATACGCATCCGTCACTTGATGAACATACGGGCAATTTATCTCACGTAACACACGGATCTGTAGGTGGCTGGTGCGAGCTCCTGGGGGCAGTTCGTATTCCCCACCGCACGGCCCGGCGCGGCGGTGCTGGTGCGAGTGGATCGAACAACTACTTGGTTAATTGAAAAGCCTGTCTGGTAAGATTGATAGATCAGTAAGACTGATGAGCTTTTCAAAGAAAACTCTAATTCCCAGCTGTGGTTCAGTTTGGGGTAGGAAAAGTAATGCTTATATTTAGTCATGGAAATAAATAATGCATGAGTGTTACCATGGCATTTTAGCAGCATTTGGGTCTGAAACAGGCGTTGCTGTCAGCCCTGCTCAGTCTGTTCAAGCCTTATACTTTGTGACAGTTCATTTCCTTAACATTAAACTTTAACAAAGTATTTCCTTTTATGAAAATCAGCAGTTTCTATTAGATGTGCTTGGGATAGATTTGCTAAAAACCATTTGTGTGTGGTATTTAGTGTCACGCAAAAGCTACTCATCACATTTTCTTCTTTGTTTCAAACTGGAGAAGGAATGTTTGCCAATAAAACAAAATGTATAATTGCTAATCTAATTGCACATATTGTCTTTATAAACGTGCTTGCCAATCGGTTATTTTCAGGGGCAAAACACATACCTACAATTACTAGTTTTAAAGGTTCAGTTGTGAGATTTCTTGCTTTAAAAGTGCAAGCAGTTGGTGATGTTGTTGAATAGAACTCTTCAGTGGCTTTTCCCCCGAGCTTTTTTTCTGTATGTAACCATCTCAAATTAAGGAATTTGACTATACTATGTTGTTAACAGTTCCTTGAAAACACTGATAGAATAAAATATATATCTAGCGGAATCTGTAAAACAATTTTAGATACGTTCAGGTATTGTTGCCACCTCTCAGGACTGGATTGCAAATGTGAAAATGTGGAGGTTTTTAAAGCCCCAGCCCCTCATTTAATATCACTAGTAATGGCTTTTTTTTTTTAACTTTGTAAATTACATTTCTAGGCATTTTAATTTCCAAGTACTAACATGACCCTGAATAACAGCGTGGTTTGAACCATCTTTTAGTTACCGGAGTCAGAAGATGTACGACTAGAGTTTTGATTTAGATTTTCACACAGTTCTGCACATTTCTTCATGGATATCTCTGCCCAGACAACCTCAACAATCCAGAAAACATTGTGCAACTGATTCACCGTAACTTCTGGACATTTTTTGCTTGTACCTTGATTTCTAGTAGAAAGGCAGAAAATTTATGATATATATTTATGTTGATTTTGCTTACTGACTCTTTTTAAGGACTTTCAGGTAATGCTACCAGCTATGCAGAATGAAATACTGATCTAGTGTGTACTTAGTAACATCGAATTTCAGCAGAAGCACCATGAGCAAAGATAAAATACTCTCACATATAAAACACTGTGGACGTTTTGGTCTGAAGTTCCTAAACTAATCCAAAAGGAAGATTATCCTTTCATTCAACAAGTTGCAGTGGAGAAGATAAGCAATCACGCAAGAAGATTAGAAAGACTCCAAAATAGCCGTGCAAAATAAACTATTAAGACTTTGATGTTACCTTATCTGCCAGTGAAAGAATTCCCAAGTGTTACAAAATAGAAACAATTGTACTTCAGAACTGAAAGGCGCAGTACTATACTCTGTATGCACTTTTTTAGCATTTAATAACTGAGCCAGTGCAAATTGCAGTCTGGTCTTTAAGGAAGCACAAACCATACAGTTGCATGCAAACTGCATCTATGTAAAAAAAAAAAAATCAATATTAAATAATATATAATTTGTCTCTGAGAAAGTTTTTCAGAAATAAACTATTCTGAAAGAGCCAGGAGCACACAAAGCCATTCCTGCGGCTGACATGAGCAGATGTCCAGCTCCTCTCCCAGAGCGCAGGCACTGGGAGGTTCCCCCTTCCCAGACTTGCTGCACTTCACCGCTGAGATACCAACAAAACCCATCAAGGCAACAAGCTTAATAACTGGGCAACGAAGAGAAACGCGACATGGTCCAAGACAGAAGGAAGGAAACGGTACTTTGAGAGCGCGTGTCCCTCACTGGGACTCGCAGGGTCCAGAGATCATCCCCTTCTCCGCCTCCTGCGCCCTACGAACAGAAGGGCTGGGGCCAAAGCTGTAAGGACAGCAGTTTTTACCTGCTTAGGATGGTGAAAAGCCATTGTACAGATAACAGGTCTTGTGTACAGACGACAGGAATACATAAAGCTAGGAAAGCCTGCCGCCTTTCATTTCCCAGAAGGCAGCTACATGTGGACAGCCATACCACGCTTGCAAAGCTCTCTGACCGACAACACCATTTTCCGTGCAAGAATGTCGTACTATAACTTGTGTGTGCATGCCCATATGGAAAATAAACAGTTCCTTGGAACTTAGTGTAAAGAATGAATTGAGCTGGGAAATATTTTTACTGATAAATGTAGGAAAGGGGGGAAAAATAAAGTAATAGTTTAAGAATGTCATTTAACACATACAAAAAATATAAATTAAATAAACCTATATGAACTTTGCAGTATTTCTAAGGATATTTGGCTCAAAACTAATAGAACTCAAAATCCAATATGATGAAGCTAGAAGGCAGCTCCTGCAACTACAAATAAGATCAAAAGAGGGTTTCAGGTTTATTAAAAAGATCTGCTTAATCGAAAGTGAATAACTGCAAATGACCGCGCCGGCAGTGCATTTCATTTAGAGAAGGTTTCATATGGTTAATGGCAATTACAAAATATGTGACAAATTACCTCAGAGCAAGTGAGAATGTATATGACAGGCAGATAAGAGCAAATATTACGCTACTGCTTACAACTGCTAAGTCTTTCAATGACAAGAATTTTAGAATCAGTCAGAAATGACTATATTTTTTTTTTAAATTAGACAAAAGCAGTATTTTGGAAGATGTAGCCACTGCAGTTTCAATGAAACTATGCAGTTTGATGTCCCCTGGCAGTGGAGATCTGGTCAATCTTCACGGCCTTTGGTAAAGTTAAGAGTTAAAAAAAAAAACAGTCCAAAAAAATCATATTTGTGTCTTACGTTCATTCCTTGTAACTCTTATTTGTTGTAATGCCAGCGATTGATGGTTGCTGTTTTAATCATAAATGGGAAGAAAAAAACCCCCAAATCTGCTGTGTGAAAGTAAAAATATTCCCATCTCTATTCCATTGACGACCCCTGAACAACGTCACGTATCGGACATCTCCTGCTTTCTCTATTGCTGAATGGAAAAATATTCTTAGATGCTTACTGAAGCGTAACCCAATGAAGCAATTAAAAGCAAAACTTAATGAAGCGGTGCGCTAATGAGAGTGACACAGTCTGTGGCAGCAGCAAATCAGCAGCAACCACGCAAGGACGCGTTCCTTTACCGGTTTCCCATCGACGCCCCGCAGCAGCAAGAAGTGCCCCCCCAGCTCCACGTTTCACTCCACGTCCACCGCCGCCACCCAGCTGGTGGTGGGGAGCGTGGTCTGGACAGGGACGCGCGCCTGCTCGCCCCATGGCGTGGGACCACGCTTCCCCCACCTGCTCTGGCCAGCGCAGTGACTTGCTGGCTTTTGAAGCAAACCATTCCCCTTATCCTGGTTCCAGGAAAACCCCTGTTGCCCCCGTAGGCAATGACTGAGCTGCTCAGGAGGTTATGGCTGGCTGCAGCATGCTCACGGTCCCACAGCGACTCTGCCACCCCCTCCTAAGTGTGGGTGGGGTTAGCAAGAGCTGTGAGAAGACCCATCACCATCCCTACTATTCCAGAGACAACAGGATTTGCAGGAGCTGAACTGTCTGTGGCTCCACTTTATTTCTTGATGGGTAAAGCCCACCATCTTTCCTTTAAAGAGAGTCACCCTGATAGCATTATTGGGGTTTTTTTTATGATTAAGCTGTGGAATCTTGGTGCTTGTCCTGACCTCACCATGTTAAAACAGGTCCAAATTCCAGCAAAAATGGTGTTGCCCTTTTGTGGTCTGAAGAAGCCTCTTCTGGTTTCAGCGCAGCACCTCGTCTAAAAGCAAGAGCCAGAAAGAGAGGCAACTTAGGGGATGTGCCACCGCAAAGCCACAGTGCAAACAAGCTTCTTGGTGACTCAGAGTTTGCACAGGGGAGAAAGAATGTGCACTACCTTGTCCTCCATTCCCCAAGGAGAGCCAGAAACCTCACACTGTGGGGTCCTGGTGGTAATATCTCATGAGGGAGACATGCCTATTTTATGCTTCAGAGCATGTTTGATTACAAGAAACACCTTGCATGAATCATTGCCAGATAAAGAGTACAAGACAGTTAAAAGCACCATTTGCACTGAGAAATTAATGCCTGTATACGTGTGTACGTATATATCTGCACAGTAATTATCATAACCTTTGCACCATTCTGTGAAGCCCCATAATAGCTCTGCCATGTAGGTAAATTGCTGGGGGATTTGGGTTGTGGGGTTTCTGAATTTGGGTTTTTTGGGTTGGGGTTTTTTTTCAACTTACAGGTACTGAAATGCAGGCAAAACCTTAAGTCACGTTTTCAGTATGATTTCACAATGTTGGCGTTATCGCAATTCTGCAAATGACATTGGCTAGAGGATAAGGAGCATTAGGAGCATGACACCAAGCCCAGACAACAGCTGGTGGAGGCTCTCGCCTCTTCCTAACAGCTAACAGAAGGAAAGAGTAGAGCAGCTTTGCAATAGGAAAACGATCCAACACACACTGAGAGTTTAATGGGATTTGCATCAAACCTGTAATTCGTGGAATAAAAGAGAAAACAATAAGACAAAGAGCTGCATTTGTCTCCTTGCTGATAAGGCTGGAAGTCAGTAAAAGCCCCATTCCCCATGGGGGAATTAACAAGATTCCAGTGATCAACATCCTTGGTATTCAAGAGCCCGTTATAAATGAGAAAGCAGGAGGAAAAGATGTTAGCAGTCACAAAGATGGCCATATTTTATTTAGCTAAATGGATATTTGCATTTCCCCTATGGGGAAGTGAAAGCTGAATGTGACAGACTATTTTTCCTATGTAAATGTAAGTAAACACACATACGCATCAAGTGGATAAATATGGCCTTTCAGACAGATCCCTCTCTTGCAATCATTCTTTCAAATGAGGCCATTACTGAATAAAAATGTTTCTTTAGTTTTGCTCCAGATTTTCACCTGTGACTGCAAAGACATTTCTATCACTGTGTTCTTTATGGGTGCTTGTTTATGTCTGCTCAGAAGTGAAAGGTGATATGAAACCTGGAAGAAGCCTCAGTGTAGCATCTGCTCTTCAGCACCATTTTTATTGAACATTTCTTACTGAAAACATGGACGTCACTGAGGATGGATGATATGCGATAGGATGATTTAACCCTGAAAGCTGAATTTTCTGTAGGGGTTTTAAAATGGTGCAATTAGGACGGACTGTCACAAAATGATGAATACCCCAAGGTACGTATCATTTCTTTTAGTCATACCAGAGCAGCCCATTCATTTGAAATCTGCACGGTCACAAGTGTCACTTGCTCCCACACTTATCCATGGAGACCAAGAAGCCGTCTTTATAGGGAAATCAATACCGAGTATTGTTGTGAATACCTTCAGACTAATCAAAAGCACGGGTGACGTGAAGGGGGAGGAGGATTCCATTAAAGTTAATAAATTTTTGGTGTGGCATAACGGTACGATGTTAAATGGATGTCACAGTGCAGACAGCTCATGTTTTAAAAAAAATACTTATTACATTTTGCCCTGGAGTAATGATTTATTGATTAGGATGTTTTCTTCGTCTAACCTCTCTCCCTGTCTTCAGGTTTTCTACTGCCAACCATCTTTATTATCTAGGAGCAGCCTCAATGCAAAATTTATAGCAATAGTCAAATTTCTAGGAAGTTAATGCGCAGCACTTTTTTTGAAAAGTGCCTCAAATTAAGGAATAAAGACAACAAAATTATTTCACTGCTCAGTCTTAAAAATGTTGGAAGGACTAATTTTAAATCCATCCATGCCACACCTCTGCTACATCGCACAGACCACTAACACTGTAGTAATGCGCCGCTTCTGAAATGCTGCGTCTGATCTACATTCCTAGGTTACTTAAGGACCATTAATGTATATTTTTTAGCACACTTAAAGAAATTCTTCTCGAGCCAAATCTATTTCTTCTCATCCCACTGTTTGATTCTCAGTCCAGTGCATGTCACGAGGAACAGAGTGCTGCAGAGAATTGAATCACCATGGCTTGAGACCACAATATGCTGCTACATTCTTTTGATGGATACGTACATGAACACGTACCAGAAACCCAGCACTTGCCTTTTGCACCAAAGATGGTCATCATGCAGTTGTCCTACACCAGCATCCTGTACCAGTTCTAAACAAGAACTAGTACAGCAGCATCTGCCACCACGTTCTCAGGAGTTTCAGAGAACAGGGACTGTATAATTAACAAGTCAGCACCCTGCAACTACCCTGAGGCAATGTGGGAGCTAAAAATTACTGGAGAAATGCAAGGAGTGGCAGAAGGACTTGCTATGTTCATTCAAATAATGAATTTGCTTTAAAGAATTGAGTGGAACTGTTGTCTTAGTAACCCACTCCGAGAATGAAAACATTTCAGTAAGTTGGCATGCAGTCACCATAACATCTGCACACCAAGACAGGTTGGTGAGTCCTGCATAAGGATCCAGATTGTCTGGAAATATCTGGCATGGATTATCTTGGAATTTAACTGGCACTGAACAAGAAAGAAGAAAAGAAGTTTGCTTTCCCCCCCAGCCTCGATGTCCTCCATTCCCCAAGGAGAGCCAGAAAAAAATAAAATTGGCAGGCCAATTCAGAATACGCTGCACTGGGCTGTATTCTGGGTTTTAAATAAGTGCAGACACACAGCACAGACGAGGTGCCTTAGCTTTCCTTACCACTTATCAGATAGCCGCCTGGAGCAGAGGGACTGATTTGTCCAAGAGTAAAAGCAGCCTGTGCCCGGCGGATTGCTGAGCCCCGGGTGCCGCTGCCTCTCCCCGAACACCACGGCTGCTGGAGAGCGCGAGACCCTCCTCCTGCAAAAACTCTCCGTTCAGTTAATAAAGCTCACTAGTGACAAAACTCAGGCATGACGTGTGGGAGGGCGTTTGCTATTATCATATGTGAAAGGATTTCCAACATTATGCATTTATCACTGCAAAAGATAGTTATCAAAATATTAAATAAAATAAGAAAGTACGTTCAAGAGATGAACAGTGCAAGTGCTCTCTGTCATGGAAATGTGTTTTGCAATTACAATTTGTTAAAAATACATACTTTCCCCCAGGCTAAACCATCTGCAGTAATTCAACTTACCTTCGTGGGTATTTATAAAGGAAAAAAAGAGAGAAAAGTCCCTCCAATCTGAAAATGAATCTTCAATAACAAAACTATTCGTTTAAACCCCTCGCTGTTATTGTAAAAGAGAAATTAATGTACCAAATAGAAGGATTTAACTAGAGTGCTCGAAGCGATCTCTTACAAAGAATCTTTTGTAAACATGTCCATAGTTCACTATGTTGCTCTGCAAATGGCAGAGATCTCCGAAAGGGATTGCACAACAAATAGTCTTTTTGCAGGACCACTTTGTTCTTCTAGTGATCTGAAGTACTGGTGTAACAGTCAATGAATTTCAGATTGTCTGTGATCCCTTGCTGGAATTTTAAACGTGTTCCCAAATGGAGGGAATGGAGTTTGTGAGTCTGAAGTTCAATTGGCTTTAGTGGTTTAAATGCAAAAGGAAGTTAATTAGTCATAAAAAAATGGTACATGATGAACATGGCATACCAATTTATATTCAAATATGACTTCTTCTGGTCTAAAATAGAAAGCAAAGCAATTAGCCAAAGGCATTAACTGCTTGGGTTATTTAGTACATAATGAGCAAATGCATCCGCCCGCCACTTTACTTTGCAACGCTGTTTTTCATTGACTTTTAATGCATTCATAACATTAGGTTTTGTTTACCATTATGGTGATTAACAACAGCGAAACTGGATCAAACTCTGCTCTCGGTTGCTTTACAAGACCAGAAAAGTTATTGCAGGAACAGCATTTGGCCCACTGCAATTTCTGAATTCAAACCACAGACAATTTAGCAAAGAAGTAATGTAATAGAAATAATTTTATATTTGAATTTGTGTTTCATTCTATGCTGCTTGGAACAACTGGACGTCAGGTTAAAAGTAAACTGAGCCCAGTCTACGTGTCGTAACTTGTCCTGAGTGCAAAAAAAAAAAAAAAAGGAGAAAAACCAACCCACAGAACAAGGGACAAGGTTTTGATCAGAAAAACCTATTGGCCAAACTGTTGATCAAACTCCGTGGACGAAACCCTGGCAAGGGACACTGTAAGCAAGCAAAACCAAAGGCACTTGGCAGAGCACACTGAAGCAGAAGTTCAGATCCAAACTTCTGAAGAAATCAGGTATGATGGAGGTGGCTGGGGCCTGCTCAGAGCACTGAAGGACAAACAGTCTTTGGGGGTGCTCGATGCAGAGGTTTTCCAAGATCTTCCTTTTCTGTCAAGAAACTTTTCCTACCCAGTAGAAATTCTGGAGGTTTCAAGAGCTCCAAGCAAGCCTCCTGGGGCTCACAAGTACTTTGCACACACAGTAAGTCCCACTGGTGTGTGGCCTTCACACGTGTGCAGCCACTCTTCTTTCCGAGAGTTCCTCAATGAAAGGAAGCACAATAGCATTCAGAAAAATAGTAATAGTTCACTTCTGCTCTCTACAAGTAATTTCTGGAATAAAGAGGAAGGAAATTCAATCTAGTATTTATAACTGTAGCTGAAAGGACTGTACTGAATTTGGTGGTTATTTTCAGCATTGACTGCAAGTAGCTCTTTTCCTTCTGTTTCAACACACACCCCCATGAGTTATCTGCTGGATTTTTTTGCCTCTGGTTTTAGAGTTTTACTTAATGTCACCTAAAAAGCAACACCCACATACCCTTCCTGTTAGCTCATGGATTCCCTTCCCAGGACACATTAGGACTGACTTAAGTTGAAAGCTTAGCCAGTGGGATTTTCCAGTTAAACCATGATCAAGTTTACCTACCCACTTTTTGTCAAAATCAGAAGTGTTGTCCAAGATGATTTCTCATTAGTGCAGGCTGACATTCTTGAATCCCATGAGACACCACACGAATCTATTTAATTTCATCAAGTGTTCTGGAAAAAAAAATGCCCATTTATAAAGATCTAATGCGATTAATTTAGAGCACTTCCGACATTCACAGACCTGTGCACAAGGCCCACTTACTCTCTCCAATCCCTGTTTTGGTGGTTTTCCTCACAGACAGCGTGTTAAGCTTTTGTCCGGTCATTGAACTGAATCCTCCATGAAACACCCCACTGCAGCCGCAGCCCTGCAGCATCACTTCTTGCAGGGATAATGGGTGTCAGGAGGCATCTGCAGTTACTCTTGACGCTCCGGGCAAACTGTGTCCCATTCAGTGGAAGCAGCCCTACAACTACAAGGTTGGATGTGATATTCTGCATTCCCTTCCCAAAGCCATTCAGTAATCTTGTTGCTGTGAAAGAGTTGTCGCAGCCCACCCCACAGTTAGCTGTACTTCGTGATGGATGAAATTATCTCACTAGGCTTTTAGTGCAGATGAATGTTATGCAAGGCCCTTGGAGGTTTCTGAAGAAAAGCTCAATATAAAAGCACTGTATTATTGGGTTTTTTCTAAGACGTCAGCAAGTTGGATGCAGTATGAAGGTCCCTGGAGAAAACATTTTTTAAAACATCTCTTCCGATAACATCCTTTAGGAGCTATCACCCAGAAGAGATATCCTGCCAGTTTCCACTGCCCCAAAACTCTGCCAAAGAATCACAGTGAACAACTGCAGCCCTGGAGCCCATACACCTTCCCTGGCCAGCAGAAGGGCTGGTCCAAATGGACGCAATCTATCGCTGAAGGGTTGCTAACGACGTTCAGTTCTCACCGACCTGAATGGAGGATCCTCCCATGGGACTGAATCACTAGTGAAAGAGATAAATGAATGTAAGAAATGGAGTGTTATTCATCCATGTACCCAGACTGCTTCTAAAAATGTCCCTTCCTGAGAACAAGTTGGAAAACCGGTGTGGCAAATATTGCTTCTTCTGAGGGTAAATGACTAATACCTAAATATGAATCCAGTTTCCCTGCCATTCCACTGGAGAAAGAGCAAAACTAAATGTTTGCTAAGTGAAAGGCATATGAGGGGTAACAGGATTAAAGAGGGGTTAAGTTCAAGTTTCTGTATAGGAGTTACAAAGAGCATTAAATAAAGTATAAGAAAACTAAAAGTGAAGAGCTTTGCCTATATCTCTATTTTAATTGTGAAATATATAAAAAAGTCTCTACCAAAGTATAATGACATTTTGGATAGTTGTTTTCGCATGTGTCATCCGCACAGAATTGCTCTTTGCTGAAATTATATATCATTTAAGGATTTGCCTGCTGTATAGCAAATATCACACACCGAGGGCAGGAACACACACAGACAAATAATAAGTCTTTCTGCTGGCTAGTCTAATTTTATTCTATGCAGTTCACTAATGAATAATTTACATGCTAATGTAAATTAGATCAATTACTGTTTTCACTTGTATGAAATCATTATTATTATTAAAACTGTTCGTCCTTATAGAGAGGAAGCGTGCCTGTTCTCTGCTCTGTTAGGGGCACTATACATTATTAATGCCAGATATAAATGCTTTTGTCTCATACCTAGATCTACTTCTCCTTTCCCTCTTGAATCCATCTTTCATTAATACTTTTGCATGCAAATTAAAGTTCTTGCAATGGAGCATGATTTTTGCTTTATCTTCCAGCTTACCTATGTACTAATGTACAATTTCAGAGATCAATTCTTAGAAAAGCTCTAAGTAATACGTTCTGTGAACTCACTAAAGCTATATTATGTAGAAGTACAGGTGCTTATTGTTCGCAGTTTTTCTACTCAGTGGATGACAGACAAGTTTTAAAACTTGGGCTTTATTTTCTCTGCTCTAAAGAAAAAAGAAGTCCTATGTTATATCAACAGTAGCTGCAGTAAAGAAAATCACCACATTTGCTTAGTTCTGAAGGACAATCTGTTACTTCTGTCATTGCTTTGCCAGGTATAATTTTTTTTCCTGAAGTTGCATAAAGAATTATTACATAACAAATTTGAGTTCACTTAAGAGCATTGAAACAGGGCTGCAGCATCAAGTGCAATTAAGAAGGTAAGAAAAAGTGCATCCAGAGAGTCATAAAAATCTGCAGAGCAAGAGGTTTTTACATGGTATCTCTGCATCAGAAAGGATGCATGCTTGGGCTGATGGTCCATTAAGATAAAAAGTCCCAAGGAGGAAGAACAGCAGGGCTCTTGTCAGAGTGACACAGAGTGACCCATACTAAAAAACTCTGGGCTGAGCTGACTGGTACCTTGCCCAGCGCGGCTGCCAGGTGACATGAGCAAAATTCACCTCACCAAAGTGGCAACAGATTGTGCGTTAAGATGTGCGAGACCTACAGCCTGGAAAACTTGCCCAGAAAAATACAATATCAAGTGAGGACCAGGTAACTTAACCAGATCCCTGACAGACAGCAGAGAAGCTAGAACATCGTATTCAAAGGAGAATGTCGCAATACCAGAGCACAGGAAGGGTTTGCGACAGTATGTCTATGGGTTAGAAATGCTTGCATCTGTTAATAAGCAGATTGTAGATGCAATGCAGAATCTGACCTGGGTGTAAGAGGGTGCAGAGCTTTGGTGATCACCAGAAACAAAAGCATAAGAAAAAAGGCAGCAGGAGCAAAGATGAAGTTAAGCTTCTGACATTCTTACCTAGAGATTTCCAGTAGAAATATTTAAAACCTTGCACAAGGGCTGGCTTTGTTTTTAAGTGCTTAACCTCTCCTGAAGTCACGGAGAAGTCTTCCTTTGATCTCACTGAACTTTGAAGCAGGTCAAACAAGTGAAGGTGCTTTGCGTACTGCCCTCCTCTATCACGCAATATTAACAGAAGAATCAGGATGACTATGCCTATACATTATAGAAACTAAAGTTTAGATTTTTTTCTCAAATTAAGCCTAAACACCTCCATCCCTCAAGCAAAAACTTTTAATACTATTTTCTAGACTACTTGAAAACATTCCAGCAGTTTTTCTATAGCAAGAAAATCCACTTAAGAATAAACACTTCATTTCATTTTCTTTCATTACGGGGATTTCATTCAAGCAAGCCCCATTTGTGCAGATAGCTGACATCCAAACTTAAGGACATCCATTTGTCATTTCTTACTCAATGCCACATGGCTCATATCATTAGCTGGGTAATACTGGCTTTTTGTAACAGCCTTTCACATTTGACGCTGATATAGATAGAGGTGTAGTCATGATGCACTGTTACAAAGCAACCACTTATCAGAAAACTTGAATTAGGGCTGAGAAAAACCATGGACAGTTGTGCTTCTCCCAGTGCACTGAGAAGTGGGAGGACAAGGCGTTTTCTGCATTTCTAGTCCAGCTACTTCCAGCTACAAATGTACCAGTTCAGACTCCTACTGTCACCAGACCCCCTCAGTAGTATCTCCTACGTAAGTGTGAGCAATGCCTGGCTCAAAAGGAAAGCGAAGGCTTTCGCCTACTGATTTCTAAGACTGTCAAATTAAGACCTGAATATTGATTTCCAAAACTGTAAAGCGAAGACATGAATACAAATGACAACTGAAATAACAGTACAAATACGTTTAACGTATCTGTATAGGCGAAATGTCTGGGGTTTGTTGTGCATGTCAAAGCTGCATGTTCAAACGGTATCGTAACGCGTTTATTCAGAGGTACCTTTGGGGGCTCTGCAGATTCATTTGCGAAGGCCAGCTAGCATGTGAACATTGAAAACACTCTTCAAAGTGTGTGGACAGTGCTTGCTGTCCTGCTGCGTATTTGACTTCACATCTTTTAAAGTGTAGATAAGAAATTCTCAAATACTTGCGGCTAATGGAATGTGCGGAAAGAAAATATTTCTTTTCACTGAGGGAAATGCACAAATGATGAATAGAGTAGCGAATGACGGACACCAAGAAACAAGCAGTTTCACAGCCTAAGGCACAGCTGTTGACTGGCAAGACAGGAGCAGGGACAGGCTGCAAACCAAACACCTGAACTGGCTACTTCTTTCCAGAGGCACAAAGGCAGGGATCAAACAGCCACCGTTTCACTGCAGTCGGACATAATATGTGCAGAATAACACCTTAAAGAAACATCTAAGATATTCAAAGGGAGAACTTCCAAATCCTAACTCAAGTGATTTAACCTAATTTGAATTGCATTACTTCTGTTCCTCTCTGAATATTAATTGGGATTTTTGACAGATAGGTTTACTGTCAGGGAGATGAAAGATATGCCTGTCAGCTAATGTTTACAAGTCAGTCTTCAAGCTGAGAGATAAAATTAAAACCATTACCATACCACCAGTTTCGAGCCAAACTTAATATCATACCCAATACTTTGCAATTAAGCTGTATTCGAAGAAATTAAGCAAAGAATCCTTCACCTTGGCTAGAACAGGAGTTTTTAAGCCTCAGCACACTGTCCAGTCACACTTACACCACAGATTTTGGGAGCGGCGAGAGGGAAAGTGAGTTCACCGAAACTTTCACATGTTGTAAATTCACATGTTCAGAGCCAGGTTCTTACTCCAAATCTACCAGGACGCTCTGCTCGGATCAGTTAGAGATACAGCACAGTGGGACTTCGTCATCTTCTGGATGTCATGGCTTGCTCTAGGCATGTGCTGTCCCCACGAATTGTCCTCTCCGCTATTTTTGCCCAAATTTTCACCCGACTGTATCCTGGCAGAAATAGTCAGGCAATTTGATTGTCCCTTTTTCAAATGGGCCTCTTCTCCAGTGAGAGAAGACAGCAATAGCAACCACAGCCAGCCATGACATCCTTCGGCTTCCTCACCCGCTGCCACTTCGACACCCAGGAGAGGTTGAGTGGAGCTACAGGGACAACACAGAGGGACCTGTGCTCATCCCACCACTGACCAGGGAAGATTTTCCTCCTGGCTCTTAGCAGATTTCCCCAGTGCCCATCTAGCACCTTCAGCCCACGTGCTTGGGAGAAGACGTGGGTCACGGCCATGGGGTTGCTGTTCGCCTCAAGAGCAAGAAATGATCTAGTAGGTTACTCTGACACAACATGCCTGAGCCTGGCGAGTAATTGGATGAGACAGGAGATGCCTGAGGCACTGTTCTGGGCCCATCTGAAGTACTAAGACAAAAATAAAACAGGGTGATTTGCAATACTGATTTATCTTGCAAATAGTGCACACCAGTTTCAAACATTTGTCAGCCGTGACTCACTTCATGGTGACAGGTAGAAAGGTCAATGTTTTCTTCTTCTTGAACAGAGTAAACTGGGGCTGCTAACAGCAAATCAGTTTTCCAATTACTGGCTTAGCAAATAAGAATCAGTTTTATCGCATCTTTAGCTTGAAAAACCTGAGGCTGTTGGGAATAATGAATTGGATTTTCAAATGGTCTAGAAAAATTATCTATTTAATATCTATTTAAAAGCACCCCGAATTAAATAGGAAAGGCAGGTGGGCGCGGGGCAATGGAAAATACTGGCTGAGGCAAGTGGGAGTAGGAAGAGACATCTGGTGTAGAGTTTTCGCTTAGAAAAAGCATTTTCTATTTGATTATTGGTTGTAATTACAATCCCATTCAATTAGCTCCAGTTACCTTTTCTCCCATATAGTACAACCTTGCTAACATTTTCATAGACTATGTTGCCATATAGGTTAGCATATTCGTTTTTTGATTGCCGCAAGACTTCTAAAACTAAAAATAAGATCAAATCCATCCTATAAGAACTCAAGGCCTTTAAAGTCAATGTTGTAGCCCTAAATACTAACAGAAGAGCTTCCTTCAAAACAGTTTGGGAGTATGGGTGCAGAGAAAGAATATTGACAATTTTTTTTTTTACCCCAACTTTGGCAATTTTATGACAAAGCAGGAGGATATTTTGTGGTTTTCATGAAAAATTTAAATTTTCATGACAGAGGAAGGCAGATGTTTTCTTGACCAGCTCACGTTTGAGGGCAGTGTTTAGCAGAGCTGCTCAGTACTGTTATTCAGATGTACTGGGTTTTGTATGGCAGCAGGTTTCAGCAATGGATTTCAGCTGGACTATTTTGTCACACCAAGGTCATGGTGGTGTTGTGATTGTGAAAGATAATCACAGATACATTGCACTAGAAAAGCCTTCCCCTTCAGAAAACGAGGGGCTATCACAATTTACCCCCACCTGAGGCCACATTGTCAGGCAACTTCAGGTGGGAACTGGCAAGTGAGTTAGCAAATTATCTTTTTGGGGAGGTCCAGGCAGACTTTGTCTTTTGGGAACAACTATAAAATAGGTAATCCACTTTGTTGGGTTCACAGGTATAAGAGCTTGTTCAGAGACAGACTGCAATTTAGAAAGGATTTGCTACCGGTATCCAAAATTATATTTTAGAGCGAGGAATTCAGTGCAAAGATTTTAGGTATGTTTATGCTACTCTTCCTGCTGTTTCAGACATGAATCAAACACAGACAACAGCTAAATCCACACCTGTTCTGTGGCCTCTTGATTTATTCCACCAGAAAGTGTGAAACTCCGCACTGGCTGGTACGGAATATTATTTTCCCAGCATCTTACAACCCGTTTGTATTTTCATACTCGTGCATTTGTGCCCATTAACCTTTTTAAGAGCACTTGGAATGAAGTAGGAGTTCAGAAAACAGGCCAGAGAATGCCATGGGCCAATACTGTAACAGCTGTTAATTTTGTTCTAAAACCTATTTGTTTTAAAATATTTCGGTTTGGATTTTTTCTGGGGGCAGACAGGCAGAAGAAGGTAGAATCCAAGTTGTTTCTGCCAGTACAATGCCCGTCTCATGCATTTTCAGCAGCCAGCATAGGAATGAGTTCATTTTGAATTGAAATTAGCTTCTTCTAATTTTTTTATTACTGGCTTCCGACCAAGTGAGAAAGTGCTTTCCAATATTCAGAACATGCTGTAGAATCTATTTCTTTACAAACAATTTTAGAAAAATATTATGGTCAAAGAATTACACTCTATTTTTCATTAATTTACACTTGTAACAGAAGTTTGCAAAAATACAGAATGAAACTCATGAATTTTGGTGAAATTATTCCCTAAGATGTGCATTCAACATGCTACCTGTAATATTTCAGTCGTAATGCAGTAGTACTTTATGAACCTGTTTGCTCTCCTTTAGTTAAGCTATACTAGCATCGTCGTAACCTTCCCCCCCCCATTTCTGAGCATTTAAAAGAACTCCAGCATAAAATTTTGCTTTGCACTGCAATATGGCCTAGATGAGCTTCTGACTAAAGAAATAAAAAAATTTAAGTTTTTTGGGAAATTTCAATGAGAGAATTGCAAAACCAGCAACGAAACTGCTGGGCCTACGAGGGAGAGGGTGGTGAATAGATCGGGAAGACTCCCACAGTCGCCAGCAGCTCAGTAGCCTCCCTTTGAATGATTTATGAGCTCTCTAGCAGCCTTCACTGAATTCTGCATTTCAGAAACATGCTAGAGCAGCTGTTTGTAGATGTAAGCAGGCTTTGCATGTGATAAATAATGAAACAGTTATTTAGATAGTACTGCACCCAAGTGGTTTCTTCGAACCGAAGCTGTCGTATGAAGGGCAGAAGTCCTTTGTTTCACCTCTGGCTGGAGAGGATTGATGTAAGAGTGGGAAGAAATGCAGTGTTCCCAAGTCTCAGCCTAAAGATCACAAGCAGAAACAGAAACGCACAGCATGAGAACGTGTAGTTTCAAGGAGGCTGTGCTGGCTTGGCTTCATATGGGTCTTACACCAAAGGATAGCTCTTTAACTGCATTACTTTTTCCACAATGTCCTCAAGGTGACCAGACATCCAGAGAACTTAACCCAAGGAAACTGGCTGAAGGTCTGGGGCACCGACAGGCATCAGGGCAGGCTCTTGGGCAGCGTAATTTCAGGAGCACTAGTTCTGGGTGGCTTGGGACACCACAAAGAATGAACAGGAGCAGGAGAGACCCTTCAGTTCCTTGCACCAAGAAGAGGGAACATGATCCAAGCAGATTTCCCACAAACCTGACAAAACCATGGACTAAACACAACTGTGCAGCCGCCAACTGCCAGAGAAGGTGAAAGTTCCTGCTGTTCCCAGACTGAACATAAGTGTGAACAGTAGGAAGTCTGCTCAAGTCTAATTTCTACACTGCTGCTCAGCCTGAAAAAAAGCGTAATTTTTAAAGGAGATGGGTTTTGATCTGTTCTTGGTCTTCACTCAGTGCAAGGTCCTTCAGATGCAATTCATGTCAGTTCATGCTGTGACAGCTTTAGAACAACTGAGACTGTAAATAATGTGGTGTTTTGTTCATTTTGGATAAGCTTACAAAAGGGGACTGTCTCGCTGCTTAGGTTATTGGCAGCCCACAGGACGAAATGAACCTTCATTTTTTAATGAAGGAGCAATCCTGCCAAAAGAGTAAATAAAGAGAAGTGCAGAGATGGTTATTTCGCAGGCTGGCTCCTCACTCATGTCAAAGTAAGAGTCAAACTTCGAAGCAACTTCACCATTTTCTTAAAACTGAAGGAGAGGCAAGATCTCGTAATTTGCTAGGTGGTGAGAATTTAACAACACTGTTTACTTCACACCTCCTGGCACTGCCTTTTCATTTCTTACTATTTTGTATTGAAATACGTTGCTCCTCTAGCTTTCTGTCCACATGAATATAGAAAAGGGCTGACAAACGTCCTGCATTTCCCATGTGCATTCCCTGCCTCCCAAGAAGCCAAGACTTGAATTGGAGTTGTAGATGTGCTTAAACCAAAAATGTCTTTCCACTTCTTCTGCAGGTCTAGAATTTCCCTGATGTTTTATAAACCCTGACACAGCTTATGCCAAAACTGGGACCCTCCAGAGCTGTTTTGCTGCATCCAAGTCAGAGGTTAAAAAAATCCAAAAATTGCTTATGGCTGGATCATCATAGTGATGAGATAATGAGCTCATTTTTTTCAAAGGACAAGTAAAAGTATATGTAATTAGATAAAAACAAATTATAATTATATTGAATTATTTTAATGAAAGTCATCTGAAACATTCATTTCAGAAGCAAATAGTCTACATTAAGCTATCAGAAATGCAAATGGCTAAAAGCACAATGGGACATTTGGGAAAAAAGCGTATTATCTCAGTATCACGTATCTTCTTGTGAAATGCAACCAACTTTTTAAAAGAGGAAAACAGATCCCTTCACAGAATTTACACTGAAATTGTCAGAATTAAGGAAGAGATATGAAAGATACTGTATTGTATCACTCCATTTTTCTAGTCAATATTTGACAGAAAGGTCTTCCCTTCCCGAATTTATTTCATATTTATTGAATAATAAATAGGAAAGCTCACATGTGCATGATGCACGAGAAGCACACCAATTCTCCACGGCCCAAAGCAGAAGCAGACAAACTTTCACCTTAATCTTCAGCTATATAATGTTGCCTTATTTCCTTCCATCTCTCAATTATTAATTACATTCCTCATTGACATTCAAGGTTTCTAAAAGAGAAGGCTGATATGCAGCCCCTGTCATGATATAGGCGTGGTTCAAGTGCACCTCAGCGAGTTCAATGCAGAGAAGCGACAGAAGTCTCTCCCCTAATACTGGGACTATTATTACCAGTCCAAAACCATTTCCTCAGTGAAATGAGATGGCATCTTTTTCCTGTTCTGTTGTTTTCCAGTCCAAATGAGGACTGTGTACACCAGGAGTGAGGAGAGGAATTTGATAAACTGATGACAAATGACCAACCTTCTACTGACTTTATAAAGGATATTATCTTGTGCGATATTGCAGACAGGTTTGATTATTGTCAGAAGACTGGACCATGACAAAAACCACAACACCTTACACAATAAAATCTGTTTCCTCTACATCGTTGATTCATATATTTTGGCTTCAGTTAAAAAAAATAAAATAAAAAAAAAAGCATTTTTTTCCCTTGCACTTGCAGAGCTGCGATTTCTTGAGAATGATCAATCTATGACAGGAGCCACATCCTATTCTGGGGCTCAGACAACCCGGCCTTCTAAAATTAAAAAGTTGCCTCTTTCATCCGAGTATCAGAAACAGTTATACAGAGCCTGAAAGAAGAATTTCGCTGACAATGTAACTGCATGAGGCAGAGATGTGGAGAAGGGACTAGAGCCTTTCCCCCCCACACAGCTTGGCTTCAGTCTCAGCTGTGTTTACGGCTATGGCAGAAAGCGTTCTTTGACTTGTAAGCTGATCAAATTTGACCTAGAAGTTAGAGAGAAATGAATGTAGCATTCTGCTAATCCAATCTTTTTTCTAACCATACAGCATTTTATAAACAGCCTAACCCACCTAGCAAGTTGAAGTGGGAATAAATTAATAAAATATTACAGCTTTCATTTACTCCATGCTGAATCTAGATAAACGCTATCAAAACTGCTACGGCAAATGTAGCATGGGATCACAACACAGCACATTTCAGAACCGTCTCCCAGGATTTGCAGATATCACCAAAGGAAAAAATATGGAAATGAAAAATTAGCGAGTTGGAGACAGATGTCCCTTCTCCTCTGCCAGAGTTCCTCACTAGACTCAGCTTCGCAAACACATCTTTCACTCCCCCCACCTCCTTTATTAAGATATATTAGCTCTTAACGTACACGTGACTGGCAAATGCTGCCATATGATCCGCCCTTTGGTGAGAGGCCAAAGTATTTTACTCCGTCTTTTCAAGCATTGGTAGTAAGGGCCGTGCTGAATTCCAGGCACAAGTGACAAAAATCAATAGGAATTTGGGGACTACAAATAATTTTTTCAAACTAAAGCTACCACTCAGGCCGGATATTGCACCTTTTCATAGCAACACAATGGGCTACCTTTAGATGATCCCTCTGGATAATTTCCCTATGTTGTTCTAGGACTTTTTGCCCAAGCCACTGCCGAAGCGGAAGCTTATTTCACCGTAAGGTCAAGATGCCTCTAAATGCATTCACCAACGGTTACTTAATGAGATAAGCCCAAATCCCTCCAATTATGCACCGAGAAACCTCCTTTACCCACCAGGGCTTACGGCAATGGTTGCACGCAGCCATAAGCAGCACATCTGCAGGCTGTTGTTCTCCTGCACCGTACGCTCCTGTTACACATCTGGGTGAAAAATGATCTCGGGAAGCTGGCGTACACCAGTCATTATTTGCTGGTGTCCTAGTCATTATTTACCATGAGCATCACTACCTGCTCCTTAGAAACTTATTTATAATTCTCCTCACTTTCACACTGTGACACCAAATGGTGTATATTCAAACTGATATAAAAACCATTAATATGCACAGATATGGAAAAGAATTTGCAAAACAAATACCAAAGAAAATAGCTTCTAAAATAGGGCAAGACATTCTGCAGTGACATTCAAGAGGAAAAAGCCTGTGTTTCATTGGAATAATAATCAAACACTCTATTGGATGCCAAGCAAATAGTCAGTCAAAAGAAAATAAACTTCACTATGTTAGTCCTCCTGTCAATCCCTCTGACTCCTTTCACTCAGCTTCTCAGCCTTGTTTTTGATATGCCCTAGAGTAACAGTGGTTTCCTGTACTTGCAAAAACCAAAATATTTCAAAATATTCAATATCTGCATTTCTAGGGTTATTCTTGTGCGTTTCAAAACCCAAAGAACGTTTATAAGTAGATCTTAAGTTGACAAATATCCAAATATCAGTGTAATTGCGAATGAGTTTCTATTGTGGTGGCCACAGAAGCTGCAATGTGTATGCACAGACTTGAATTTGCAAATCCAGATTGGCTAAACACACTGTTGCCTGCCACTTTCACACATACTGCTTCCGTCCTATAATCAGATTTAAACTCTAGATTCTTTACATTGAAAATGACGTAATATTACTTTAGAATCATTCCTGCAGTCTTATTTTCCTCATTATATATGGTTTACTTATAATCATTTTAGGTTCCCTGTCTAGATTTAACCTCTGAACAATCCTAAATCACAGGAAAATAAACAGAAAAAAACCAAAAGCCTACATATGAGTAAGAAAAATCTATGACTGATCTTTTTTAATGCTTTAAAGGCAAACTGAAGCTGTTTATTTTTTCAAAGTTAAGTCATTTTGAAATATTATCTATTATTACATCTGTTGAGAAAATCGACCATACATTCCATGGAGCACTGCACAATTTGACATTTATTTTTGTTCTGTTTCAGAACAAAGTGAACATTTGGATGTTCTTCACAGTCTAAAAATTCCATATTGTAATATGTAGGCAAAGTTTAAAATATTAAAGGTCAAAATTAATTATGATATGTCTTATTAAATATACAATGATTAATATTAGATTATTGCATTTAAAATCTGAAACTAAACAAAATAAGGGATTAAAAATTATCAGGACAAAATAAGAAAGCCTAAGTGGTGTGTTTTCATAAATTTCTATAAAAATATTGCCAAAGTTGACACATCCAATGAAATACTTCTTTTCTGACAACACTGGTCTTCTCTTGGAAAATCTATGATGGAAAAAACCCCAGAGATTCAGTTATGGTTTGTGTATTGCTCAATTCATGGGATAAAAAAAATAAAAATATCCATTGATCTGTCTGCCAGTGAGGTAAGAGGCCAAAATACTCAAATGGGAGAAAACGCCCTGGAGCGGGCTGATGAGCTGACACTTAAGGGCTCCGTGCACGACCACTTCTCAGCGGTGTAGTCCTCACCCTTATGCAAACCCCGCTTCACACCTACTTGCACGACGGGGAATGAAGGTCAAAGAGAGACGAGCTACATAAGGGGTAAAAGCACACACAACCCAGCTCTGTGTGCAAAACTGCCAAAACTGTGGGGGAAATAAAACTGCGCTCATAATAACAGAAACAAAATGAGTCAGGGAAAGAATGAATACGTGCGGTTTTACCCAGCAGGAACTTTCCTCCTAATGAAGTCTGTCTGTGCAATTTCACACAGAACTCACTCTACACTGCACTCCTCACCACTGGTACGTTAGTGAAAATTACTGCCGGGCCCATGTTCTTCTGCCTTGTGGCAATTAGGCTTACTCAATTTAAAGACCATTTTTCTTTCTAGTTCTCAGGAAGAAGGGAAAGAAATGCTGCCAACCTTTCCACAGAGCTTCAAAACTGCATTTGAGAATAGTGAAGCAGAGAAAGTCCCAATTTAATCTACTGCAATACTCATTTTGAACCAATCTTACCCTTTCCAATTTCCTTCTCCTTTTATAACAGGCGCCCAACTATGAAAGCCCTAAATTGAGAATAATGAATCAAATAACCTTTGTCATGTAATTCAGCAGAAATCTTCTCTCAGCACAGCTCCCCACGACGCTATTAAAACTTGGGTGTGCCACTGCCCTACTCCACAAGTAATGAGTTTTGTCATCCAAGTGGGCAGGGTACAGAGAGATACAATTAACACGGGGGAAACCATGGCATTATTGGCCCTTCCTTTGAAGGGGTTTGTCTCTCTTAACAGAACTATTGACAGCTAAATAATCCCCATTTCACGATCTTCTTGAACATCCCTAATAAGTACAAAAAATAATCCAGGGGCAGTGCTAACATACCATTTGAGTGAGTTGCTGTATGCAGTTGAAACAGGTAGGTTGGTGCTTATGTGCCTTACTCTGAGATTAATGGACATTAAATTGTTTTCATTTTTACCAGGCTTGCTTATTATCAAGGGATGCATTACACATGTTCCATAGGCAAAGATGTTATTTAGGTTAACCTAAAGTACTCTTCCTGGCAGAGTGTTATTAAACTGAAGAAAGGCAATCAGAAAAGAGAATTAAAGTCTTCACTATTATGCTCTTATATGTTATTTATTTAAAAAGGTGGCTAATACAATTCACAAACTGAATGATTTGTAACGCAGGTAGCATCTAGATAGGAGTGTTGCTTAGTTTTCCATATGGTTCACTGGAAAAAGGAGCAGCAAGAACCATACAGTCTCTGGATTTGCCATTTCCTTGCTGAAACAGAATAAAACTTTGGCATTAACACTGTCCCTGCTCTAAAGAAAATGACACCGTTAGTACCTTAGTTATTTCTAAATCTGCCTGTTGGATACAGACCCAACGCAGGGGCAGCAAGTATCACAGTGATATTACAGCAATTACGAAAAAAAGATCAGTATAACTAAAAGATCTGTATGTATTATTTAATCAAAACTACAAGGTCTGTAAGTAAGCATGTAGCTTCTGAATCTCAGTCCACTATGAACAATATTTGAAGTGTAAATAGTTTAGACCTCAGTTCAGGAAAGTACATAATTACATTTCAATTCCACTGAGGCAATGGTTCAACAAGTACAGATTTCTCTGGAGTAATGACATTTTATTGAATAGAGTGATAGGAAGGAACCTATTTTATTGCTTCCTACATATTTCTCTACATCAGCAAAATAAAAAGAAAGCCCAAAGCAGCTATGAATATTCAAGTATCCAACCAGATGCAAACAGGAATGAACTACAAGTCCAAGTGGCAATGCAATACTCTGAGAATATCTGAGTTACGGTAACGATGAGACATAATTTTGGTTTCCTATTTATGGAAAATGCTGAAGGAAACATAACTATTATGAAAGTTTATTTCCAAATGCTTACGCAAATTAGCTTTTTAATTTTTTACACCATCATCAGACTACCTGCATGATGAATTTGGTTATGTCTATGAGATGGTCATACTGTTCAGGCCACCTCAGGTGCCCTTCAAACAGAGCACCAAAACCCAGGCTGTGCTATTCATTCCTTTGAGTGGATTATCATTGCTGCCAAAGATTCACAGTAAACTCGTCTGCTCTGTTCCCGAGCCAGAAAATTTTAATTGTTTCTGCTTAGGCAAAAGTTTAATACATACATCCATTTCCCTTCCAGTCCATTATTTGATTAATAAGGGGACGAAGGAGGCCAGGTCTCCTATATTAGTAGGATGCTTAACTAACAACTGGTTATTAAACGCACAAGAAAGTGTCAAGAAGGGAGTCTATTGCCATGGGGATCAGAACCAAGAGGCTGCACGCCATTACTTCTGGAAAGCCTGAAACTGCAGACTACTACTACAGCTGTGGTGCTTTGCAAAATGCCCTACTGAGACACCATTAGTGCTCCACAAAGATTGTTTGCAGTTTAAGGTTTGCTCTATTTCATCACGAGAAGTATAATTTCCAATTACGTGTTGATTTTTGCTGATATACAGATGCATAGTGCTTAGTTCTGTTCCACAGGGAGCGCATTTACCAAGGCCACGGCTGCCAAGACGACAGAGTAGAGAACAGGATAAGGAAAACTGGGCCATCCTAAGAGGCACCAGCAATACCCTCCTCTTGTCAGCCACTAAATCGTGAGGGACAGGACATGAAGCAGAAAGCAGCTTAGTTCTCGTCTTTGCTGCTGTCAGGAGCAGCATTCACAAGTCTTTGGTACCAGCTCTGAGGCTTTGTGGGCAAAGGGAAAAAATATCTGTCAGTACTGAGGTGTGGTGACACAGGAAAATAGCAGAAGACACTGGGGAAGATATAGAGCTGTGGGTTCTTATATGAACTAACTGTGATTCATTATGTAGACCAGGGTGAACAACAGAAAAGGGCCGGTTTTTAAGTTTACTTGAACTGCTATGAGCACAGCTTCCTTAAGTGACCTTCTTGCTCTACCCTTTACAACCTACTCTTTGAAGGCTGACATTTCTGGCACCATATAGTTCCTGCTTTGTTATTTCTTCATGATTAATTTATTACTGCACCACCACCCCCAACTTGTTATACACTTGTCCTTTCTGCTTGGATCTTGGGTTTTCAGATTGTGTCATCCAAAGGAATTTATATGCCTTTTACCAGAGTAGTGTTGGGGTACTACAGCTTTACAGTGAGTTGTACAGAAGTTTCAAAGCAGAATCGCTGCAGTTCGCTGGAAGGAGAGCTTGTTATGGGAGTTCACCCATCACACGCACGTGTTGATCACATCCTGCCTGCTCTCCACTGGATCTATCACTGAGCAAAACGAGACCAAGGGTTGCAGTCAGGCTTCGTTGTTTGCCAAAGCACCACTCTGGCCTTCAGGACAAGTTATTTCAAGACAAGAACTACTGCTTCTAATAACTTAGGTTTCAAAGCAAGACAGTTCCCACCTTGGGTGGCTTCATATTCAATGATAACATGTTCAAGACACAGCA
This sequence comes from Sula dactylatra, assembly GCA_013389905.1. Classification (NCBI taxonomy): domain Eukaryota; kingdom Metazoa; phylum Chordata; class Aves; order Suliformes; family Sulidae; genus Sula; species Sula dactylatra. Next base: position 642,079 of record WEKW01020631.1, read on the forward strand.
GACACTTCAAGAATCCGTGGAAGGACATCCTCAGGAAGTTGTTCCACATTTTTGCCAAACTAAGATTAAATGGAAGCCTGACTGGAGAGAGTTGAACATACTACCCCTGAATACTCACATGCCAGGAAATAAGAACAGAGAAAGTGGTGGACCCGCTAACATCAAGCATGCAGTACCCTAGCATTCAAAGAGAACAAAAAGGAGAAACCTGCAAGTGAGAGAAGGGAAAAACACCGAGCAATCTTCTACAATCACATCAAAAACCCGACTACCCACAGACAACAGCACTTTAATTTCTCCTGCACCATGCTGCAGCCACCATTCATATATCCTGTGTCCTCACCACACATTCCCAAACCTTGTGCAAATGAACCTCTGGCAGCACCTACTGCTTTCCAGGAGCGAGATATAAATCGCGCACACAATCATCAGCACTGTGTGGGCTTCCTGAGGAGCATTCAGCAAACAAAACTCATGAACAGATGCAGCTGGAATTCACTGCAGGATGTTTTTATTTGCCTAATCAGAAGGAAATAAGAATCTGTTTAGAAATTCCCAAACCGTATCACTGTGAGCAGCTAAGCCTTGGATCCCATGCAGTCAGAGCATACAAGGTTTGTGGGATTGTTTTTAAGAAGGATTAACAGAGCCAATGAAGTTGGATTCATCAGTTCAAGGCCTTGAAGTTCATGGGTTTTGCTCTCAAGGTTCAGCTGTCATGTCATTGCATTATGCCTTATATATCCTAGAGCGTTTGAAAGGTTCTACCTAACAGAACGGTCAGAACAAAGACTGAGGCTGAATCACTTCAGTGGTAGAAGCAGATGTCTGTAAGACCTGGCTGTTAACTGTCTAGTTAAAACCTTACCATTTTTCCAAAGCTAGATGCAATTTAATTGGTTATTTAATACATCTAAGCCTCAAGTGTTTGCTGCAAAACCAAGTTCCCGGGCATCTCAGCTGAGTATTTTCATTGTTTCCTTAGACTTGTTTTGAAGTGGTCATTTTACAAAATCCATTATATTATATCACTTGAGGCTGTAAGTACTTCAGTCTGAAGAAACAAAAGAAAAAAAATCCACTACTTGAGGCTGGAATGCCCGCATACCTTTAAACCCTGCTGAATTTTGAAGGGTGGATAACAGTTATTTCAATCCCCACCTCTGATTTTCCTTCTCCTATTTATTAGCAGCTGGTTCAGAGAATTAAACCATCTGCTCTTTGAAAAATGAGTATTGCCAAAAATAAATAGTTTAGCCTTGGCAGTAAATTCATCCGGACTGCAACTTGTCTTACCATCGCTGCTTCTACTAATAAGATTAAAGCTAGAATATTACATCTGTCAAGAGCCTTCATAATTCCTTTTAAAAGTGAAGTATAGTTCAGATCAAAATTGTTAGACAGTTGCTGAGTAATCTCTGTGCTTGGTTTTTCAGACGTCTGAAAGAGTGATTTCCTTGTAACACAAGCTAAGTGAGTAAAGCAATAGGCATAGATGTTCATTAGTTTAACACTATTTGAAGATAAACACTAATGGGACAGATTATAAACAATAACCTTTGTTTTCGGCTTGTAGTTTATGGAAACAAAATTCTGCAATTTAGAGAATTCTGAAGTTTCTACTTGGCTGTGCAAACCAGGCGATGGAAAGAACAAAGATTTGACTTCAATGGACATGGAATAAAACCCTACATACGTAAATAAGTAACTCTGACTGGAAAACTGGGGACAATCTGTTACTCACTTCATTGTTGATATTCCCAGCTAATACCTTCTTGCCATACGACAGAAGGCGGTTCAGTTCAGCGTGCTCTGGTCACACTTGAAGCGAGTCACTTCCCATTAGCTTCTAGGTCTGGAAAAAGGGAATAATTACGCCTTTGAAATCAGATTTACAGAGAAATCTAGTCAGTGTTACTGCTATAACACTTAGTTCAAAATGCAGCTTATCACAGAACCTGCAGGTGTTTGCACACATAATTCTGTGAGCAGATCTTACTCCCCTATATTCTAACCTCCCAAATTTCTGGTTTATGGTACCGCTGGCTGCCTAACAGGGGTTTTGACCTGGTAACTGAACAGAGCCACTGAAGGCTGCGTATTGGAGCACTGTCGCTGCTCTTACTCTTCACTCGCGAAACCTTTTAAGGATTTCAAAAGGCATTAGGAACACAGTAATCTTCACAAATTCCTTCCGAGGTAAAATCTCTGGTGAGGTAAAAGGCTAGGATTTTCAAATGGGGGTGCCTGGCGTTATCTTCTTAAATGTCTCAGGATGTAATGAAGATGACAGTGGAATCTTCATCACTTCTGAAAAATTAGGCCAATTATTTCAGTGCCAGCTCACTGCACAGCTTCAGAAATCTGCCCTGGAAAATGTCAGCCCAATACTGGTCTCAGTGAGTCAGTGATAAACAGGTTTAAAGGCTTGGGAGCAGCACAGACATTTCAAGGGACTGCAGACAGGAGCAGAGACAGACTTTTCTCTCACGTCCTGTGAAGTGATAAAGCTGCATCCTCTCTTGCTGTTCAAAACAAAGGTCCAAAGCAGGCTCCCCCCTTTGCCCCAAACCAGGCAGTTTCAGCCACGAATCCCATCTCCCTCCCTCCTGCTCTAGGGCCTGGAAGCTTCTCATGTCATTAGCCTTTCTTACACAAAAGCCAGCATAAAAGCAGCCCTTTCTTCAGGTTATTTTCACAAGATAGCACATCTCAGGCATAATGGTTAGAGCTCAATTGTACCATTGCCAGTTTTGATGGACTCTTAGCAAGGAAAACTGGAATGAAAGCATCATATTGCCTGTATACACTAGGTACAGGACTTTTTGGAAACTATAATGTTACACAATATATAAAATAATTTCTTCTACGCTTCCTGTCTCCAAGGATTAAAAGCTGACAGCACTGTTAGTTTTGGGGCAAAACAACAGAGGATAGGAGCAATATTTCATGCGGTGGTCACCATTTGGGCTCAGGGGATGAATAAATATACCACATTTCTTTCAGGCAGCGAACAAAGATGAATTACTTAAAAATAAGACAAAGTGAAAATCAATCTGCTGAATTAAAAAATATGTTAATATTTTAATTGACGTATTGCATGTCAGCAGGAGTAAAATGAAATAATCTATCTTTCTGAATACATGATCATTTGTGTTGCTATAAAACCGTTCCTGTTTTTTAAAGAGAATGTCCCTCTATCCTTCTCTATATATGGAATATGCCATCCCCCTAATGATATAACTATATATAACTACACCAGAGAGAATGGAATTTATATTCATGAGATACAGATGGCTTCATAATTCACTAGCGATGGAGGCCTGAGTGAGTAATTAGGCCTCCCCTATGGAGCAGAAAGCAATTGCAAATCTCAGTACAGTTAGTAAATAACTTACCTAAGGAGACCCTTACTGGCTCTGCTTTGGCCTGCTCTGTGACACCGCGCACCTCCCCTCTCCACCTTTTGTCCAACCTCTTTATTATAGCTATTTAGACTGGCAGGTTTTGGTTTAAGGGAAAAATATCTCTAGGTTTAGCAGTGAACAGGTCTTTATCCAGTATAGAGTATGGTTGCAAAGGGTCCTGGCTACGGCTGGGGGAAACCCAAAGAGACAGTTGATTTTCATGAAAAATTAAGATGTCATCCAATTTCCATTTTAAATGACTGAAATTCAAGCTTTCCATTTTTGAGCCAAACATAACCCGCATATTCAATATTAGATACCACTAAGACTGCAGAGTGACATTAGTCTCAAGTCACTAGGGTTTCAGACCTACAAAACTAGCTAGACACACGTTAAATCTTTGCTGTCAAAGCCACACCTTGCTGAGATGCGCAGGAGGCATCCCCTCCTTGTCCCTCAAAGTCCAATTGCTTCTACTGGAAGAATTTGACAGTTCTAGCCAACGTTGCGAGAAATCAGCGGAGGCACACGTGTAGTTATCAGGATATAACCCAATGCTCATTAAAACACATGCCAATAACGCAGGGAAGAGAGTGAAGGAGTGCTAGACGTTTTACACAACAGACTAAGACAGCACAAGCTGTTTACTAGCCTCCATATATATGGCTCAAACATAAGTTGATGCCAAGCAGCTAGCTGAGAGTTTTCATATATTTTCAAAATAGACTGGAAGCTTAGAAGACAAATAGACTTTCCTTTCAAATCATTAAAAACTCCCCCCCGTGCCTTATCTCATAAGGTACTTCATACGGAGCAGATCAAAAAATCCAGAACCATCTTCCCTCACATTCAAGTTGTGGTTTTTTCTCCCTTGTTTTCTGACATGCTCCACAAACTCCAGACTAGGCACCCTCAGCAGCTACTAGGACGGGGACTTTTAGCAATTCTTAAACAGTTTATAGAAGTGAGCTTATAAGTGATTGTTCAGTAACAAAACATCTTAAAAGAACTTTCTGCAAAAGTTTCTGCTAAAAAGTGAAAAAAATCAATACATTTCCTGACTCATAGAAGTCAGGATTTGTTATAAGAATGGAGTGAACAGTTTGTCTTTTTTTTCCACTAAAGATCTATACTGCAGCTTTCTACCATCTTGCTGTTGCTTAGTTAGAGACATAGAAAGAATATGGTACAGCATTTCTATTTATATAAGACTTTAGAAAAAAAGACTGCAAAGACACAGTTAAACTTCACGTAGAAGAACCCAACTGTAGACTATCCTATTCTAAAGAAGAAAAGTAATCTAGGATTTATACGAGGCCCTTGAAGCACACACCTTCAGAAAATAAAACTTCTTTAACTGAGCAAAAGCTATACTAAAAGGCTTTTTCTACATTTGTTTCACTTAAAAATAATAAAAATTTCATTATTTTATTCTCCCCTTCAGAACAAAGTAACTCTCCACACTACAGATTCCTATCCATCTCCTAAAAAACAGGCCATATACCCATTTCACCACAATTTATAGAGACAAAAATGAAGGGGGTGGGGTGATGGATAAGCTCAGCTGGGATCACTTAACTTGGGACTAACTATAAATACATCCTGCTTTAAAAAAAATTTAAATTAAATAAATCCTCCTTCTCTGATATTTGAGGTTGTTGAGTGAATTTAGTTTATGGAAATGTAGGGAAGAGCTTTAGCAGTATTGGATGGAGCATTGGTTAAGCAACTGTTGCATTTGGTAAGTTAATTTAAGATATAAATAGATTCTTTCTTTGCTTGTGAGCAATCTGACTAACAGGGAAACAAATTCTTTTAAGAAAGAGTCAGATGATCAGTAAAAATAGAAAGCTGAATTTTTAGGATTTCTTAATACTGCTATTTAAGTGAGCACCTTCTGCTCTTATTATATAATAAAGTAATGTCTTCAGAAAATATTGTTAATATATTACTAACACTTCTAAACTGAAAATGAATTTTCTATAGCTGTTTAGCTATTATGTTATCCAAAATATTTTCAGACTAAGAAACTTTGTTCTGTTTTGAGCTTAGCAAATAGTAACTACTAGAAAAAAATTAAATAAAAAAGGATGTTCCATTCTGGAAGGTTCAGAAATAAACTATTTCAACTTCTAGCTATGCATCCCTATCTTCCTTGAAGTAACCATATATACCTTGAGCTATGCAAAAATCCAAGTGCACTAAACTTTCTCATTTAAAGGAGTTTTTCCAAAATTTAATGTGTTCTGTATATGTTATGGTTTAGGTTTGCTAACATAATATGTTTTATGAAGTCAATTAATGAACACTAAAAACCAAATAAAAAGTTTACCTTCTATCAGTCTATCCTAAAGGGGATATGCAGCCTGCTAGGCTTCCAACAAACGAGTCAGAAAGAGTAGCAACACAGTTCAGGTGAGGGTTATTCTTGAAAATCTTTCATGGTGGCTTGGGAATGCCCCTAAAAAGATGGCAATAAAGGTTATTGCTACCTCAGGGTGTGGCTGAAACGTAGCAGCGTGGGCAGAACAGGCTGTGGGAGTAGGTTCGGGGATCTGCTTTCTTTCTCATTTGCTCTACTCTGGCTTATTGGAAACTATACATCTGTGGATGCAGCTGCACCTCTTCAGAGTTCAGACAGTAAGCAAGCTCTCTCATCTTGAAACAGAAAAGTGGGAATCACTGTATCTAAAGAGAATATACTTCAGCTTGCTTTTAAACCAGCCTTTTTGTTCTCCCTTTTCCAGAGGGTTCTGTTTTTCAGCCAGGATCAACTTGTGCCTGTTTCCTTTCTTTTTGGCGTGCAGAAAAGACCCATAAAATGCAGGAAAAGAGAAACACAAAGGCAGAACTTGGACTCTACAAATCCACAAGACATAGCCTATCAAACACAGCATCACCTGTGTTTTACGTTCAATACATACTAAACGTTAGCCTCAATTCATCTGAAGAATCAGTTCTCAGTGCTTCAGATTAGTGCCATTCTCTCAGTCAAAGTTAGATGTAATTTGGAGACAGTCACTATCTCTTTATCTTTCAAGCTGTGACCTGGAGAATTTTACCTGGTTCTGGTTTATAAATGCTTCACTAAAATTGCATATAAGATCTAGAACACCCAGCACAGTGGCAAACCAAACAGATGGTAATTTCAGGTTGAATTAAACAAGGGAAAAAGATAAAATTGTAGATCATGTTTGCATGGACATACCCCAGATGATGATAAAATCAAGGGGAGTGTTACAATAAGAGTCATTAATACAGGAGTATCTAAATTTAAATGATACTGTCTGGAGCATCATCTCTTCTTCAGAGCCACAGTGAACCAGAAAGGGCTTAGGAAACTGGTCATTCTAATTGAACCTATTCTCCCAGCTCTACAAATTATGTCCTCTACTAAGCAGGCAATCATTTAAGGAAGGCAAATTAATTCTTATTTATTTTTGTCTTCAAGATAATTTACTTTGTGTGAAGACTAGACCTGCAATCAATCAGCAGTTCACCTAGTTATCAGAGACTTTCTTTCCCACTGATGGGGGATGATGATAGAACTGAACCACTGCATACAGTGGCTCTCCACGCAGTGGCTGCTGCGCTACCTGCTTCTTGCCAGTTTTATCGCAATAACGGTTGTACACTGAATGTCCTGCCTGCTGCTTTGGTTCCTGTCACAATTTCTACCAGGCAGTTCAGTCCCTGACACTTAGTCCAGATAACCAACAGAGCTATGAAGGTGGAAGATTAGTTACAGGACCTGGTTTCCAGCCTATTTATTTTCTTCGGTTGAAATATTTGAAATTCTGTAAGGATAACTTTAAAATATCCCATTGCCCTTCTTAGAAAGAGACCTAAGAAGATGATTTACTCTTGAGAATGGGATTGGTACCATTTGATTTCAATGTAACTTCAGCACATATTTAAAAATTAGCCATATTGGTGCATGCAAATACTTAGCCCTGTAGCTCTATTAGAAGCAAACAGGGTTTGTATATGTGAGCTGTCAGCTTATTTGATCTGTGCATTCACTCAAATGCTATTTGCATGCAAGTGCAATTACACATGTAAAGTGCAGAGACAAATGAATCAAGCAGGTTTGGAACATCTCAAAAAAAAAAAAAAATCACCCTCAGTGTATTTTAAACTAGCCTTTTCAGAACAGCTAAAATAAATTCTACTCAAATGTATTACACTTGCCAAGCGTCCTCTCCAGAATTATCCAGTGGAGGGATATGGTCTATTGGTTTACGTATGATTTTTGGGAGCTGTGACATTTGAGCTCTTCTCCATTGTTTTGAGTGATCGTGAGCAAAGTAAATGAACCTTTTTGTTCCTTGTCTGTAAACAAAAGATCAAAGAAATAAAACATGAAAGTGATTTCTATCCTCAGTTGATGCAACAAATAACTGTGGAATGCTTAAAGTTTTTTGAGATTCTTGTATGAAAGAATAAGGATGAAGTAGTACTAACAGTATGAATGTAATTAGGCTCCAGCTGTGTTAGCTGAGGGCAGCCAGGGCTGAGTCATGACACTTTCCACATATATAGCATTTACTTAAATAAAAACATTAATCTACAAAACAGAGCTGCATTCTAGATCACAGGTTCCCCTTGGACTCCTTTTATTTATCTTTCCCTAAATGGGCTTTTGACATTGGATCTATAAAACTCCAAATATGCTGCTGCAGCTGATAGTATTATAATTCACCTCTAGGGCGGAGAAACAAACAGATGTTCTACCTGCCACAGGGGACGTTAAAGATCCCATAATGATTTTCTGAAGCAGTCAACTTTATCCCCAATGTCCTTACCAAAGTCCTGTCGCGTTGTGTGTGTTCCTAGTCCTTGTTTGGACTGTTCCATATACCACCAGAATATTAAGGTGCACATGCCTAGTATGTCACCTAAGGCTGCTCGTACTTACCATTTATACTTAGTGTGTATCTGTCGCTTTGCCTCCTTCAAACCATTTATCGTAACTCATGAAAGTGAACTTCTACCAAATCTAGTGAGACCAAGGTTGCCATGGAAGAAAGCATGAGGGAATACTACTATGCTTGCAAAACAGCCACGTATGAGGATATTTGTACTTGCGCATAGAAGAATTGCACCCTAAAAATGATTCCAGCACTGGAACTGCATACAGATTCAGGTTATCACAAACCAAATACAAAGCATTGAAGGCCTCTGAAAAAGGAAACTATATTGTAAGGGAATTTTTTTCCCCTACAGGGAAACAAAAGTATGAGAAAAGATGCTTTCCAGAGCTAGGAAAAAGCAACCTCTAATTTCAGTAATGTTGTCTCTCGATACAAGTATTTTTTCAGTCTGAACGAAGGAACTCTGACTCTTCTTTGCCTAGAAGAGTGTTTTCTTTCCCCAGAAGTAAAAAGATGTTGGAGTAACTCGGAGTATGCTACGCTCTATTCCCTTAAGTGGACTGGAATGCTGTATTATCAACATGATTATCGAACGCGATAGGATACGACGCCAGTGTGGCATTCACTGGGTAAGTCAGTGGTGTAAAACTTTGTGCTCCCTTGGACATAAAAGAATTAAAGCCATATAGACTTAAACTGTAAAATCTAATAATTAGTGCTGATCAAAACATGAATACTTTATTTGACTTTTAGTAGAGCTTTTAAAGTGATACCGATCTGCTCTATTAAATAATGCAACTGAATCTACTGGAGATTTACTGTCTGGATTAATTCTAGCTCACAACTTCGGATAACCTATGTGATATTTTGATTTTCGTTTTTTTCAAAAGTGGACCAAGATGACAATCCCAAACGAGGCATTTAAGTGTGGCCACATTTCTGGTTACATGACTACTTTTTGTTTCCCTGGGTCATACTTTTCCCAAATATTGTTGCCACTCAAATTTATCACTGAACCAGGAATGCATTTTACAGATGCTGGAACAGCCACTTGTCCACATAAACGTTATGCTTGCTTCTTAATAAATCTTGATATTGCCTTTTGATTGTAATAGAATTAAATCAGCTTACACAAACTGATGATCCTAGTCTACAGTCTAATTTTTTGCTTTAATTTTACATCCCCTTAAGGCTGTCTTATTATACAATGAACCTGTTAGTATTTTTTATGCTTCATGTTCTGAATCATTGAACCAAGTCGCTGTGATAAATTACTATTCTATGACACTTTGACTTCAATTTTTTGGAAGTAAACACTTCTGATTTGTTTAATATAAGTAATACATTACACGGATCTTGCTGTGCTAAGGAGCCTAAGTAATTAAAAAAAAGCTTTGGCTGCTTCAGGCAAACGAGGTGTTGTGATGGAAAACAAAGCCATTTTTGGGTAGGTAGGGTGCAGGCAGGGGCAGTGGCACCGCTTGGGGGGGGTGTGCTTGGTTTCTATGGACAGTAATTGCCAGGAGGGTGGCTGACTTTGAAGCTGTGGTTACAATTCTGGCCCAGCCTGATTCATTGAGCTGGCAGGTACAAAGCAGGGGAAATGCTTTGTTCTCACGTAGCGGCAGCGCTTCGCTCTGTACCACACGCTGCAGCGGAAAGCCTGGGTAGTCTCGTTGCCATCAAAGGCTGTCTTTCCAAAGGCTTCTAACCATGTCCTATTACCTACTTCCTACTAATAGCATTATACTTTCATTCCAGAAACAACCTTTCATCCTTCCTTGGGTCTGAATTAAGATAAAAAAAGCCCAAACCCTCCAATATGTCTGGTTGGGTTTGCAGATTAAATGACAGCAGGATTAAATGCACAGGCAACTAGGAAAGCGTCTTGTACAATCGCCCAATACACATATTATCCGGCTGGGCAAAAGAATAGCTCTTTGAAATCCTGGATGCCCTGTTCCCCGAGTGATGATTTTTCACAATTTTTGTCTTCATTTACAGTGCAGGAATGTTCTCTAGCATGAAAGAAAACCATTTATTTGGGCCATCGTTAGCATTTCAGAATGCCCTCAAACAATTACTGGTCTATTGGTCTGTAGAAATGGATCTGAAAATTGAATTCATGAACAAACATTACTTAAAATACTTTGAGTCACATCATAACGTTTCTTTGTATGGACCTGGTCATTAGTATTTTAGATGCTTAAGCAGGTGAGAAATAGCTCAACTCAAAACATCTGTCACTTAAACTCCCAGATGAACTACTTGCCTATATAACCCATTTAAACAAATCACTGGAACCATGTTAGTGATACAGAAGAGACCTAGCTATGGTATATAGTCACTATAAAATCACAAGGAATGAGCCAAAAGCGCAACTTAACTTTTTCACTAATGGCCTTTTACTACTCAAGTAATAATCCTCTCTGAGTGAATCTACTTCATGGGCATGTCTCATTTCTTTCTCATCAAAACAAATGTCCCCAAGTTATCCTCATGGAGCAGTATGGGGAAGACCATGTTTTGAAGAGGATCATCCCGGCCAAGAGGTATGACAGGGATCCAAAGGCCGGGAGGACCAGTTTTGCTGTTTAGCTGCCATGTGAAGACAGTTGAGTTCATTTTTGGAGACGGTAGCTGTGCCATCCTGTATCTTTTCTGACTGAGATTCAAGAAGCCCGCCTCATAGCAAGACATGTAGTGTGCGACTGAGCAGACCCCAGACAGAGGGGGTCCTAGAATTAACTACTCCTTTAATTAAAACTTGAGCTGTTATATACTGTTTCCTGGTTTTATTTGTTAATAAACCCAGCTGTAATAAAAGCTTGCATCTGAGCTTGCACAGTATGTGGTAACAATTATAGGAGCTGGCTGAAAAACCCCGTCTAGCACTAGTGATCTGTACACATCTACTGAATTAATTATAGCAATAAGAAAATATACAGCGTATAGATTATGATCCTTTATTTTAGTGGCCAGAGCAACATGTCTCTCTTCTTAAAAGCTCACTAATTAAGCAATTGTGTGTTTTTACAAGTGTGTAGCAATTCTCACCTCAGTGGTTAATTTGCTTTACTTTTTTAAGCTTCTCCTGATCCAAGTCGTTACACTTCTAAGTGACTCACAACACTGAATTAGAAAGGGTTAAACTTGCCTGGCTTATGTTAGGCAGATTCAGAAGACAGCTAAGTATCTATATGCTGCAGTTATATCTTTATTTTGTAGTCAGCTACATCCGGTACGTCTGTACAGTGCAACTGGCTTTACCCCAAGAGCAATCAAATACACAAACTACCCAGACGTACATTTCTTTCAACTCGTTTTTCATATATTCAATTTTTAATGAATTCAAAAATTGTTCTCTGGAACTTGTTTCGGTTCAGGTTTACAAAACCCAGATTCAAAAAATGGTTATGGAATTTCAAAATACACTGCCTGTGGATTTTCCTGAGAAAGGGTCTAATCTTCTATTCAATGTTTTGGCTGTGTTCTCAAGCACTTGTTAAGTTAGAAAGTCAATACAGAATTGAACCATTAGGGATTTTATAGCAGTCAGAACCTCTCAGGTATTCTTTATTTTTTCAGGAAGAAAAGCTAAATGATATACCATAAAATATCTCCAGACTTAAGACATATTGGTCAGAAAAGACAGCTGTCTGGGCTGGCTGCTTTTCATAACCATAAAAATATTACACAGAACAAAGTCTTAACAAAAGAGCTATTTAGTCACAGTGGGCTTTTTATGTCAAGATTATTTATGAAAATATATTTTTTATGGAAGAAAGTGTATATTAAATTTTTATATGAGCTTCCAGTAGCCACATAACAAATGTACTATCAGTTCAGTAACCTGCTAAACAATTGCTGCCTCCTCACCTCCTTCCTCTGGCCAATGTCACAACTGTCAAACTCAAGTACAGTCAAGGCTGGGAGTTCAGCCCTGCAACTTCAAGATAAATAATCTCTGTAGCTGGTCAAAAGCCGGCCGCTAAAGCTTACAATTCTGCTTACCTTACAATTACAATTTTGAATAAAGCCTAATATGCTTAACTTCATGCTAAAACTGCCATTTCCCTTTTCTGAAGAGTACTTTTTTGTATGTGTGAACTGTAGCAGGCACAGTAGGACTCCCAATAGGACTTGTTTGAGTCACTGGGGTTACTCAAATGCCTTATTAACTGTAGTCAAAATTGATGTACTCAGCATGGTTAACTTGTAGCTCCATTACAAAACGCTTAAGTAAAAAAGCAGAATAACAGTTTAAACAGAAAAGGGTTTTTTAAAAGGAGAAAAAAAATTAAAATCTTAAATGGAGACAGACGGGAAGGTATTTGCTCTAACCCTGTTGTCATTGCCCTGGTACAGAAACAGGTGTATTGTAAAATAGGTTCAAAATAGCTTCAGAAATTGTATCGGTAAGCCTTCTAAATTCAGACTAAAAGCTGTTTGGCCAGGCCAACTTCTAGGTTAGAAATAACACTTAGCTGTTGTCTTTTCTTGCCCAGTGTAGGCATAACTTCTAAGAGCAATAATCTGCTTCAGTTATTAACTGGACCTAAGTCATGAGTCAGCAAAAATGTCACAAGGTTCTGTCTTGCATTTTTAAATGATCAATGTCTCTAATTTAATCACACATTATGTTTTATGCTCTCCTACGAGTTGTTCAACACTACCAGGTCATCTGCAAACACTGTAGTGGTCCTGCTTTGATTAGTTGCACACCTTTTTCCTGTCCTTTCTAATCTACAAATGAACAGATCCAACATGAGATCAAAGGCCAGCGAAATGATGTATCCAACTCTGATGCTTGTTAAATAAGGGATGAAACACCAGTTTTCAGTTCAAAGTAGGCCTTCCATAGTATGGAAGCTATTTTAAAAGGAGTTAAGAATTTTTGTTCAGTGTCCAGTGAACATCATAATAATCTATAATAAGAATATAGTATAGTGCTATCTATTATATAATATACATCATATTATATATATAATATAAGAATATAATAATAATGAGAAGCAGAATTATGCTCTTCGGTGTATCTATAAATGCAACAGGTGGAAGCTGATGGGTTTTTTTTGCCAGCTTGTTTTGAATTTTCGGAGCATCCTGACGTGTTGCTAACACCTCTCTTTCAAGCTCAGAAAACTTTTAGCTATTGAAATCCTTGACGGTTTTCAAAATTGACCCCAAGGTAATGGTTCTCTAGTTTCTGATGTCATTTAGTTTCCCTGGGTCTGAAGCCTCAAGAATTCAAACCGAGACGGCTTATGAAAAAACTAATTTCTCAAGGCAGCAAATGCTTTATGAGTTGGAGCTGGCACAAAAGCCTGATGTGACACTAACAGTGTACTCGGTGCTAATTTAACATTGAGAAGTGAACTCAACTCCTTGCAAGTGTAGGCCAAGCACTGCAACAGGAGAACTGGTCCAGAGTTGGGCAGTCTCTTGTTGATCCAAGACTGTCAATGCTCTGGGACAGGGACTCCGACGAGAATGAAGCAGGGGCAGCCCTTACCTGGTGGGATCTCGCTATCTCCAAAAATTTTATAAGCCATATGTTGTCTTTTGACTTTCTGCCTTAACAATGACAAAGTAATATCTATTATACTTAACAGAACAATAGCTTACAAAACAAGAACAGTATAGGCTGTTTATTTTCAAAATGATACTAAAATGTTATTATTTGGTCGCTGTTTGTTGGAAAACATAAGGCCATTGCTTTGTGGAAGACTTAGCTTTTTCTTTATGGCCTTTTTCTTACTCACGCCAACTTGTCATGTGCCTGAGAATTCTTTAAAGCATTAATCGAAAGAAAAAAAAACAACAAAAAAACCCCAAACCCACCCCAGCCAACCCAACAAACGAAAAAAAAAACCCAAATAAACCCTGTGACTTATTTGGAAATCTGCATCATGTAACAAGTTATCCAATGCTTAAATGTCTTTATCCTGGGGCATATGGCAATGGGAGCTGAGTGTTACTCATTGGTATTCACAGAGTTGAAGAGAACTTGTTTCTAGGTAGTCCTTGCATTATGTGCTACCCCAAAAAAAAGGACATAAGGTATGCTCCTACTTTTTATAGGGGAAAGCAGTCTTAAACAGGTATCTAAGTTCAACAATAATGTAACCAGTTTTGGTATCTATAAATTCTATCAGAACACTTAGCAACTTTTTATGAAAAATGAAATGCTTGTTCCTTGTCTTTTTGCAAGGTACTACAAAGATTTGCTATTGAAATTGCAGTAAAATTAATGGGAAGTCATTCTGGAAAAGTTTTAATTACAAACAGTATGTAGCAGCATGAGGAGTGGCAGAAGACATGCAGAGTGTGGTCAGGTATTTTGACTGCAGTTTTTTCTATGCCTCATGTCAGTGAGTTTAATTGTTCATAGAAAGGAAATTAACATTTTTATCAATCTAAACAAAAAGCAAATTCATTAGAGCCAAGAGAGAATAATTATCAGATCGTCCACAGGTAGTTATGCAGCTAATGACCTGAAGATGGGAGTGTAATTAAAGCTTTCACTCAGAGGCTTCTCTCACTCCAATATCCCTATTTGTCTCTTCATTTATGTTCTATTCATTAAAACTGTACAGTTCATTAACTCATTAATAACTGCGAATGCAAATGCAGTGAAGTAGAGTGAATTTAATGTCTCCTTGGTTGTGAAGTATGTTCCAATGCTGGGGTGATAATTTTTTATGACTGCTATTAGAGTGGTTCTGTCAATGAAAGAAGCTCTGCAATAACAAAAAATATTAAAGCTAACAAAAATTAATATTTCACTGCTAAATAGTAAACCCAGCCACCAGACAAGTAAGGGAATGAACTGCTGTTCTGAAAGACACATTTCAGAATGTTATTCTCTCTACTTTCTTGAAATAAAGGCCTGTCTCTAAAGGTACCGATCTTCCCTTTTCCCCCATTGTAACACAGGAAAAACTACCTGTGTCTTTTCATTGAGATTATCCCATTAACAGAACTCTAACGAACACGAACAGAGGTTAGGCAGAAAAAAATGGAATGATTTATGCATAATAATTAGTTGCATAATATATCACATCATATGTGTGTCAGAGGGTTTTTTCCTCCAGTCTGAGATCTGCTTGGGCCAGCTGAGGGATCTGTTAAACACAAGCATCTTGCCACCTGACCTGCAAACCCTGCATTCACTCAGCTTCCACTTAACTCACTGAAAGCCTTCTGAGTCAAGAACTTCTAGTAAAAGACCTCATAATGAAAACGCAATTTCAGAGCTATTTGTTTTCCTCTTGTTATTAAAGGTCCATTGATGCCAGGACATAGGAGGTAACTTCTGGTGAGAAGGACGGCCTTGCAGACTGCATTCAAGAGACTTGGCGTCAGCCCTTGGCTATGCCGTGTTTCTTCTGAGCACCCTTGCCTAAGCTCTCAAGGGCCAGAATTTCAAAACAGCTCCACTTCCACTGTCCTGATGTCTGGAGAAACATCACCACTTAATGGGAGGTCTTTTTCGACTTTCTTTTTTGTGACTTTTCATTTTTCTATGCCTCAAATTCCCATCTTTGAAAGGAAGATACAGTTTTCTCTGTCACTGCTATAAAAAAGCTTTGCTTGGTGGCAGAAAAGTAGTTAGAGGAAGAGTGCTTGTGGAGGTACCGCTGTAGTAATAAAATACTAACTTCAGCATTCTGTTTTATATAGTGTGACGTATTTGGGGTGCACTGTAATATTGCTGCTATTCATAATTAAATCACTGATGGGACAACAGTTCACCCGGATCAAACTACTGGTCTTTTTCTAGGCAGTTCAGTAAGCTTTAAAAAATGACTATACTTTTACAAGTATCATAGCAAAAAAAGTTAATTAACAGGGCACTTAATCACATTTTTGGGCACCAATACATCAGGTATAGATGTCATTTTCATTAATATCCTCCAATATTTATATTTCTCAAGACTCTGTAAAAGTACTGTTAATGGACTTGAGAAGAAGAGATAATTTTCTTGCTGAACTGAGTCTGTGTGATTAAGTGCTCAGTCTCTGGTAACAAATGAATGCAACTACCTTTAAATCCTTTCCATACAGACAAATTAATGTATTTCTCATAATAATATTGCTGGAAATCTAGACAGGCCAGTGCATCTTTGTGACTTTCTCTGCATGAGTCAGATTTACAATGCTGCACTGAAAAAAAGAAAGGGCTATGATGACAAGTTGATAAACAAGTTAAAACAATATAATTTGCACTGTGTCATTTGTATGCTGTCAGCATACATATCATTCCAAAAATTACCATGGGTAAATCCATTATAGGTCTGCTAAGTACTGCTGCTGGGTACATTGAGTCCTGATGCCTCATCATGCTTTATACCCGTTAGCAATTTGCATGGCAGAGCTACATAGCTCTTAACTGAAAGATGAAAGTCACACTTCCTATTCCAGTAGTGCTGACATTTAAATTTGATGTCAATGTTAGTCTCATCCTAATTTCAAAATCCCTTGTGCTAATAGTGCTTAAGCCTTAATTGCACATTTAATCATAAGAATTACAGAATCACTCTGGTAAGTTAGACAGAAAAAAATGCAATGGACATAGATACCAAAGCAAATCAAACAGGAAACACAAAGAAAAAAAGGCACTTTCCATTTTAAGGAAAACGTTAAACATGTTTCTCCACAAATCAGCACAAACGGTGAAACATGAGATCCCTGTAAATGTCACCCTTGTGCTGTTAAAAGTTGTGTGGTGCTTACTGTAACTAAATACCTAAATTTGTCTGTTTATCTACCATTCTAAACTGACTAAGGGACTTACTGCCTGCAACTAAGCTCAAGTCATGGACACGGAGTTTTGTGTAGCTGGCTTTTTTTTTTTTGAAAGCTCTGTGCACACACACACACACAAAAACCCACATAAAAAGTGTTCTGTATTTGAAGGGAGAGACAGATTTTTAACATGGTAATTAAAATACTTGGCCTCAAACAGAAAATCAACCCTATCTACAGGCTCTCTGAACCTAACACTTCAAGACTACCAATGAACTCGCTAAATTACTATGGTCACCAAGGAAATAAATGTTATGAAGTTTGTGAAATAATGAACTTAAACTGAAAGCTAAGATAGTCAAGAATGTTCAGTGTTAATGCCGAAATGTCAGAACTGCAACTTATGTATCAGTGCATGGATCTCATGCAGCATAACTATTTTGAGAAAAGTCAGAACCAGATTTTAAGCCAAGTCCACAGACATTAGAGAAAGTCTTACTACATGCGTTACTATAACACATTTGTTACTGACATTTCTTTATACAGTGGAAGTCTTTTTGTTAGGTCCGTAATGCCAAACAAGTTATACTGTGGTTTCATAATCATGCTGCCAACTACTATCATATTGTTAGAACTGGGCAAAAATAGATCTCACTCACTCAGAAAAAGTTGCCCTTTTCTCACTGAAAAGTGATTTGTTCATAAAAACTTTAACAGCTTTTTATAAAGAATCCAAAAGTATGAAATTGATCTGGAGGCTGACCAAAGGATGAAAGACATAATCTAATCCTGTTTCTGACAGTGGGAATAGGTTTGCCTTAGTATCCAGCTAAATTCTACAGTCTACACTCAGAAAAATGATTCGACTGCTTCTAGTTTAACTGCCATCAAAACCAAACTGATACTATGGGGAAAAACAAAAATGATAAATTTAAGATGTTTTTGACACCAAAAACTGTATGTTTGTTCATGAACTTGAAGCAGAAACTACTGATCTTTTGATACCCTATCTGATTATTACAGTTGTTGCTATTAGCATTCAAGATAGCAAAAAAGCAAAGAGAAGCTCAATGGGCAGAGCACTGCTGGATTACAGTAGGACTGAAAAAATTAGAAGTCTTTAAGATGCAAGTTTTCTTTCAGGCTGCAGAGGTGCATGATGCCTCCTGAAGGGACCTCTCTTCTCTGATAAGCATCATATTGCCTTTTGCTGCATTTTGAGATGCTGCAGTAATCAATGGCATTATAGCGATAAGTACTTTTGAATCAAAGACAATACTCAGTTGTATTGCATCTTGGGTCATCAAATCCTGAAAAGTCCGGTGTATGGATTGCATTCATTCTTCTCCATGGTCAGGTGTAAATAAGGTCAGAAAATCGTGGAACCTCCACCTTGTGAACCTGCCAGTTTTCAGTGCCATTTGCTTTGGTATCAGCCATGTCTTGCTGGTCAGACCAAACCATCCCAATGTAAACTGCCAACAGCAGCATGCCCTCTTTGCTGTCAATAATTCCCAGCTGTGCTAATATCAATGTCATGTTGCTTCAGGTTGTGCTTCTATATTCCCTTGAATATTTTCATCTGACTGCTCTGCTGATATACTCCCTCTTTTAGTTCACTAAATAACAGCCAACTTGGCAATCTTCTAAAACTGTTGTCTTCCATTCCAGATATAAGACCAGCCCAGTGAAGTGTGCTGTAATGATCATGGTTTCAGCTCCCTGGAAGACTGCTCTGCTCTAAAATGATTTAAAAGAAAACTTCTTCCTACCTTGAATGCACAGTGTGGTAAGCAGATGAAATCCCTCCTGAGCTGTATGCATTATCAGTAGCAAGTCTGTGCCTTCTTGTATAGAAAATTAGATAGAGTATCCACTTTGCAGACCTTTAATTTAATCTAGAGACTGAGAGCATATTGCTTCCACGCTTTATTTCTTAAAAAAACCCACAAAAGATGGACAGGCTGTGCTAATGACATTTGACAGTTCTTTGTTCAAGAGGACACCCTCCAATAATGTATTTCCAAAACAGCAAAAATTTTCATGGCTAACGTATGTTCTGAATTACAATGACTAATGACAGGCTGTGATACAAAATGACATGCATAATGTCCTTTTTCCCCAAGTTTATTATGAGTTCACACCTCTCAAACCGAGCTCATAATCAGCTTCATGATTTTTTGTGTACGTGCCTTCTTCCATGGGGCAGTTATCAGCAAATCAATGTGATTCAGTGCTTGTAAAACTTCATAGGCTGTTCAACGGTGTTCACAAAACAGTGCTGGCCCATCAATGGCAAAAGGATCAACTTGCACCATCTGCCAGGCTTTCTGTCACAGAACAATCTCATGGTACTGTCACAGCTACTCATCTTAACTTGCTGTGGATGCTTTCCTGGCTTGCATCTGATTCTGTCTCTGGTTGCATTCTTGAGAAACAATCCTCTCCCTCTTGGGGCATGCTAAAACCCCAAGGCTCCTAAAGGAATTTTACAGGCGTTTTGGATTTTTCTTCCTGGAGAACACAGCTTGCAGGTCATTGTGAAAGCCCAGGTCTTGACAGTGTCAAAATGCTTTGGTCAAAATCACTGATAAGAAACAGAACAGATATGCTCTTCTATGCTTTCCTGACAAATACCTCACTGGCTGCATCTCTTCTGCATTTTAAGCTATATCATGAGTCAAATAGCATGTACTGGACGGTATTATTCTCAAAAAAGCAGTGTGTAGTGTGCTATCCAAGACAGGATAATTTTTGCTGTCTGTTTTTACTTTTTTTTTAATTGTCAATGGTAAAGAAAACGGCACTTTTGAAATCCTGCCTTTCCTATGCTTTCCAGTTTGAGGGGACAAACAAAGCCCTGAGAGACCATTTGGAGGGAGCAGAGGGACCCATACAACTTACAGGGACTGCTGACGGGATGTGTCTTAAGCAAGGGCCTTTGGTACGCTGCGTTTTCTAATAGATAGGAAGAAGTCTGGAACTGGACTACCAGAAGATACATAAAGCTCAGCCTTCATTCAGCTTTGACCTCCTGCTGAGATCAGCCAGGCCAAAAGACAGTAAGTTATAGCCCCAGCGCACAATATTTCTGTCCTGGGTTTTCAAAAACTTTGGACCTACTGCATACCTATCATGCAGGTTTGGGTTTTTCTGTATATGCACGATATACCTGATGCAGCCAAGAATGCTTCTGTTTAATGCCTATGTACAGAGCTTCCCACAAAAGCTGGACTTACTATGCAGGTCTTCAGCACAAATACCTCTAAGCAACAACGAGCATCTCCACTTAAACTGGAAAATGTCTGAGACTTTCGAACATATGGCTGCCCAGTGAGAGCTCCTGGGCGCGTCCAGTACTGTCTCACATTTCCATCTGCTAGTTCTATCAGGTCAGACATAAACTCTTCAGAAAATTACTGGACAATTTTCTCCAGCAGAAAGAGGACACATCCAAACACACTAGGTGTACAACAGGCTTGCATTTATTTTTTTTTTTGTATTTGAAAAAGATTAACACCTCAACTTGCCATGGTTCCTTAAGATAAAGGCAAAGCTCTGTATTGGTATTCTGGTGCAGTCTTGCAAATAAAGAGGAAGAGCAGCGTCATCAATTCTGTTGTCCTAGAAGTCATAAGCAGGCTGGAGAATGGACAGGTCCAGCACTGTTTTGCTCCAACTAATTATTTAATTACTGAAAGAATTTTAATGAATGTCATAAGAAAAACCATTAATTATCACCTTGAACATGTTTTATTTGAATTATGCAGTAAAAGCAAATAGAATTACATCCTTGTTTTCAGAATTAACTAGTGAGCTCTGAAAACACCTTTTTGCTTTGCATCTGCCACTCTGTGTATCAAACAATCAAATAACTCTTAAATCTCATCAAATGAACTCCCAAAGTCATTGAAGAGGTAATAAACTAGGTTACAACACTCGTCTGGTATACAGTCAAATGCCTTTCATATATCTTTAAGTGGTTATTAATCTCTGCATTAGTTTAGAATACATTAACCTTCAAGGTAAATTAGATCAATCAAGAAAATGACTCACAAGACTAGGTCTGTCTTTTTTGCTCGAATTCGGAGTGTGTGCCAAGAATATAACAGCAGCGGGGAGAAAGCATTCAAATACAGCTTTTCCCTGAAAGTATGACATTTATCACGGAGAGGGGCTGGACGCTTATATTCTTCTTTATGCTTACGGACGAAGTTGTTCTGTAGGATAAGAGGAATCAATGACCAGACGAGAACGAAATGTTTACAGTTGTGCTAAAGGGGAATTATGCTGTGAAGGCAGAATGACATGAAGCCCATGAAAATTAGGTGTAATCATATCCTCTGCTCAATTTCTTTTCCACTCTGGGTTTATTTTAGCTTTGTTTACTTTAATTATAGAAGTGGCTGAAAAGCTTACTCTGTTCCATTTTGCATATGGCACGCAGTCCAGACACTTGTCACATTCTGCTTCAAAATTACTTCAATCTTCAACTTTTTGACTTCCAATCTTACAGAAAAGAGGTACTTAAACACGCTTGTGGGAATGGACCACCATTACAGCTACTATACATAATGTCACACTGTGCATTGTTCCAAGAACCTATGATTTCAATGTTTAGCCACTATTTTCTAAAGGAATATGAGAATATTAACACTGAGCAGCAAGAAGACTAACCTGAAGTCAAGTGGTTTTTAATGTGAATGACTGATGGTGAAAGCTTTGTGGTGGTTTAAGGTAATGATTTATTTTGCTGTTGCAAAATGCCATACATAGTTATCCTGGCTTAGCTGACAAGCGATAAGTCATGGAGACAAACTCAGGCTCCTGCGTTTGTGAGAAGACGGTTAACTATTTTTACAGAATACTTCAGATCACACCAGTGATCAGTGTCACTGTTTATAATGCCATATTCCAAATCTACACTTAAAATTCTTAGCTATGAGAAGTGTCACAAGAGGTACACTTCCTCTAACTGTAGGTAGTGAAGCACAGCTTTTGTACCTAATCATAATACACCGAAAAACTGAAGGAAATTGATATCTTGAAAACCTTTCCTTTGTCTAGTGAGGGGATTATTTTATTAAAACTTCAAAGACTGCAGTTTGCCTTGACATCAGAATATCTAGAAGCATGAGATTTACAGATGACATATTAAGACTCGATGTGCTGCTTTACAAATGGATAAAAAAATCTAAAACATAAATCAGACTACCTTTTAATACCAGTATAGTGTGTTCCAAGGTAAAAGAAAAAACAGATAGAACTGTTGAGATTCGAGAGCCTGATGGAAGGGAAGTAATACTGAATATGGGCTCTGGTTTATTAAACCAGATATTAAACACCTGACTTAGGAAAGCATTTTGCTGTTATCAAACTTCTGAAATATTTGTATAGTCCCATTGTTTCCAGTGAGACTGCTTACAGGCTGGGATTACATGCACTCGTCAGGCCTTTGTTGGACAAGAACCCAAGGGCTGGAGCCTGCCCTTCTTGCCTCCGGGGCCCAATATGGTACGACCCAAGCAGTCTCATTGAAACCATTCCTCCAGCCCACCATTACTTTCCAGCAGGGTCAAGAGCATCTTGCATAAGGCAGATCAGGCTAGCCCCAGATGAACAAGATGAAGATGTCTCTTGTCGTAGAGCATCACGCCCTTACGGTCCCACAGAGGTCACACTGAGCAGACTGAAGAGGAGCTAAGGATCTGCGCCGTGGTTGTCTGCAACACTGACACTTTCTAGAGGTGTTAGTCATATCGGTTGCAAAGAATTTCAACACAGGATGGTGCACTCTGCAGTAGAAGAGAGAGATCTAGCTACCACAACTAATTACAGCTTCTCTTGAGCCTGTGTTTGTGGACTTTAGCACAATAAATGCAGGCAACCAGATCCTGTTTTGGCGCAGACTTCTAGAATATTACAGCCATTCAGCCAGCAAGGCCACAAAAATCTGCTCCTCAGCTCTTCCCTTCTGAGCTATTCTGCACCTGCTGAGATAATGTTCCTACTTCATCCTAATTGCAGAGGATTGAGTAAAAGCTTTGTCCTTCTGCGTCTAGGAATAAAGACAGCATTTCAGCAATCTTCTTGCAATTGAATACAAGTCTGAATGCGCATGCTATAATTAAAAATATGTCTGTTTCTTTAAAACAAATCAGTTTTAATTGGCATTCTAATTGAAAGCCTATTAAATATGGTGATAAATGCTGAGTGATTATTTAAAATCTTGACACCTACATGATGCTTTACAAAGTCTTGAAAATGCTGACTAATTCACCCTCGCAGTAGCTGAGATAGATAAGTAAATACGTCTAGCTAATCTGATGAAAAAAACTGAACAAATTCCATTAAAACAAATTAAATTAAGAATTTTCAAGAGCATGCCAGTTTTGGTTAAATGTTCAAAAAATGAGAAATTAAGCTTTTTTGATGTTCTCACAGTATCCGATCAAAATGAATAGTCATTGTTGTAGTGAGTCAGAATGCTGTCCTGAAATGCCCTCTGCTCATGGTAGTGTCAGCAAGGCCACACCAGCTTAGCTTAAAGATCCTTTTAGTCCATGTCATTCCTTTGAGTGATCCGCTGTGGTCGGAACAAAGGTGCGTATGAGAACAGAACTAACCTATGGCAACCTTCCCTTTGTGTAAGAAAATCTTCAGTCAATGAAATTTCAGACTCTGAAATTATCCATCTGGAGAGAAATTTTGTCTTTCCTGTGTTAATGGTTGGCTTATGCCTTAAAGCATGAAGTTAATAGGGTCAGTCCACCTCTTACCATTGGTATTAAGTATACTCTGCGGTCTCACTGGGTATTCTTAATTCTTCCACTTGTAATACTCTTATCTCAGAGAATCTGGTGGTGTTCCTCTGGAGTTTGCCACTGTGAATGAACTGATTTTCAGGAATACTTGTAGCTATAAGAAAAGAAGCAAATTCAAAGCAAATACAGAGCTGTCTAGACAAAAATCAAATGTCAGATGACAAAGCAAAGTCATTTTAACTAAAACCCTGATTCTAATCCCCTTAATGGTTGCTATCATAGAATCACAGAATTGTTTAGGTTCAAAAAGACCTTTAAGATTGAGTCCAACCGTTAACCTAATACTGCCAAGCCTACCACTAAACCATGTTCCTATCATTCAAACAAGGTCCACAGCATGAGACTCATGTCCAATTAAACAAGTTGCTTTACAAATCTCTCCTACTGCTGACAGGACAGCATTGGAGACCAAGACTTGAGTAAATTTCTTGAATAATTGATCAAATAAAAAAGTCAGTCCATTTGTGGCCAATTTGCCAACAGGATGGGAAACAATGTGTTTGAATAACCTGTTCATCATGCATTCTTTATTCAGTTCTAGTAAATCTTTGCATGGGGCTGCTTTTCTTTGTCTGTGTCAATTGTAAGGAGACACATTATTAAAACAGCACACAATTCTGTATTTACCATAACTGGAGAGGAAAGTTACAGTTTTCTGTCATCCTACGCAGTCTCCATTGAAATGGCTAATGTCAATATACCAAAACTATTTTATGTGCCAAGAAGAGTGTTTGCCACATTTTGGAAGCCTCTGTGGGTAAACTGTCCAGAAAGCTACGTTGGTACATGTCAGGTGAAACTCTCGCTGAAGCTTTAGAACACACCTGTGTCCGCTCCTGGCTAAAGGGCTGGAATTCATCCTCTGCTGAGGACATAAGACAGAATACGAGGAGCTTGATGTCTCATTTGTGTCTCAAGTCTTGGTTTCATTGCATTGGTAGTGGAGGAATTATTAGACCTTCCATGAGGATTTTCATCTCCATAATTTAATTTTCTAAATTATGTACAAGGGTGAATTCTCAGCCCCACACTTACACAATCTGCAAGCAGACTCCGTTTAGTAACAGAAGGGAAGTCCCTCTGGTAAGATTTATCCCTTGCACTTAAATCCACAGATTTCAATTCTAAGTTACCAGATGAAATTACTGTAAAATTGATCCCTCCGACGGATTTAGATTCTTTTTTCTCAACTGCAGTTCTGGCCTAAAAATTACTTTTTCATGACTAATTCTTGGTTTGGAGAACATTAGTATGTAGCTTCACAAAAATACTTGGACAGTTGCTGTGATATTGCTGGGACACAGTATAAATATTTTGGTTTAGTGAAGCTTCTAGCACTGATTGGATCTTCATGCAAAAGTTAGGCTTTTTATGATTATCTGAGAATAATGGATGCAACCTCTAAAAGAAGGCCAGCAGAATTATGGAGCTTAAACTTCTCTCAGTTTATAAATCACACTACTCAAAAGGATATGCTCTGTGTGCCTGAATACTTGTCTGTCTGCAACTTTTATGAACTAGTACAGATACAATATAACAATTTGAACTTCCTCTGAAATGTGAACCAGAAAGGATTAGTGTATAAATGTCAGCATGTCTTTACCTTGCTTCCTCTTTTAATGACTGCTGTACTTAGCAGGCTCTGGCTAAAAAACAGGCATCCAAATCTCCAGCACTTCCAAATATATTTTCACGCTCAAAATCCAGCTTTTCTTGGTCCAGACAAACGGCTAGTTGAAACCAGGATAACCACATGCATTTTGTGTCTTTAGCTCCAATAGACTGGACATCGCAGCTGTCTGGCTCTGTTCCACTCATGCTGTTACAACAGTTAAAGGAAAAGAATTTTCCTCTCCTTAGGGACTAAGAAACAATCATTCTTTTCTGTTTTAACATTTCACAGGCACTAGGGATAGGTTTGTTTT
>WEKW01020633.1:0-22471 GCA_013389905.1 Sula dactylatra
CACATGGAATACATGCTTATTACCAGGCAAAGTTAAAAAAAAAAACCAATCCATGGAGTTTATATTGTCAAATGGAAGGGTAAAAAAACCCAACAACCAACCCACAACAAACGGTCAATATTTCTTTGCAGAGTAATGAAATACAGAGATTGCTATTTTCCCATCCTTTGACACTAATGCACATAGTCAGTTCAAGATTTCTTTTGGGGCTGTAGCTTGGTCCAACAGCTAAAGACAAATAGAAAAGTGTTTCAGGATAGAATGAGGTTTTGGTATATCACTTCATATTTGGCTGTATCCTACTATTTGGACTTCTCCTCAATGGAAGCAATCACCGAATGCAAATAAAGAGAGCATCCACAGGGATTTTATGGTTACTCTTGAAGTTACCAAGTGCATCCATGAAGTCTCCCTCTTCCCTTACTAATTTATGAGATGTCAGTACGTACTGGCTTTGTTTTTAGCTGTCTGATATTGTTGAGATTTATAGGGGGGAACCTTTAAGCTCCTCAGAGAGATCTGCTCTTGCAGTGGAGTTTGGGAGGGCTGGTTCAACCCCATTGATATCTCCACAGTGTCAGCTGAGACCAGTCCTAAGCAGATGATGCAATGGTTCACCAGCTGCACACCTCAAGAGTTTCTGGTTTTCCTGTCTTAGTCAGCAGTACTTGAAACATGAACTTTCTTTAGAGATTTGCTATAACTTTTCGCTTCCATGGTGTCAAAACCAACTCCTTATATGTATTCGTGCTGGTCTTACACATTGAGATGTACTTTGGCAGAGATCTCTTAGCTTCTCCATGGATGGATAGCTTTGCACCCACCATACCCCTATTTCTTCTTTGTTGAATATAAGGTGCAAACCATGACATTCCCATGTGTCTGTGTCAAATATTGGCATTGGTCATCCACCTCCCTTCAAAATGGACAGGATGCCCCATATGACCATACCTCTTCACCCAAGCTACTGCTTGGTCAGTGTTAAGATGCTCCTCCCCATCTATGCTACTCCTGAATGCTTTTCCTACCAGTGCTGGATGAGTTCATCATGCGCCGTGGGTAGAGGAGAACCAAAGAGAGGATACAAAACCAAAAGGGAGAGTGCTGGATCCCAGTTTGAACACCGCCTTGCTGCATGGGCCACTGTGCACAGGAAGACACCTACATTTAGATGCTTCTAATTGCCAAACAACCTCACCCCCAAGGTCAAGGTTAGTCTATTCTAAGTGCCCAGAACACGGCCAAGTTACAGCAATCTACAGTGTTATTATGGGAATGCTTGACTTTCAGGCCAGTATCCAAATCTTGCATTTCTCTCAGTGGGCTAGGCAGAGCCAATACAAAGCTTTTAATACAGCCACTGATACAGACTCTTTTGTTCCAAGTATTATCTCAATCAAGTGGAATTTGGTTCACTTATCTCATCTGGTAGATATTGAATCTGCAGCTGACTCCACTGTTCAGCTATCCAGCATGAAGACTTCAGAAACTGGTGAAAGTTTCAACAAGTTAAACAGAACTGATTTGCTATGGACTGCAAACCCATTACCAGTTTTCATGGGCATATACAAGCTCAATAAAGGAAATAATAGACACTAGTTTCTTTGCTGCAAACAAGCATTCAAAAATGGTCATTTTAAGCGCAAGATACAGATAGCATAAAATCAGTATCAAGTTCCATTGCAGCATTGCTGGAAGAATTTACATCCATTTGCCTGCCTTGCAGAAAGAGCTGATGCTATAAACCCATCCATTCAATGGCCAGAGTAGAGAAACACTAGCTTCAAAATAGTTACTAAAATTATTGTAGAGCTGTAAAGACTGAAAAGTGGAGACTGAGATCCTCTAGATAAAAGCATGCAAAATTCTCTTAGCTCCACAAGGAAGGAATACCTTCACAGCAGAAGAGTGCTTTGGCTGATAAATTCAGATTTTTCTGACTCCAACAACATGGGACTGCTTAGCACCAATTATGGCAATGACTGCGGATCCCTTCAGGTCACATTCTCATACAGTGAATATGGAGAACTGAGCTGGAGCTCATGACGGTGCCTAACTGTTGTCTAGCAAGAGTGGCCCTTGGTAGAAAAAAATTAAGGGTTATGCCACAAGAATGATTAAACAGGTGGAATAAGACAGCAAAGCTAGTGAGGAGTGATCAAAGAGTTTGAGTAAGGAAGAGGGAATGCAGAAACAAGAGCTAAGCCATAGTATAAGCATAGGCAGGGAAAAAGAGTGGGTGAAAGCTCCAAGGTGGCTGCAGACATGAAACATCCCAGCATGCACAGAAACACTGGTGTTCTGGAGGCAGCCTGCCACCTTCCTGTACCTCTGCCTTTTACTCCTCTCTGAGCTGATCTATCATAGGCCATCATACACCTATGGCAAACCTCAACTTCCTCATCGTGCTTCCTCAAAGATCTGCAAACCCATAGCTCCAGGCTGCATGCACAAGGTGAGCAAGAACTAAACCCCCTTACACCAAAGCAGTGGAAGAAACCAGCAAGATGCTGTCATCATCTTGAATATAAACCCAAACCAACACAAACTGCTTTGACGCTATGGCTATCAGAGCTACCTTCAGATGCATCCATTTAGCATGATGCATTTGCCTCAGCAGTGGTAATGGTTGTTTGCACTTCAGCATATTTCCAGTTGGGAATTCACTGATTATTCTCAATATTCACTTAACATTGATTCACGCAAAGCACCAATCACTCTGGTTCCTATTGTTACCTGAGGAAACTTTGTTAGATGTAATTAAGTTAAAATTTGTATGTTTTCTGGAGAGAAATATGCCCTGAGCATTTCTGTTACCAATTTTTTTTTTTCACTTTCACAGTTTACATCCTGCCTAAGTAGGCTAGGCTCTAAGATTTTTTTCCCCATGTCATTTTTCTTCCATATGTCAGCGTATGTTTGTCTTGGAGCACCTGAAGAGTACCTTGACATTTATGCAAAATACAAGTTTTTAAGGGCCTGGGCTGTCTGTTACAGGTTATGTTTGCCCAAATGATGCTCTGTGCACATGAAGACACCAGTTTAATACTTACTATGGTTGTAGTTTTGTCAGGCCCATCCTTTACCCACCATGAAGATGGATCTTTGAAATCAGCGCTTGTTTGTTTTTATCAAGCCACAATTTGAGCAATAGTATCTTGTCATACACAAAATGAGTCAAATTATTCTCTCATTCACTCTGGGGCAAATCCTGACTAACTCCATTGACTTGAGCACAATAACTTTAGATTCATATTGGCAAAACCGTGAACAGATTTGGGCCTCGCACACCACAAGAGATTGCTTGCTTTTTATATACTTTATCGAAAACAGCTTTTGAGTCCAGCATGGATGCCAAATTAATTATTCAAACCAAAAGAGAGGAATTTTTTCCCATGATTATTTGTATTGTCTGCACACTGTTATACATTTTATTATTCATAGGTTATATAAAGAACTGCAAAATTAATAGTATCTTGCATTTTGAGACACTTCATGAACATGAATTGGGGAAGTTTCCTGCAAACTTACCACTACTACACACATATAGCGTTATCTTGAGCTCTGAAACATCATTTATCTCTTAAAATATAAATCCAAAACTGAATACTGTCCTGTCTGTTCCCACAGGCAGAGTAGTTGTGGTCTGGAGTTTGTTTTACTTCATCAGCTATTGCAAAATCAACATTTCATTCTCATGCACCGTAGGAAGCCAAAAAATTCATCTGGTGCTCCAGCTATCGCTTAAAAGTGCTTTTGCCTTAGCACCACCAGAAAAAACATCTCAGTTCTTTGCTGGAACAGGGAAGTAGAATTAGCTTAGCAATCGACATCTTGTTTTTCCAGTTTAAATTGTACTGGAGGAAAACGCTGTGCCTCAGGGGAGAGAAACGTTTTTGAGAAAAACCTGTTCCATTTCTTTCTTTATCTTTTGGAGACAGGGAGGGCCTGCCAGGACATGGGTGTCTCTGATCACAGCTGTGGACAACAACATGGGACGTTACTGTCCGATGGGAAGCGTAAAATGCAGCCTGGGTAAAATATGATATAGATTTTACCTGCAACATTGAGCAAGCAAAGTCTGCAGTACAGCAATGTGTCTGCAGAATGCAACTGGAATTAATTCCCTGCTGCTTGTCACATCATCCCAAGAACAGATTCAAAAAAGACCCTCACTTTCTCCTAGTTGTCTAGGCAGCAGGACAACAAGACCAAGGAGAGATGCTGTCCTTGCTGCCAGCTCTGGCCCCCAATACCCAGGTAGCAGAAGGAGCAATTTCACCAAAGATCATTTTCTTGATGAAAACCAGCATCCTTGGTCTGGAGGAGTTGCAGGTGTTGGATGCTGGATGTTGCCTGACACGAGCAGGTCATTTCTCCCAGACTGTTTCTGGGGAACAGCTGAGTTGTATTTGCAGAGAAAAACAAGCCAACAATGACATGTTTCAAATCTGCTCAGCCTCAGGCAGTGAATCCAGCAGGATCGTGTTCAGGAGTCAACAGCTGGCAAAGCCACTGGCACATGAGGACCGGATGATGCTGCGAGCCATGTTGCCCTGCGGCAGACACACCATCTACAAGCTGGAGGGTGACACTGCGCCCTTGGCAGCTCTTAGCTGAGGAACCAGCACCTTTTGCTCCAGCTGCATTTTAGGTTGGCTTAAGCAGGGACTGATACCTGTCAGATGCTTGTTATAAATACATGTGTTACCTGTATTTACATGCACACTATTAGATGTCATTATGAATTAATCTTAACTCCCCAACTTAATCATTCATGATGGACAGTTACCAGTTACTATTATACAAACAGCACCTTAAAAAAAAATTTATATAACTTATGACCTTCCCACCTCCTACTTCTTCCTTCTTTAAAAGTATCTCCTGATTAACACTTACAGCTCACAAAGCAAGTCTGATAGAGATACGACCACGATACAGATGTGCATAAAATGGAGGACACCAAACTGATGTGGAAAAATACAACAGATCTAACATAAGGAGGTGAAGTGCTGAAAAGACCAACAGTTTCCAACAGCCACATCCAATTACAGTAACAATAACCAACTACTTCATGATATGTCTCCCATGAGCCTTGTAGTGAATGTAAATCCATCAGCAAAAGCCACAAATATTATTTTCAGTCTTTTTTATAGTGTTGCCACTCAGGTGTTTGTGACATTGTGTTGCACAGCATTGTCCAGCAAGGATTTAAAACCAAAGGCAGAAGAAAAACCCCTCTGACAATGCCTGGGGAAATAATCTGCACCTGCAAAACACTGAGAATAAAAAAAATATTTGTTGGAGCAGCAACAGTCATCCCAGACGAAGCCTTAACCAGACAAAAGGTATATTTTGATCTTATCTGGAAGTAACATCCTAGTTGCATCCTCAACAGCTGACAATCACCCCCAGCAAATCATAGCACCCAGCAGCTAGGGAGTCAGAGTCTCTTGACACCAACCCTACTGCAAATCTCTGCTTTCCTGGGGCTGTATGGATAAACCACCTCACCTGAGTCTGTGGGGATTAAGCTGGAATAAAGAACTGGTTTACCCTGGTTCCCTCTCTGTACTTAGTCCCTTATAGCTCAGTACAATTTTCTGCCCAGGCTTTCCATCCAGATGGAGGCAATTATGCTGTTTTGATGGACCAGTATTCAGATACTTGTCCAAATACCCAGGGACAGGATGATAAACAGCTTCACACAGAGCTCAGAAGACATATTTAGTGATGTATAAACAGGAACAAAGCTCATGATCCTTAAAATACCAGTGCAGTCCTGAAACTGGGAATTTGATCCACCAGCGAAGGGAACTGCTGTACCTGTGAGCAAAAGCAGCTCCTCAGTTTTCTTTCTGCAGCCAGAGAAACTGAAAAACTACCCAGGCAAATCTTGGATTTTTCTAGAAGCACAGGAATTTCGCTTAGTTTCCTGAGGGTTAAAAAAAAAAGGAAAAGAAAAAAAAACCCCAAATCTTCCTGAATTACCCTAATGTGATCAAATTCCAGTCCTGCATCCTCTAAAAGTCACCCTCCCCAGAGAGGACACCTTGCCCTACACCTTAGATGTTACAGATCATTAAATCCAGGCTGATGGCACACATGGGTTGGGAAGAACACATCTAGAATTGAATATATTAACCTGCATTTTAACATCTGCTTCTCAGGGAAATCTTGTTCAGTTTCTTTTCAGGAACTCTCAGATATTTTCTTTTAAAATCCAAAACACAAACATTCAGTCTAAAAAGTAGCCACAGACAAACAAGGACATAAAACTGAACTTGCCATTCCGTTCAGTTTTAAGTATTTTGGGTGTGAGGAGAGCAGCAATGCTGGAAAACTGCAGCCCTCATGGGTGTGGGTTTTACACATCAGCCAGCACATCAGCTGTGCCGTGCGTTTGGCAACCTGGCACCTACAGCTGTTTCTCAATGCTGTTTTTGGTGCTACCAGCTGGTCTGAGACATCCCAAATGGATCACACGTGCATAACGAGGGTGGCTTCTGCATATGCTTGGGGCTGCTGGGTCCTGCCTGGGGAGAGGGAGAGCTGGGGGGTGCACAAGCACTCGCTCCCCCCAGCCCTGTACCTGCACTTGCTGAGCACACACCTGCAAATGAAAGGAGACACCTGCAAGGGCTTGCTCTGAAAGGTTTATTTGCACTCATCTGCTCTACAATGCTGATTTTCCATACCAATGATGGGCAGCAGCCCTGCTGCAGGTCAATGGCAGACCATGGAGGTCAAAGACAAAGAGCCACTGTGATTCCTTACAAAGCCCAGTCCTCAGCATTTTAACTACTCATTTCCAATTTGTAAGACCCCATTTCAGCATGACACCTCCAGGCAACTTTAACTCTCTGGTGGGACTACCCAGGTATGTCGTGGGGGGTGTCGAATAGCCAGACCAAAGATTTTTTGGTGCCTACATAAAAATATTAGTGCGTGCTCCTGCATCTTAATCAAGACTTTAAGATCACAATTACTTTAGTGTTGGCTTGTTCTGTCACACAAGCTGATAGTTCCTGGGTACAGTCATCTAACAAACTCTGAAAGTGATCTAAACTTTCCAAAATTCATATTTCATGTGGCCATTTGCAATTATGGAAAATGCTGAGATGCAAGCAGGTGCGATCCACCACATCTCCAAGGCAGGTGCAGCACCACCTTCTCTCAGTAACATGGTTTGCATGTCCCGCTGGATCACAAGACTTAAAATTGCCACTGGTACAAAACTCTTCTCTGAATGTTTTATGCCTAAAAGCAAAGCTCATTTTAGTGGTAAGGACAAAAAAAAAAATCCGTCTTCAAAAGAGGAGTCCTTGTTACTTCCAAACTGGAATATTAATCAAAGCCTTGGTTCAGGAAGATCAGTGGGTGCAGGGCACAGATGAGGTGATTTTGCAGCTGATGATCATCTATCATAATAGTATGTGATACATCTCTCCAGTTCTGTATATAGCACAGGGAGAGAGCTGGCAACCACACAGCACTTGCTCTCCTCCTCCATTCCACTGCTAAATTACATTAAACAGAACTTAGCAATAAACTTGGCGCATCCTGAATGCTTTTTCTGTGTAACCCTTTGCTGCAGTTGCTAAAGGAACATGATGTGATAAATGTAACACAATAAAATGAATGGCACACATCAAAAGAAATGATGAACAGCTTATATATCTATTTACAAATCAACAGTGGCCGTTTCCCTCCTCCCATCACCACTTGAGACAATGTGTTAATAAAACATGCATTTCTTGAGTAGATTTCTTCATTTTATAATTATTATCAGCACTGCCAAGATCACTGAAGTCCAGTTTCACCCTTTGTGCAACATAGACAAAGCAACATGTCTCATACAAAGTACTCAGCATCTGTCCCTGGAAGAGACAACTGCAGCCTCAGGGTACTGCATCTCCTCGGAGCTAATCCAAACTTTGCTCCTTTGCACGAGAGCGTACGTTTCCCACGGACCTCTACAATGTCTTTTTTATCATGAATCGTCTAAGCTTTCCTAGCTATTTACTGTCATGCAGACCGCCATTTAAGAGATTGCTTCTATGGAGGTGCCTTATCCTTCATTCTCTACGAAACAGTCCTGGGTATTTTGGTCTTGGAGATGGTGACCAGGTGAGCATAGCGCAGCAGGTCTGACCACATGCTACAGTAAAAGTTCCAAGAGACAAGGAAAATCCACTGCGAGATTTGTTTCTCTTTAAAAGATAGATACCCAATTCTTAATATTCCCAATTCTTAATATTCAGACCTGAAACTTGGCAGGAAAAAAAGAGGAGAGAAAAGAAAAAAGAGGATGTTAAAATCTGTAGGACCCAAAAAAAAGATTGTTTTCCTCTGAAATGAGATATGCCTCTTGGTGAGCTACAGCTCTGCAAAGAGAGAAGCCCCAAGATCTCCTGGGTCAGCAACAATTTAGAGTTACAAAGTACAGGATGGAGCTTTCCACTGTCTGCCACAGCCCACGGATGTCTCTGGGCTGGAGTTGCCAAGCCAGCAGCTACCAGCTCAGCCTGAGGGAAGACTCAGTTAATGGCATAAAAGCAAGTTTGGAGAAGGAAATATTTTCTTTCTTCCTACCAACGCAGAGGTATCCATGGCTTTGGCAGAAGCGACCCAGAAAACATATTGACACTTGGTCCATTCCTTCATGGTTCTCTGACTCCAAACCTGAGCAGGAGGATAAATAACCATGCCAGTCTCCCTCTTCCCTGTATCAGACAATATCTAAGATATCAAGAGAAAGGTAGGGAGAAAGAAAGAGATGGAGTTCCTGCAGAGGGCTGGTTTCAGGTCTTGGACATCCACTCTGAACCTCAGGTAGCTGGTACTTACAGAAGCTTTAATGATGGTTTAGGCAGCCAAGGTGCTGTATGAACAGTCTCTGGACACTTACTGCACTTTAAATCTATCAATTCCACCGATCAAGTTTACATTACACAGTGTGACCTGTTTGCACTATTATTGGCAATTCAAGATCACAGAATAGCTTGGGTTGGAAGGGACCATTAAAGATCACCTAGTCCAAACTCCCTGCCATGGGCAGGGACATTTCTCACTCGATCAGGCTGCTCACAGCCCCATCCAACTTTAGCACTTCCAGGGATGGGGCATCCACAAATTCTCTGAGCAATCTGTTCCAGTGTCTTACCATCCTCATTGTAAAATATTTTTTCTGCTCAGAAAAGTTCTCCCCAGAGCCTTGTGTACTGTACTGCAGAAGTAACTTCACAAATACTTATTAATAAATAACTAATCTCATTAACACCAGGATCACAGGAATGGACGACAGCTGCAATTTAGTTAAAAATGCGTGCTATCTCTGCTATAATTTTCTCAGATACACTATCACCCAGTCACTTGATATCTTTTGTTTTCCTCTCCCCAGGAGCTGGATTTGCCTTGTTCTTCAGTCATCGATTGAATGTGATGGGGGGCATCCCTTCTCCTGTTTGCTAATACAATAAGATAAAGAGAACATCAGATGATACAGGCACCATCGACTCCCTGTTTATAAAACATTTACAGCATCTCTCTTTTTACAGCACAAGGAATCACAGCTTGTGGACTGAAATATATCTCTAATGAACATTCACCATTACCAACGGCAGCTGACATCCCCAAAGCTTCTGGGAGGCTTTTTGCAGATATTATATGTTTCTCAAAAGCCTGACCAACAACAGTCACTTCACTCAATGGTCCTTTGGAAGAAAAACAGCAGTGGCCTCCGACTAAGTCACACACACAAAAAAAATCTGTTGTTTTGAGTCAAAACAGGAAGAGTAGCAGGACAGTGCACGGCAGAGTGAATAGCTGAAACTCAAGCAAAAGGACAGGGCAGTTAAGTGTTTGCTCCTGAGCTGCTGCTTTTTGGTGCCAAATGGCCCACTAGCAGATTTTCACTGGTGGAAAATGTCAGTGGTTCATGGATTGCGTATGACCTACCTAACATCCTTCTCCTCTCCTTTGTCCACTGTTTCTTCCTTCATGTATGTGTGTACTCGCTTCCATAAATATCTGGAAATTGAGGGTACAAAATACTGAGGCACAACTCAAGGAGGAGAGTCCACGATCCAAGGGAACAACCAGTGGTTCACCCTGGGGACTTTTGGCCATGTGGCAAGTGTCTTGGAGCTCCTGGGGCTGTCATGTCAAAAGCGTTGCAAGTTTTGGATGAAGTTTTTTAACTTCTGAGAGGGACTATAAGAATCAAGTCCCTGCTTAATTCATTCCCCAATCTTTCAACCACAAGCTATTACCTTCTCTGCAGAAACTGTTGAGAAACTAAGCAGAAGACCACACAGAGATTATTACAAACATTTGCAGGAACTTCTGCCTCTGAAAAGTGCTCCTCTACAATAAAAAAAATTATGGTATGAGGGAAGACAACCTCTCTCCCCCTAATGAGCCATCACAAATGAAGTAGGCTGTGTACATGGCCTAAACACAGTGTATAAGAGAGGGCCTTGCTTCTCCTCTGTCAGAGCAGTTGAATCATTTTTCCCAGTACACCCATACGGCACCATTACAGAAATCGTCAGTTATAGCTAACCTATAACCACACTGCAAGCGGGAGATGCTTTATGAGGTCCCTCAGGCACTCTCGGTTCTCCAAATTGCCACATACAAGCTGTGTTATTACTCTAATTAACTGATGGGGAAACCACAGTGTTGAGAGTGTAAGTGTCTTGCCCCAGTGACACCAAGATCCAGTTGTACAGGTGATGGGTGGCCAGTGTCACCCCTCAGCAGTCCACTACCTCTTTGCTGCCCACCTGTCTGATAAGGAAATAACCTCGCCATGCTTGGGAGCATCCTCCTACATATCAAGGGCTTTTTCTTTTAATCATGGAGCTACACCATGTGTCTTTGCTGCGCGCCTTGCAGTTTCCTCACTTCTCTGCCACAGTGCTGCAGGTTTGCTGGGGATGGGATTACTAGCTGCCACTCAGCAGATGAAATGCTAAAGTACAGTCTTTTTCCACAAGCTGTTTAGACATTGCCAGGCTAACCACTGCAATCCTTCTCTAGACCATGGTCTTCTAATGAAACCGAGTGTGTCATCTAAAATCCTAAGTCACTGCACAGCTTACAATGCACTGAACTAAAGTACCCTGTGCATATAAAACAAGTGGATTATTTATTGTACCAACAGAGTAATAAGGTTTAGAGATGACTAGCATTATTTCCCCAGCCTGTTTGGTTGGTTACAACAGCCAGAGAGACGGTGTGCTGGACCTCCGGCTTCTACATCAATCCTAAGTGGCCCACTGCCTGCCCATCTGATTGCTGAAATCACTGGCATGCTCCTGCTGCGTATGCTTGAGCAGGACTGTGCATCTTTGCCATGTAGCCTGTCTACACAAAGGGAGTTACAGAATACCAGGTTGGAAGGGACCTCAAGGATCATCTGGTCCAACCTTTCTTGGCAAAAGCACAGTCTAGACAAGATGGCCCAGCCACCCTGCCCAGCTGAATCTTAAGTGTCCAAAATTGGTGAATCCACCACTTCCCTGGGGAGATTATTACAATGGCTGACTGTTCATATTGTGAAAAATTTTCCTCTTGTGTCCAGTCGGAATCCCTCCGGGAGTAACTTGTACCCATTGCTCTCATCGTTTCTGTGTGACTCCTTGTAAAAAGGGAGTCTCTGTCTTCTTTGTAGCCACCCTTTAAATACTGGAACATGGTGATAAGGTCTCCCCTAAGCCTTCTTTTCTCGAGGCTGAACAAACCCTGTTCTCTCAGCCTTTCCCCACATGGCAGGCTTCCCAGTCCTTTGATCATCTTTGTGGGCCTTCTCTGGACCCTCTCCAGCCTGTCCACATCTGATGATTGCAGCTTCTGAGTGACACCACAATGCAAATATTAATTAGGAGAATGTAATTACAGGAGTACTGTGCATTGGGCAAAGTGACTTCATAAACTGAAAAGCTAATACAGACACAATCTGTCAGTGCCACCTCACGTAGTAAAAATTCTTATTTAATTAGAAATATTCCCCACATAGGAAAGAAAAGTGCCTGCCCCCCAAGGAAGGGTCCCGAGACAGGCGTCTTCAGGGCCAAGAGCATAACTGCCTGCTCAAGACAGGAGATGAGAAACGATGGATCTGACCTTTTTTTTTGTTGTACTCATCTTCTGTCGCATTGGAGGAGTCCGTATGATAGTCCCGAAGCTCCTGTTCGTACATCTCCAGAAAATTCTTGTCTGCCTCTCCTTTCTTGGACTTGTCACTTTTTTTCTTCTTCTTTTCTTTGCCTTTTTTGCCTTTCTTCTTTTTCTTTTTGTGCTCATAGTCATCCTCATCCTCACTGCTATACTCTTTTCGCTTGTTTTTTTTCTTTTTCTTTTTCTTCACTTTGCCATCATTCTCTGAGTCCTCAGACTTTGATTTCTTTTTGCTTTTTTTCTCCTGGCTTTCATCTTCCCCATCTTCCTCAATTACCTCCTCAACTATTTCCACTAGCTCCTCTTCGTCTTCCTCCTCCTCCTCTTCCACTTTGTTCTTTTTGGTCTTTTCTTTCATGTCATTGTTTTCCACCCCTACACTTTTAACAACGTTCTATGATTGCCTTAACCTGACTTCTAACACCTACCCTGGTTCCTTTACCAATTCCTAAAGTCCTTTAGCCCTCCTCTCCCTGCCTAGGGCTGGGCTGCCCTTGTTTCGCAGTGTCTTTCCTCCTCTCTGGCTCAGCGTAGGTATGTCCAGGAGTCCCTTGTCCTTCTCAGCCCACGGGTGCCAACAGCTCACCTCCTTCTGACTCTTGCTGCTTTCCCTCGCCTCCTTGACTGAGGCACCTTCCTCTCTCTTTTGTCTCGCCCGGTCTTTGGGTTTTCTCCTTTTCGTTATTATTATTTATTCATTGGTCTGTGCTGAGAACTTTCTCTTTTCTTCAGAGCTGCCTCAGCCTCTGCTCAGGGTCGGTTGACAATCTGGGTCTACAGTATCAGGACATGCCAATCAAGGTTGTAGTTCCCTGGAAAATCAGTCAGATGAGGGCACATGGTCAAGTTGCTTCTTGTCCTTCACATGCCAGCTCAGGACGGGATAAAACAGAAGCATTTCTCCTCCTTGTAACATGTATCAGCTTCAGAGGCCTCATGAAAAATTACTTAGTGCTATCCAGCCATGTGGTTATCAGACAGATGAGCAGGTGAAAAAGGAGACCCACCAAGCAACCATATCGCACTGGTCTGCATTTCCTCTCCATTATTCATGGTGTCAGGATCACCTTACTGAGAACAAAGGTCTCAACTTTACATGGATTTTTTTCGACCAGCCAGGCAAGTGACCAGAAAAAACAAACCCCTCCAGGATCTCTGTCTGGAGACCTTCAGCATCAGCAAGGCACTCCTGCATCCAGCTCCTCCGTCCCCCAGTTACTGTGGTGCACCTCCAGCTAAGTGAAAAACCAATGCTCAATAAATAAATACAATGATCAGAAGGTACTCAATGTGTTTTACATAAGGTGCTTTTTAAACAGCCCATCTTGGCCAAGCAAAGAGAAATAAAACTTAGATTAATACTGAGCACAAGTACAAATATACCCATCTGACAGCTCTTGGGCAAATATTGAGATGAGACAGGTGGAGGATGGGAAAAATAAGTGATGCAGTGTCATGGCTGGAAGGACAGCACCGCATGAAGCATGCCCAGCACCCAGCTTGTGCCCAGGGATGTCAGCATGGGGCTCACCCAACGTCTAGTACACGCAACTCCCATGCCCAGAGGTAGACATACCAGTGGGAGACAGGAAGGGAGGAGAGTCCGTCAATCTCTCTCTTCCCACCTGAGCCACCACTGCAGCCACCCAAGCCCCACAACAGTGTCAGTGTACAGCCCCAGCTGTTCAGCCTGGGTTGGCATCCAGCCCTGCAGAGGCTCCAGCAGGCTTTCGTGGCAGGTAAGGGAAGGACAAGCACCACAAGACTGGGTCAATACCAGCTGCAGTCAGGAGCAGATGATTTAAAGTCTAGCTGAGAACAGAAAGATAAAAGACGAAAAATCATCTCTTCTTCTTCAAAGATGCTGTAATGGGTTTTGTCATAGAAAATGAAGTTTAATTAAAAATTGTGATATTGAAAACCATACTGAATTTCTCTGGTGTAGCTCAAGTGTACATAAACCAAGCAGGGCAGTCAGCCTGGCACTAAATCACACTAATGGAAGAAGCAAGAGTTGAATTTATGGCAGGGTTGTAGGATGATGATACAGAACCTCCTGCTACCACCTACCCTGCCTGTGGGATAACTCAGCTCACAGCTTCCTCAAATGATGAATTAAGTGCGATTTGCTTGATGGTGTGCTGCCCAAGTTAATGATACCGTAAGTATTGGTAAGTCAGAGGGTTCAGCCATGCTAAGTCTTTAATGCACATGATTTAAAACTCTTCCTAGATAAATTTGGAGGTTTCCAGCAGCGAGACTGGAAGGGAGGATGGCATCAGCGGCAGGTTATCAGGAACATGAGGAACAGTTGTTTTGATGGCAGGACATGCAGCCTGAGCAGGATGGCAGCAGCATTGCCCCAGGCAGGAGCAGATGGGCAGCACCAGACCCAGAGGATTCAGGGTTGGTGAGGGTCTGCCCCACCCTCCTTCACAGGTGTTTGGCACCAGTCTCCAACAATTTAATATGAATAATAATTTTTTAAAAAAACACTGTATTTTTATGGCCTTTGATGCTGAATGGGAATCTTTCTATCAAGCATCATAAAGTGAATTATTCAGGGACAGCTTCCAAGTAGATTAAAGCACAGGTTTGGGATGAAACACATGAATGTCTTTTCCAAGGTCTTAAAATCATGAAGAAAAAAGAAAAAAAATCACTGTCCTTCCTTATGAGACAACTCTCACTTGCCAAACTCCTGGGACATCAGCATCACAGGACCTGCATTGTGCCTGAAATCCCCTGTTCATTTACAGGTCTTTATTTTCTGGAAATCAGCAGAAAGGCACAGAGTGTATCTCTGCATGTGAGAGCGAGCACAGGACAGTTGGCTCAGCTGGCACCAAGGGCATACCGCTCCAAAGGGAACCATCCAGGCACGTGGATGCTGCCAATCCCGAGGAGCTCGGGGATCCTGCAGAGATATTGATGATGCAGCACATTTTCTCAGACGGATTATTTGCAATGCACTACATTCATAATTGTAACCTTCCCCTCTCTGGGACAGCCATCAGCCCACAGGAGAAATTGCAGGCACAAACGTTTCAGTTTAATGCTGGGAGCTGGATTTAGGTTTTGGCTGCAGAAAAGCCAGCCCTTTTCTCAAAAAAAAAAATTTAAAAATCCCACAGAACAGAACAAAACCAGGCCTTCAGAAAAAGAAAAATCAAGGGATCTCTCAGAAAAGCAAAGCTCATATCTTTGCTATGCATTTGCAGGGTAAACATTTCATCACAGCGAACCCCTGAGTGCTGCTGCTCTGAACGGCTCCAGCTCTATGCAGCACGATGCTGACTGCATGAATATCTAATGCCAGAAGGCAGCATTACAATTTCTCAGGACAAGTCATCCAGACTGGTCCCTTCCAACCATAAAATCATTTTCATAATATCTGCTTAACCCCACCCCCATCGTAAGATACCTGCCTTTGACAGCAGAGCTGTTGGGGTAGAAGAAATGCTTTTCCCCGCCCTGCCCTGGGAGATTCAGTTTTAAGATGCTCAGGGCACCTCTGGGAGCAGCCTCAGGCTGATGCAGCCCCAGCAAGGGCTGAGGCCATGCACTGGTCCCAGCTACACTTGCAGAGATAACCCAGTTAATAAGTTGTGTCAGGAAGAAACATCTGAAGCACTAAAGGCACCAGTGGGACACCATGGTAGTTGCCTCCGTGAGAACCACCCCTCTGAGCTACATCTAGCCTTGCACTTCGCTTTCTCCTGGTGCAGCAGAGCAGGACCTCAGGTATAAGCCACAAAAAAAAAATTAACTCCTATGAAATAGGCTAAAATGATGGGGGACAAGAGATATTTACCATGTCTCATTCAAACTTTGCTCCGTACGTTTCCTTCGTCTGTTGTTTTAATTAAGAAGAAATGTGCCAAGAACACTCCAGCTTGCTTTTGTTCTTTTTGTGAATAACAGCTGGGAGAAGAACAATGAGGTTTATTGGTGCATAAAGAACTACCGGGAAAGCAACCAAGCTATTGGTGAGAACCATTAGTTAAAACTGCCAACAGTATTTATATGGGTTTATATTCTTACTCTGCATTCAGCAAGAGATTCCCCCAAATCCTCCCTCCCAAAAAGACTTGGGCCAGAACCCATCGGAGCACCATGAGCACAGGGTGACTCCTTGAATTATAACAAATTTGGTGGAGTACAAGAGGTCATAATTTGGCTCTTTGAGGTCCTAACTCAACTGTGACCTTTTTTTCCTGGCCTGCTAAAAGCTGTACAATGCTTGACCTAGAATCGTCCTATTGTTAGGTAGCAGAATTATTATTATTAATTATTAGGTAGATATTAAGCAAGGCATGAACACACCTTTTCTTTAGTTCATTCCTTTCTATGTCTTTCCTATTTTGCACTTATTACCATAAAATCCAGATGTCCTATACCCAGGCATCATGCAACACAGCTGACATATCCCAAAGAATCATTTGTTCTAGTCTCCTTCCCAAGGCAGATGCAGTAAAGCCTCTTATACAGGAGAGGTTATGTTACAATACATACTGTTCTGCACTTATGGTTAGAGAAATCTGTAATCCTCATTGCACAGCCTAGGGGCAATTCAAACAAGTTGGTGTCTGCATGCGTGGTCTGTATTTGGATGCTCTTTTGTTGACCAATACACCCCACAGAGATGAGGGTAAAGAAACTGGCTGTGAAGGACAAACAAGAAGACATAGGTCAGATATAGGCAAAGCAGTTTTCCAGATGTTTTATGAACCATCCGTTTGAGTCTGCCTCCTCTACTGTTCCTGTGGGGTTCAGGTTGAGGTCTAATCCAGAAGAAAGGGCATCCTCAAACTCCAGCTGAATTACCACAACTAGCAGAGCTTCAGGGGACTTGGAAGCACATGAAGCTCTGCCCAGGGCACCTGTAAACGCCCGGGGCACAGCAGGGCAGGCAGGGTTGGTAGCTGCTGCCTCAGCTTTAGTACTGCAGGATTTCATACTTTTTTATGCATAAACTTGGCAGTAGGGCAGGATCTATCCCCATCTCTGGATAGTTCCTTGAAAATACTCCCTGCAGACCAGTAGGCCATATACTTATATATACACACAGTCCACCTTCTCAGAAAATAATTGTATTTAATGCCACAGAAATAAATACCAAAGGATTCCTTTAATGGAGCCATTTAATATCTCTCCCATGTGCATGAAGAATGCACAAGATTACACCAGGCTTGGCAGAGGAGGTGCTGGGGGAGCCGCTTGCCAGTGTTGCAGCACCAGTCATTATAGATCTAATCAGACCTCACAGTGCCTACCAAGACCTTTGCTTTTTCTTCCAGCCCCAGTTGACTACTCTTTTTTTTTTTTTTTTAACTCAAATAAAATCTGCATCTGTATTGTAATCCCATCAGCTCAACAGCTCAGGAAGAAGCAGCTGGGGATACTGGGGTACAGAGTCCAATCCATTTCAAAGATGGGCTGGAAAGGTTTTAATATGTCTGTGGGCTTCAGTGGGAGCTATCTTCAAGAGTATGGGCATGACGGCCTCTGCTGGTAAAATGGGGTTTAGCCAAGAGAAATATTTCCCTACCAAATGCTACGAGAGATGCTAAGTGTCCTGCAAGATGAACAGCAGTCCCTGCTCCCCAGGACCTGCAGGAGTCCATCAGCAGGGACTTATAGACCCTGAGCCCTCAAAAGCCTCGAAACAGCAGCTTCTGTAGCCATCTCATACTCAGGACTGGGGAAGTTGCTTTATTCAAAGTCATAAGAAAATGTCTTGAAAACAGGAATAAAGCATGAGGTCTCTTAACAGAATTTTCTTTAAAAAAACCCAAAAACAAACAAACAAAAAACCCCAGTTCTTTCAAGAACAGGTGATTGAAGTTGGGGGTCTTAAATCCACGTCAAGACAGGGGTTTGTTGACTCTTCCACAATGCAGAATGAAGTATCTCCTGTTGAACATGCAGGCACCAGAGCACAGACCCCACCAGCATCCCTGGCACCTCCTGGAGCTCACCTGCACCTCCTAGGACACAGCCAAGCAGGCATTAAACATATCCAGCTTCAGGTGCCAGAGAACCACAGGAGCACAGAGCTCAATGTAGGTTCAACACCCAAGAATTTCCCAGAGGTTTTTACCCTGATGACACTTCTGAATGAAATAAGGAGGTGCTGGAAGAGTGCAATGCCCTTGTCTCCTTTTCCCTAAGTCTGTGATACCTCTAATTTGATGGCTTTTGTCGGACACGTAAGATCTGCTCCAGATACCCACAGCTGGCAAGTTATGCATGCAGTAATCCAGTAAGGTTTATTCACAGCCATGAATTGTTTTAAAAGCCACAAGCCTGGGGAGAAACAGCATCTTAATGCTGCTAGGATAAAACAGAGCCCTGACAAGAACAAGTGTGTAAGGCTGGTGAAAGTGGTGCTCTTTTTTATAAAATTTATTTCACAAGGTTTAAGCAGTGCTAAGAATTAATTAGTGATGATTAAAA
Organism: Sula dactylatra; assembly: GCA_013389905.1. NCBI lineage: Eukaryota > Metazoa > Chordata > Aves > Suliformes > Sulidae > Sula > Sula dactylatra. Next base: position 18,646 of record WEKW01020633.1, read on the forward strand.
ATAGATTGAACTGTGATTATGGCTGCGATTATGTGTCCTTAGTCAAGCTGAGCCTACGTGTACTCAGCAAATAAAGAGAAGCTCGCAAAATCTCTATTTGTAGCTTTTTGCATAAACAGAGGGGTCTGAAAGCTGAGAAGTCAACCTCTGTCACCAAAGTATCTGTGCAATGTGTGTTTGGGAAGACTGTAATCCAAGACTTCTTGTTCAAGGGAGTTTTGCAACAGTTGGAAACAGGAGAGGAGCTGACTGTATTTCCACCTGCTTCTCCAACTGCCTTTTTGCAAAGTGATAAGAAAATAAGACCCACAGAGATCAGGAATTTCAAGTGTACATAGATCCACTCCAATGCACAAAGGACTAGGCTAGCAGCTAAACAAATTAAAGGGCATTATTTCTGTTTAAACCAGCTGTGTAGCCAGCCCTGATTAATGCATTAACTACAATTACTAGTATTGCATGTGGTTTCCTATTGAAGAAAGGTTTTCCTTAAAGACTAACAGTCTGAGTCTTGCTGATTCCAAGACAATGAGAGATTCAGCCCCAAGACTGTAATTCATCTATTCCTTTTGATCATAATATTCATTAGCCTAACCACCAAAAGTGGGAAGAGAGATTAAGAGCACTGGCCACTTCTGTACCAAGTATTAAACATTCCCACAGATGTTGATGCTCCTTCGTAATCTTGTACAGGAGTTATTTTAAGTTTCCCCCAGGAGGAATCAACCTACCTCCTTGCATCCTAAAACTTTTTGACATATTTGCTCTGCCAGAAGGCTATAAAATGCAGTGTTTCTTAAAAAGACTGTGACTCACATCAGCCTAAAGTATTTCAAAGGACACTGTTCTTTCCCCCAGTGAAGAACACCACAGATCATAACTCGAGGCGGCAGCAGAAGTGACTAAGCGGCAGGGATACAAGGACAAAAGCAACTATCTTCAGGCACTGCAGCAAGAGTAAAGAACCAAAATGGTTCAGTTTTGCAAGGTATTGAGCATGGTGAGATTTAAAGCATGAGTAGAAACACTGAAGTCAAATCCATGCTTGAAGCCCCACCTGAATCGGAGCAGATCCGATCAAACCCGAGGACTTTGCTCCCACCCCAATGGCACAGAATATGCCACTGCTGCCTGCATCCATGTGGCTGCTTCTCCCTGTGGAGCCCAAGCACAGCTCTGCTTGCTCCCTGCCCAGCTCCCAGCCTCCACAGCTCAAGAAGCCCACTGCAGCACTAGGTCCTACATTCACTCAGCTTCTCCATTGCCAAGGCACCGGGAAGGCTCAGGAGTGGGAGTTTAAGCCCATATCAAGTCATCCCACACCACCCTGATGATCTACTGCATGCAGCAGATGCCAAGCACCACCCCAGCCCCATGTCCTAAACACCCTAATCTTCCACCTTCTCACTCCAGCATCATCTTCAGCAAGAACAGAGGGACACCACAAGCAGCCTAGCACCCATCGCTCCAGTCCTGGTCTTCTGCATCCCCAGCTCAGTCCCTTTTTCACCATTCAGAAGAACCAAAGCCAACCCTGAACTCCAAGGGGCATGCATTTCACACCTCTCCCCACCTCAGGGTTATACCCTGTACTCATTTGTACACAGAGCTGCCACTTCCACAGGGGAGAGGAGATTTAAAGAAAAACAAAAAAGGGTGGAGGGGTGTCAGATCCACACTCTCCTGCTAATTTCTACCAAAGGACCATGGTGCATTTCCACACATCATCTAGCTACATCATGAGCAACATGTCTTTGCTACATTGGCTCATCATCTGCTGATATCATCCGTTTCATCATCCTGGCTGCTCCTAGGACTGGTTCTTCCCCTGAAAAGTGCTATAAAGCAAGTTACAAGCCAAAGGGCACATTTAGGGAGCACTGAGGTGGACAAGTGTTCTGCAAACCTTTTCACTTGAATTTGTCTTCTCTTTTAAATGCTGGAAGAGGATCCGAGAGCAAACAGTGACTGTGCTGTGTAGCAGCACTAGCCTAAGATGCACAAAAAGAGTATTTTAAGGTTGGCTATAAGAAACAATAAGGTCAAGAGGACAGAAACATCAACTGTTTGGTGTCCTTGTTAAGGCACAGGTTGCTCACAGGGGACTAGAGACTGATGCAGAAAAGAAGATAGGGGAGAGAGGGGGAATCAGCTGGCACTCCCCACCTCTACTTCACTGAGTATTTCTCACTTTCCCACATTCCCAGATGGCATTTCGCTAGGGAATGGAGCCTCATGCACAAGCCTACAGGACATTGCAGGGCAGAGCCAACTGCAGAGGGACTGACCTGCTCCCACATGTGCAAACACCCTGCTCGTGGGTGGGCCAAGGAAAGAGATTCTCCTGTGGATTAAGGATAAAAGCACCTCCTTCTCTGAAAAATATATTAATTAATGGCATTCATCAGGGAGCTAGCCAGGAAACTAGGTAATTTAATTTCTCAAGTACACAGTGTCAGGAAAGATAACGGGCCAAAAGCCAGTACTGCCAACAAGGTGAAACCTCTTTCATTTATTATCTGAGAGGTAGAGAAGTCAAGCATGAACACCAGAGTGTCACTAGAGAAACCAGACACACTGAGCAAGTACTAAATTATCCAAATGAGTCCATTTTATCTATTGCTGTCATGCACCACCCGAGGGAGATGGGAAAAGTCTCCCAGCTCACCAGTGATGCCATGGGCCAGTGCTCCTCTGCAGGTGAGAGGCTTTGCTGGGCTAGACACGACACAGAAAGAATCAATAATTTTAAAGAGAAGAAAAGAGGAAAAACCTACCAGCCAGCAATTTGCCATGGAAAATCATGAACAAACAAAAATTCAGAAAAACATTCCTCTCAAAGATGTTGATACCCATGAAATGATGATTTAACCAAGAGTTACAAAAATGGTTTTAAATCCCCAGACAGTTTTGCGGCACAGGGAGGCTGGGTCAGATGTCCTTGCCAAGAGATGCCCCAGTTGGGCTGCATTTAGCAAAACAATGGAAAAATCAGGCCAGGTGACTCTCTTGCCATCATCTACATAAAAAGTGATGGAAACAATCAAGCTTAGTCATTTTGCATGCATGTCTGGTTTTCTCCCAAACATATCAGAGAACTTAAAATGCAATTCAATCTTTAAAGCAAGTAATCTAGCCAGAAAGCTCTGCCACCCTCCAAACAGGTAATTTGGAGCTTGGCAGGATAATGGATTTATTACAGCACTTGACCAAGCTTATTTAGCAGAGCACAGCTAAAGATACGAACAAAGGAACCTAATCTCACCACCCTCCTCAGCACAAGAGTTGAGTGTTTGCACCTTGCCCTGACATAGCCTTCCCTTTCAAGGGACCAGTCAGATAACTCCAAAGCACCAGATTCAGCAGAGGGAGGTGCCTGGCTAGAGTAGGAGGCTCATTTTGACTTAGCAAGGCACTGTCCTAGCTCCAGAAGTGCTTTATGGGAGGAGATTTTTTTTAAAAAAAAATTTTAAAATACAAAATTAGAAATGGCAAGAGACTACCAGCACAATCAGTCTAGGACACCATGACTCTTTAAAAAACTTGAGGCACTGGGGGAGAAGTAAAAAAAACCACCACCACCACTTTAGAAGGTGTAAGAACAGTGTACATATACCCATCAACTGGTTCCCAGCCCACCCTGAAGAGTCCAGGATGATGCTGTCATGGTGCTTATAGCACATCATGCAGTGATCAGTGGAAGCGAGACTGCTTCAAAATGAGCAACTACAGGGCAGTTCCCATTCCTTTCCCACTCCTAGAGAAGTGTGAACACTTCCCCCCCCACACCGCTTAAAGATCAGCCATGTCAGTACATTATTTTTTG
>WEKW01020634.1:0-10454 GCA_013389905.1 Sula dactylatra
AGGAAATCCAGAACCTGACACAGAAAGTAGGGAAATTGGAGTCAAAATTGGAGGAAGAGAAGAGTCGAATGGCAGAAGATACAATGGAAAAGCTTAATAAGGTACAGAAGCATGTTTTTGTTTGTGGGTTTTTTTTTTCCCTTGCATCTAGCTAACATATTGCACATTGAGCTGATAGTCTAAATAGCTGCTAGTTGTGTCTTTTCAGAGAGGCGTTAAATCTTGTCATAGAGATTCTGAATGGTGGTTAATCCCCAGCATTTGTTGATAAGTTGTTTCAATAATTACCACTGCAACTTGGGGTTTTTTTGGAGCTGTTCTCTTAGTGATTATCTGCCCCATCACTTTTTTCTTATTCAGTAGAATGTTGCAAAAAGCTTATACTTTTAAGTGTTTGGGGTTTTGCCTTACTTTCTAAGAGAAAAGAGACATTTGTGATTTTGCTTGTATCTTCTTATAACATCTGAACCCATTAGCTAATTTCAGTCCAATCTTGTAGAGAGAGGGAGGTCTTGTAGAACTTGACAGTTAGATAAAGGATGGAGGCATAGGTAAGAACGTTCACTGGCAGACTGGCAAAAGACAAAAAAACTCTTTTCAATTATTTTTATGCTGGTCAGGTGATCAGTTAGAGCACGTGTGCTGTCCAGTCAGAAAATATTTATTAGCCTTTCTGTTTGGATGGAAGTGGGGTACTTTTTAATGGGGAGGTTTACAGGGTGTGGAGCACTAATTGTCATGAAAATCGAGGTTTCTTTAATTCCACTGCTGATGGGACGCTGTATTTGAGTAAAGAAATAAGGAAGATGTCAATACAATAAAATAAACCCTTATCTCCTTTGAATTAAGTTTTTCTAGAGTTGAGGTATTCATAACCTTTTCTTTCTGGATTTTCCAGTATCTAATAAATATAATTGTGCCTCTGTTAACCCTGGGCAGTCTTAAATGGGACTCTGTAATCAGATGGGTTGGTTTTTGGTGGTTTTTTTTTTTTTTCATGAAATATAACTGAACTTGATATCTTTGCAGTCTTCCATCCGTCTGCCAAACGTTGTTGTGACTGGCCAGTAGAGATGAATGGCCACTGACAGACATGCCTTCAGATGCAGTGTGGTCATGTTAATCTAATTTCACTAAAAACTTGTTGAAAATTATTGCTGGGGATTTTGATCGTTTGTACTTAAAAATAAATAGACCCTGAAATACAAGTAGTAAAAATATGAATAAAAATGTCCACTGGCTTAAGAGGCTGCTGGTTTTTGATATACTGTGCAATTCTTTAGAATCTTTTTTTGTGTGTTATAGGCTGATGGGTGCTAGATGATGTTTTGAATACCAAATAACTTGAGTCTTTAAAAACAGCCAACAAACAGCTCCTTTTTTTTCCTCTGCAGACTATATATATTCTTGGCCAGTAACCATCCATTTATTGAGATGTTCCCATTATTTGTAATTATCACTAAGTTCCTACCAATTTTTCATTTTAATAGTAGGTTGTCATTTTTAATGTAACATAATCCTTTTGCTAAACTTAAGCCTGTAACTCAGTGTTTTTAAGTTATAAATAAATCCTTCCCCATAATCAAGAGGTTTTTTTAGAGTCTATAAAATCTCTTGTTCCTCTACTTAAAATTTTACACCAACAAATCAAATTAATCTTTTAAGATCGCAGTTAACTTTTGTTTTGCAAGTGAGGTATGACAATTAGTATGGGATAATTAGAGATCAAAAGGATCAGCTGGTGAGAGGTGGAATATGCAACCGCACCTCGGAAGAAGTAACCGGAACAAAATCTTAGTTTGTTCTTGGTTTCTTTTTCCTCTAATTAATTTCTTCAAGATAGAAGAGTGGAGTTATGCAAATTTACACAAGCTCTCTGTCTTGTCGGTGTCATATGATGGCCAACTCATCAGTAAGCTTAAACAGATGATTATGGGGCCACAGTTGCCAGGATGAGACATTGGAGAGCTCCTCGGTTAATTAATACTAGTCTTTCCTGGAGAATTGCAAAATTAGCATATCCTGACATTTGTTCTCAGTCTGTTGATAACATACAAACCATTTCTGATCAACAAAGCAGTGGGTTCCACTGTTGGAGCTGTTATTGCTTTAGCCATGCATGGAAAAATAGGAGTATGTGTAAATTAAAACCTTTCCATTCCCACGCTCTGCTAACAGCTGAAATGGGGACAGGGATGTGTTTCACTGTAACAGTCATCTAGACGATGAGTTTGAACATGAGTGGTATTCAGAACTAAGAGTTTCCTCTTTAACTTCCTTCCACCCTGCAGGCAGGATGAACATTCAACAACTCTGGTGTTGATTTTTCGGAGTCATTTGTAACCTGTTTCCCTCATAGAGTTCCAACTTGTGTCTTTAGTGTACTAAGTTAAAGATTCTCCTTTGCAGTCTTTGCCAGTCTGCACAGTTAAAGGCAAAGAAGATCACAGGAAGGAACAAGCAGCCAAAATCATCCAGAGACAGTGGAAGATGTACCGAAACAAGGTGAGATTCTCCTATCAGGGACCAGTGAGGACATCCTCCTCTGAATCTTACTCCTGTTTTAGCATCTGCAGCAACCTGCTGCCAGGCTCCAGGAACTGCAGCAGTGCTTCCCAGTATATATCTTCCCTTCCACTGCTTTTTTCAAGTCCTCCCTGTTGCTTCTTTTGCCTTTGCTCCTTAGTTGTTTCTTCTGCAAGATAGCCAGTTTCTGAATGGGGGAGTCTGGGTGAGCAGAGAAACTAAGGCAGCATAGCAGTACTTGGAGCGGTGCTGCTGCTGTTGCCTCTTTGGAGTATGACTGAGAAGTTAAATTCCCCTTGCAGAAATCCTCCAGACAATACAAGAAGTTTCGTGTATTGAGTTACACTCAACTAGGACAAAGTGATCTAGAAAAAAAGCATTAACCTTAAATTTTGTTCTGCGGGCAACAGCATAATGCTGCTTTTTCCATGTATAGGACATATGGTGTGAGGTGGGTCTTGTAATTGCTTCTTAGGAAACTAAAGAGAAAAGAACTATTCACACATCTTTCAAAGATGAAAAGCTTTTGTTTTTTTTCCCCTTAAGTTTGTTGTTTGAGTTTTCAGGGGGAGGTGGGACAGGTATTTGCTGTGTGTTTTAATTGTTGGGGAACATCTGGAAAATCTTTATTAGATAAAACTTGTATATATTTGTACCATTAACTTAGGCATTTTTCATTTCAGAAAGAAGAAATTGCTCTGGATGAGGTGAGTGTGTTTTATGACACCCAACAACACAGTAAAACAGGTTTAGCTTGTATCAAAGCACAAACAAATAACTTTATTTTTAAAGAGGTTTTATTGTAATATGAACTGTTGTATTAAGGTCATGTTTGTTCTTCCTTATGACATCATGATTTTGTTTGATATATCTTGTCAAAGTGTTCCCCTTTTGGTTTCAAATTTTCTGTACTTGGTACCTTCTATAAGATGAACGCTTCTGAAAATTTTGGACAAAATTTGGTACAGACAGGAAAGCTTTTCTATATTAAGTAATTCTAATAATGCTTTCATTTTCACTATGATGAGTCTTCAGAAAGATTTGAAGTAGGAATTTGAAGCCTTTGCTAAGGAGAAATGTCTCTGAGTATTATGAAGAAATTGACTTTGACAAACTTGTCACTTTTTGATAAAAGTTTTGCACAAAGGTTTTGATTAAACTGTTTTTTCAAATAGCACAATGTAGCATCTTACATTCATTTCTTCCAGAACATTAAAAATCCTAGTTTCAGAAATTAGAACAAATTCTAACCATGTACACAAACATGCTGTTTTACATCTAGATGCTTTTTGTTGATTAGAATCCAGTAAAATCTGAGTAGCGAGGAAAGACTTACGTTCAGTGTAATCACCACAATGATCTGCCAGGCTTGGCTTGATTTCTGACTGTACCAGAGCATCACAGAGCCTGCTGGGTAGCTGGAATCTAATATGGGAATGGGAGCACGTTGCTCTATTTGTGAAATATAGGCTAGTGTTGGCAGCTAGAACTTAACTGCATTTGATAGGATCAATCATGAATACCTCTCAGATTGAATTTAAACCACGGAGGTGTACATCTGTGGGTTGTCACAGGCTGGGGATTCTCTGGATTGCAGCAGAGTGCCTGTGAAGTAATGGGAATGTGTGTGTATTCCTTAAACATAAGAAAATGTCAAGACATCAAAGAGTTTCTGTTGCACAGGGAAAAGTTATTTTCCCCATGTGCCTCTTCCCTCTGGGCTCTTATTTTAATTTATAACTGCCATCTTTCAAAGGAGCTAACGTCTACTTATTTCTTTCCATGCTAGGCAGTTGTTATGCTTCAGGCAGCTTTCAGAGGACATTTAGCTCGACAGAAACTGTTACTGAGTAACAGGATGCATGATGCAAAATCTCAGAACAAGGTAATTGTTGGGGCAAATGGGTATCCAGGCATCCCATTATGTTTAGTTTATTGTGTAAAGTACTGTACTTCCAGACTTAATTCTCTGAATCACTCGGTGATGTTGTTTTAATGCACTGGTTGGCAGCACCACTGTAATTCCAGAAAGATATCGAGATCATTCCCTAGCTTCCTTTTCCATCTTCTTTAGTTCACTGTTTTTCTTAGAGGTAAAGCTATAACTTCTCTGCATTATGGACTGTAACTAGGTCTCCTCTTTTTTTCTGGTTCTCCCATCAGCTGATAATGTACCCTTTAACCCTTTAATCCGGACTGCTATTGAAAACTGTACTTGCTCTCAAGTGTTCACTGAATCATTGTAGTAATAGACAAACCTTTTGCACTGAAGTTCAGAAATAAGAATTTGGAAAGCATCTTTGATGAGACTGAAAAGTAAAGGAGTCTTGCATGTGGCATGCTCAACCAAAGACTTGTGGTGTCCTCTGTCATGGCAAATTCGCTCCAGATTGCTCAGTTCTGAATATGAAAAAATTTCCTTACCAAGTAAACATTTAGTTTCTGTATATCATTTGCCAACTTATATGAACATCCTTTGGACCTTTAGCAGGCTAAAGTTAATTTGTAATTCTCCATCCAGGTTGTCCATCTGGTTGCACTTTACATGCACTTTTATTTCAGTAAGCTGGCCCAGTGCAGTGGGACTAAATACTTTTGCTTGATACAAGCAGAAGATATATCCATAATGAAGGCTGCCTTACCTCCTTTGACTTCAGAAGGTTTTCTTCCTGGAAAATAAATGAACTCTCCTTGCAGGTGTTTGCTCTTTCATTAATTGAATACAGATGCCTCAAAGCTTGTATGATGGTCAGATTTGCATTTCCTTCTCATTTAGTCTTATAGAACCTTAAAGACAGCAGATCAAAAGATGGAATATTTGGTCTACTACGACTTTCACAATCAGGAGTAAAATTGTGAAAGCTTCTGTCAAGCTTCTGTGCAATCTGTAAAAGGTCAGTTTTCTTTAATCTGATTGCTTTGCAGATCTCCTGCATGTCTCCTGTGTCAAAATCCTTGAGCTTGTCTTCTGCTTGTGAGGAGAAAGATGAGATTGTGACATTCATCCAGTCCGTTTTCAGGGCTCACTTAGCACGTACGGTACTGCTTGGGAAGAGGTACGTGAAAAATAGATACTTCTGCCACATGCAGTATCAAAAGTGATTTTATTACAGGAGAGGGGTCATATTTTATAGGATTTAGTGTGGATTCTTTGGCAGAGGAGGAGAACAAGGCCACTGTTCCAACAAAGACAAGGGAGAGCTTGCTCATGAGAAAATGCAACGAGTATGCAACTAAAAGGGTTTCTTGTTGCGGCAGTAGTCTTCCCATATCCTGTTGCATGTTCTCTTCCATAGCAATGAGGAGAAGTAGTAAAATAATTACTCTTTGGGAAAAAAATACAGCTGTTGTCAAACTGATTGCTAGTATGCTCACTTAATGTAAGTGAATCTGAAGCCCTGACATGTAAAAGTTGAGTTATGTGAAGGAAGAACAGGAAAGACCTAGAATACCACCTTGCATACAGTGACTTAGCTCAGGAATAATGCAGTGATTTGCTTACTGCTTAGGTTTATGGTGACTGTCTTGAAAAATACTTCCTTGCTCTCCAGGGTTTACTGCTCTGAAAGTCTTTACTATTGGCTGCCATGGTTACAAGGAGAGTTACATAGTTGTCGCCTCACTTTTGTGTCTGAGTTCACTTCTGCAGGTGATAAGCTTTTGCCAGGTGGAGGCTAGCAACACAAGACACTTTTCTGCATACCCTCCAAAGACAGGCCACAGTTCCTGTTCTGTGCCTCATGCTGTGCAGTGTGTCTTTTTGCAGGCCCTCTGTGTCCAGTGCACCAAGTGAGAAAGCAGATTCTGCAGTTTACATTACAGAGAAGAAACCGATCTCAGCAGCACTCCAGAGATCTCCTTCAATCTTCATGTCGTCTCTTCCTGGTAATCTCATTTCCCTCTGTGTTCAAAAGTATGTCAGTTTTGTGTGGGTGCACACACAATTTTATAGAGGACATCTGTATGTGCACACACATATGCAAATGCATACTTGTACTCTGTGTGTGTGTTCTTTTAATTTGATGACATGTTGCTTATACTGGCAAGTGCAGTCCCTTAAATAAAAAATAAAAGCTTTGACAGTACCAGCTTCCCCTGGTAGTGCTTCCCCTACCTGTCACAACTGTGGTTTGGAAGGTCTCTCTCTGGTGTGAGTGGTAATCATTCAAGGAACATGGTGTTCCCCTGCATGGCCTCTCTACTTCCTTTTCAGTCCCCTCAGCCCTGAGGCTGTAGTATGGTACTTTCCACTACGTTTTGGGCCCAAAGCCATAGACAAGCTGAGAGCGTTTTCACTGTCCTGACTTAGTTTCTGAAGGGGACAGACATCTGGTAAAAAGAACCATCCTAGTCAGCCATGTGTGTTTAGTCACGTTTTTTCAGCAGTCTCCAGTTGCTGCGGTAAGGGGAAGAACAAAGTCCCAGATAACCTTGCCAACTAGTACTACTATAATGCAAACTGGGAAAATGTCTGTCTCTTTTTATGGCTCTTATGCCATTTGGTTTCCTTCTTGAATTCTTCATTGCTGCATGTGAGAAGAGGAGTTAAAGCCAAAGCCTCTTTTAAGAGGGTGTTAGAAGTGCTCAGTAGGAAAGGCAAAATAATGATGCAGATAAGACAGCCTTAGACATGCAGCTTCAAAGGACTTAAAAACAAACTGAAAAAGGTTGGTTCTATCTAGAGTGGGATATTTTAGGCTTTTATGGATGAGCTGGAGAAAAAAGAGCAACTTTGAGGGTGACCTGAGAAACATGAACTTGTTTTTTGTCAGTGAAAAGCTGACAGTCTCTGCAGACTTCCTCAGAAACAGAGCATACTGTAAGCAGCTGAGACTGTTCCTCTGTGATACAAGATGGAGAATAAGCCAGATTTTCAAGGGTTGTGAATACAGAAGTTCCCCTTCAGCGATCAAAAATGTGTTTAAGAAACTTTACTGTACTCCATATTCAGGAGCGTATTCTACTTTGTGAAGGAGTAGGTAGTACTTGCTTCTGAAGTTTTGAGTTATTTTAGTTATGTCTAGTGGAATTATCCAGAAAAAAAAATGCTGCAACATCCTGTTTCGCCTGGGCTCTACTGCAGTAGTCATTATTGGTATGCTTGCTCTAAACCCCAAGTAAATCAGTTATGAAATTCTACCCAAAGAGAAAGAATCACTAAAAAAAAATGCTTTGTGCTTCTGAAGAAGTGCTTCTAAGACCCAAAGAAGGATGTAAGATGAAGCTAGTCTCGTAAATGCAATAGTATGAATACTGATAGAGCACAGTCACTGTCTAGCTATAAAGTCTCCAAAGCTAACTTTTATTGCAGATTGTGGTGCCAAAGCGATAAGTAAAGAAGTTCTGGAAGAATTTATATTGGAAGGGATAGAGAGGAGACAATAAGCATTCAAACTTTCTTCCTTGCAGTCCTTTTCTGGTGAATATTGAAAGGAAAGATTGGGAGCAAAGCAGGTTATATTTGCTGCTGATCTTACAAATATGGGAGACATTTTCAAAATCTGGGATGAGGATAGAATGTATCTAGGTAGCTTGCAAAGAGGAATACTGGATATATGCTTCTGTAACTGCACAACTGCCAGAAATAGACTGTCCTGCACTAAGTAGCTCTGTTGAAGTATTAGCTCTTAGCGCATTGGAGGGTTTAACCAAACCCTCCCAAAAGACAAATCGGGGAAAACCTACTAAAGGAAGCAGAGCATTCTGGTGTAAGTGCCACCTCTATGAAGAAGTGTGACCCCTCGGCAATCTGTTTGGTTATAGCAAGTTTTTTTTTGCCATTTGAATTCACGTAGCTTAAATAGGTTAACTGAAGTCCAACATCTGTCATTCCTAGCTCATGACTGATGTAAAAATCCACTAGCAAAATTGGTTTTTGATGTCAGGTATTTCACTGGTCATCCGGCAGCTTGGAAAGTGCATGAGGCAAGGAGGTTGTTTAACAGCTGAGTGATTTAGAGCAATCAAATTCCTTTAGCTTTAAATCATGCAGCTGTTGAACAAGCTCTTGCTTCATTTGTCCCAAGTACAAACTTGTGTTTCATGACCCCTAGATCTTGCAATGATCTTAAACTTTCACTGAAAGTGTATATTGCAGTACGTCATTTAATTTCACTAGCCTTTCAGCATTATTTTGAGAGGAATGGGAAAGATGGAAGTGTGTTTTAAAGAACCTTATATATCTGCTAGAATACATTTATATAATCCTGGTCTAGCATTACAGTCTTCTAATTCATTGTTTGCATCAGGTTAGATGTCTCTGTGTTTTCTAATTTAAAAAAAAAAAAAAAGAGCAACAGTGGTACAGCATTCAATGCTGCTTTGCTTGTCTTCAGAATGTGGACAGTACTGGGAGATTTGTGAAGCCATTTCTGCTGTTTCCCGTGAGATGGAACAAAGAATGATAATTCAGTCTGTGAATCTTAGCATTTTGTTTCTTTCTGTCAAGGGAGTGGCAGGAAGGAAGAATATGTTCTGTATGTGCACAGCAATCTTCAATAAAGGCAGCATTTCTCTCTGCATATCACTAGCCACTCTGGATACAACTGTTAACTTAATTTGAGGCTTTTTTGAAATTATAATGAATTTACATACAACCCTTAGCTCTAATCAGCACTTACCCCTTCACAAGCACAAAGATAAAGTTGTCACTCTGAAGTATATTAAACTGAAGATGAGGACAAGAAAATCAAGTGCAGGATATAATCGAGTGATTTGGACAATATTAGGCTATTTCATATAAAATATCCATTTATTGTTGGAGTTGCATCTTCTAGTTGTCATGCCTGCTTCTTTCTGGAAGTTCTCTTTGCTCATCCTTATCACCAGTATTACTGGCTCATAAATCTTCCTTAACAACTCTTATATTATTTGTTGACTGATGCAGGAAGAATTTCACTTAACTAGAAAGTTACATGTTTCTTCGCTTCTGTAGGTTGAGGTCAATGTAAGGGCCTCTCTGCATTCCTCCTTTCCATTCACAGGCTCTCTGTCTGTCACTCTTTTTCTATTTCTGGGCTGGTTGCAGTCCCCTTTCTTTATTCCACATTCCAGTTGCTGTGTGTGCCTCCTCTTCCATACCAGGAGGGTTTTTTTCTATGTCAGGAACCTCTTATTTCACTATGAGACCTGTGGCATGTCTGTTCTTCTCCCCAAGTAATATTCTCTGTGTGCCCTCCATTTTCCATTCCGTTTCACTGTCAAAATCTCAGTGTATGGTTCTTGTCTAATTCTTTTTTCTAGCATAGGTTGTCTTGATTTGTTCTCTTCTCTGGGAGATAGTCTTTTCAGAGAACTGGTATTTGAAACTGAAAAATAAGTGGAGCTGAGGGGAGAATATTGTTCTAGGAGGTATTAATAGCTGAGGGGAGGATATTGTGCTAGAAGGTATTAATAGATGTCATCATTTAGTCCATAGATCTCTTGCAGAGGGGATAGAAGCTGCTGGTTCTGCTCATCAGATCTTAGGGGCCTTGTATGTATCCATTTTATCCTTCTGATTTTCCCATATTTACTGGAATCATTACGGTTCTATCTGTTTATGCCCTGAACATTTCTTCAAATGTTGGAATTGATGAGATCCATAGAACCATCCATCCAGAAAAAGAGCAAAGAAGCAAAAGGAAAAAAACCAACCAAACAACAAACAAACAAACAAACAAAAAAAAAACCACAAAAACCCCACTAACCCCACCCCCACCCCCAAAAAAACCCCAACTCCCAACCCACGGAGTGGTCATGATTTTTATTGTCATTAAGTAAGGTAGTACAGCATGTGAATAATATTTTTGTATTTTACAGATATAAGGATGAAAGAGAGTCACTGAGAGCTTCCATCCTTTTTTCTCCGTCACTGATTTCCCTTTTCTCTGTCTATATCTGAGTGAAGTTCTCATTATGACCCTTCTGCTTAGCTTAAGCTCGCCTGG
>WEKW01020634.1:10466-21783 GCA_013389905.1 Sula dactylatra
TTTCTGGCCATCTAATAAATATTTCTCTTTATGGCTTCAGTATCGAATTGCTTTACTTTGTGGTGTGTAACCACTTGCAAAGATTTAAAGACAATAAGACAAATCATGCGTGGTCAGTATGTCAACTTAACGCTTGCCATGCATGCTCTTTCATTAAAGAGGAACGGGAATAGTTATACGCAGAAAAAGATATATCAGAGTTATTCATAAGTGTAGGTAATTCTGGAAACTTAATGGCTCAGAGAATATTACACTTCCCACAAGGGCTTGTTTTTGTCAATGTTGTTTATTGATGACCTTGTTTCCTTTGTAATTATTTCAGTCAGGTCCTCTGAGAAGCAATCACAGCCTACTCTCCCTCTGTCTGTGGATGAAGCTCACTCAGACGATTCAGATGATATCGTCATTGTCTCTCCGTTGTTGCAGATGAAGAAAAACTACACCCACTTCTAAGTTTTGGTAACAGGCTCTGGTGATCTTGAATTATTCAATTCACAAAACTATTTCTACCAAGATAAAGCATATCAAAGGTGAAAAAAGGGGGAATATCACCCCCTTTTTAATGACAGTTGTCATTATTTCAGCCATAAATGAGTAATCTTTTGATATGTCATGTCTGTAGACTTTATGGCTAAAAGCTACTGACGGACTGTTAACCTTATCCTCCAGGTACGCAGAGAGAGTTTGGATTTAAAAACTAAACCAAAATGCTTAAATGTTTTGTCTCACAATGAGGATTATAAATTCAATTGCCAAATTTAAATGAAAGCAATAAAGCCTTAAGCTATTTCATGTCAAACAAAGTTTTGTTTCAGGTCGACTGAAATAATTTGGTTAATGGAAAGTGGTTAATGACATGGCTTCAGTTTTCAGCCTGTGTACGTGAAGGGGAACAGCTTGTATTTGTTACCACGTCCTCTCTATTTAAAAATGTTACTGTGTCATATTTGAATATCTTTTTCGTTTATTTTTGTACTGAACATTTACTGTCTGTGCAGACCTTCTAAAGGCTTTTAGAAAGCCATTTCTTTGTCATAGGGCAATTCTAGACCTACTGTATCAGCAGGGTTTTCTTATTTATTGCCTTTTCCAAGTGTGCTTGCTATGATACGTATAATACCATTTTGTATGTGAAATGTCTGATCATGTAATCAATTTTTTTGTATTTGTCAGAGAAGGTGCGTAATAGCAGGAGTGTTTTGTGACGGATGCCCTTGTGACTGCTTCTTTGGCTTATGAATCACAAATATGAGTGGATTATGCAGGTCATCTCTAATATGTGAAAACAATTGATACAGGAGATACGTTGCTTTATGTCCTGTTTTAGCTTACGTCACATTACTGACTGAAACTTTCACCAAACTAGATTGCTCATACACTGAGCACTGAGGGGTTTTAAGTCTAATGTTCCTTGGCTGTTGTTGATCTCTCTTCTCAGTACTACTTTGAATGTGCATACATTCTAAATAGATATATATATACACACACACATACCCTGCGAGTGCATAGTAAGTCCAGTCACAGGCTGGGAGAGGGATCACAATGTACAGCCAGCCTCTGTCATCAGGTAAAGCTACGAGGCTGACTGCTGAAAAGCATGGGCACTCCCAGCTCTGTTCTGAGGGACATGGATTGGGATGAGCATGATATACAAAACCTAACTCATACAGTTTGGTTTAGGATTAGAAGTGGTAGTTGGATTATAATAGAAATTAAGACTATATCCAGAAATAACACTATTTGACAATATTGTTGTCCATGGAAGGACCAAAGGCATAATGGGCCGTGGAGAATATGGTCAGAGGGGTATTTCCAGATCTTTTACACAGACTGTACCCCCTCCTGACTGGAAGGATGGCCTTATAGTTCCTACTATCACACCACCATGCTTCATAGGCTTTACAATGTGTGTGGGGTTTTTTTGGATTTTTTTTTAAGGTGAACTAGATAAATTATGTATTTACTGGAAGGAGAATTTAATGTTACAAACACACGTTGAAGCTTTTGTGGAGACCTTAATGGTTTCCTCGTCGTCAAAGAGTAATGAAGACTACTGTAAACAGAAAGCACACTTTTAAATATAAGATTTTTATCACCTTTTCCCTCTCCTTTTTTTAAATTAAAAATCAGTCGCCACTGTTTCACTGAATACTAATAAGTCAGAGCTGTCTCGGTTCTTTGATTTCAATAAAGCACTATCTGAGGCTTATCATAGTTCATGCCAGTACTTGCAGCCAAAGAGGAAACTGGATGGCTGCAGCACAATGCAGCTGATTTCATTTAATCCCATCAGTGGAAATGCTGCCTGTGCTATTTCCAAAGGCAGTTTTGGGAGCTCTCCATACCCAAAGCAGTCTGAAGAATGTCATTTACTCTCCCGTTGGGTGAATTTTTCCTGCTGGTACTTTGGTCACATGACTGTCATCTGCAGAAAGGATAAAGAAATACATAAAATAAAAGAATAAAAGGGGTAGAATACTCTTGGCAGAAGCTGAGACCTGTTTCCCTCTTTTTCTGGAAGTCATGTTACGAAAAAGGGTCATTTTGCTAAATGGAAGCAGAGCTATATTGAGTTGCTTATGTACAGTGTTTCAAGTCTGTAATTGTGAGTCTGTCATGGATACCTCCAGAGAAGGTAACTAGAGCTGAGGACTCTGACACATTAAGGGAGAGCATGCGGTGTGTCAGGACCAAGACTGATATAAAATACCTACCTAGCTGTTATCCTATAGGGAAATAGTTGGACAGCAAATATAATGAAGATTATATTCTTTTACTTTACTATACTGTAATAACCAATGTGAAAGGGTCAGGAAGTAGATACAGAGCAGAAAGACTTGCATTTTAACTAAGTGTATGACTAGCAGTAGTGCTGTCAATGGACAAGTTCGGAGATAAAGGGGAGATAGTATCTTAGTATGACCCAAAGGCACAGATAGAAATCATGGTGGAAAGGAGCAAACATTTTCTAGGATGAATGAAAATGTGTCTAGAGCTTCTGAAATTTGAGTCTGCTATCTCATAGCCATAAAAAAATCTGATACTTAACTTGAGCCAGACTTCAAGCTCATTTCTTAGTTTGGAAGATAACCATATGCTCACTGCATGTCAAAAGTTTGGTGTGGTACAGTAGAAAGAGAAACCTCCACAGTATTAGTAGCCTTTAATGTTGTTTCATTATGTATTAGAATAGAATGCGTTCAAAGGAGTAGTAATTTACACTAGGTTTCATTCTGTAGTTATCTATCTGGATCCCAGCACCTGTAAATCTGGGAAGAAGTGTGGAACAATGAAGGAAAAGAAAATTAATTTTTGAATAAATGGCGTTTTTCCTTAACAGGGAGCTGAGGACACTTAAAATTGGTGTGGCCCAATGCAAACATATTCAGTTTCTGAAAAATATATTTTCTGTAGAAAGCACTGATAACCTTGTGGGGGCGTCAAGGTCTTGAATCAAAATTAAACTCCACTTTAACCTACGTAATCTAAGAGCACACTTTCCATTCTACTGATATGGGATAATGTTGCCTACTTAAAGCCTTTTGCAATTTACGGTAGTGTTTAGTTAGAGATCGTGTGTGAATATAGGGATCTGACTTTTGTGGGATGTTATCTCTCTTGATCTCTCTTTGCCCTTAAGTGCCTATGCCTGTAAATCTTTACAGAGGCATCAAGACCTGAAAACTGTATTGTTTTCTGCATAGCTATAAAAGTAATCCCTCCACAGGCAACTTCTACTATAGTCAAAAGTGAAAAGGTTTAATCTTGGCATATGAGAGCGCCATTAATTTTTATGATCCTTTTAATATTTAGAACTGTGCAAGTGTTTTATGTAATTTATTTTGGGATCTTTTAAAAGCTAAAACAATTGCAATGTATTTTCTCCTAATTGTTGAATTTACAAATAAAGTTAACATTTGTAAATTAGTTGTTCATGCATTTCTGCTGCAGTTTCGTATTTGCATTGCTCCCCTGGCCTCTGCGGCGTGCTCCTGTTTTCACTTTGCACTTAGGTTGACCTTTTCCCTCTGACTGTTTTCCTGAGCCGATAGTAACAAGATAACTCTTAAACATGTACGGTGTGAAACTTCTTTAGTACACATTCAGGATTGTCCCTTCCAGAGTGAATGGTGTTCTTGACCACAGCCCAGTGGAACTGAAAGAGGCGATGGGCTTTTGCTTTCAGTCTTGGCTTCTGGTATTTTATTCAAAACAGAAACCCTGTCGAGTAGTTCTATAACTAAAAGCCATGCCATTGCCTCAAACATACCTGGCTTTGTGCAGAGTACAGCAAGTTTTATTTATGCCTTTTTATCTCCTGTTGTGCTGCTTGCTTGTCGGTTGCAACAGTCATGCTGACCAGTTACTGAAGCAGTGAAATTCAGGTAAAAGATTCAAAAGAAGTCATTGTGGTGACTGTTCATGCCTGAATACATTATTGATGGATACTTCTCAGAAATCTTTTGTAGGAGGGATGCAGAATGGATAACCAGTCTTTAAACTCACTAGGGCCACAGAGCTCTCCCTGTGCCAGGGTTTGGTAGTGCTGTAGACAGGCAGAGGACTGGGTGAAACTGGTGTGCTGAAGGGAGAGTAGGAGGCTACAGGGTTCCAAATACTGTCCAATTTACTTGCAGTGTATCCCCTTACCTCGGTTATTGTTGTTGTTGATGAAGCTCTGGTGGAAGAAACTAGGATGTCCACATTCCTTTCCAGGTCCACTGAAAATGCCTTTAAGGGCTCCCAAGAAAAACCAGCCTTATGCTGCTTTATGAAGGTAGAAGACACTGCTAACTGCTGTGAAGACATGGGAATCCTGCAGTCATCTTTCTATCAAGCAGTGTCCTTGTTGTAGGACTAAAACAACTATAAGAGTACAAGACTGAAACAATCAATCTGTGTTTGATGAATGTATTATCTAAATTTCACTTGTTTGTTCTTTCCTCTCTGCTCCACTGACATATACTCTGGATTTCTTAGCAGAAGCTTCAGTTTTAAATCTTAAACGCTGGAGGTAAGCCATGCGGCACGAATGGAAGAGTTTTGATATGACTTCTTGGAGCACACTGGTCTTGAATTCAGTTGAAAGCAATTAAGTGTTCACACTAGTTGTATTAAACCATACTTTGGCTTCATCTGAAGTCAGAGTGCCCTTGACTCTTGCAAGCTTTGCAGCATCTATTTATGGTACGTTTGTCAGCTAACTAATTGCTTTCCCCACATGAACTTCTAAGGGGGGAAAAAAAAGTTTCATTCATTCTGTGGGCATCGTTAATACCCGCAAAGAGTGAAATATCCATGTTAGACTCTAGGTTATTGGGGGAGGATTCTCAGGCATGGCTGTGGTCTGGTGCTGCATCAGTTCCTCTGATGTTTCCTTCTAACATTTGCCGATGTGGTTCTTTGCCTGGTATAGACAGCACTGGCATCAGTTTCTGGATGCGTGCCCTATTTTCAGATGTGTGTAAGGCACATTGGCTCTTGCTTATACATGGCCTTTAGCACTCATTCTGCCCTTGCTGTGCTCCAAGGAATAGCCTTGAACAGCGAGTGTTGCTATGTTCCTATTAACTACACTCTGCTGTAGTCTACTGATTAAGTTGTACCTCGCTCCTCTTGCCCCTTCCACTGTCTGGCTCTCCTAATTACTTTTTTCAAATCTGAGAGTGTACGTATTTGTACATCTTTTCTGGTCTCCAGGAGAGCATTCACGTTGTTCCCCTCACCAGAGCAGTGTATAAACAAAACTTCCCCTCTCAAGATGTTGCTCAGACTGTAACAGCTCCCCTCCTATTTGGTAGGGTTTTTGCCAGCATGCCTCAAAGACACTTTGCAGTGCATACCGCACAAGCCCCTTAAGGGCTTCTATTCTTGGTAGCATGAACAGATGTGTCATAAAGTCTTGATGCTCAAAATGGTCTGGGAAGAACCAGGAAGGACATCATGCCTGCTGTAAAGGGCTGCCTTACCTCCCTCGCTATCAGCCACATAATATCACACCTGGATCTCGCTCCTCTGCCCCTCCTCAGTCCGTCAGCTCTGCAGAGATTAGAATCTGCTTCAGTAATGTAGTGGAGCTAGAAAGTCTTTCCTGTAATACAAATTTAAAACTGATATACTGTAAAATCTGTCATTTGATTACAGTGCTGCTGTAAAAAAAAAAAAAAAGCCATGTTTAAATGGCCTCTAGTTACATGCATGGAAAATTAGAGTAGCTTTTAATAAACAGGGGATTGACCATGAATGCCTGTAGTATAAGTTATAACGTTCTGTGCAAACATTACTTAGCATTGGCATTATCTAACAATAATCCTTGTTTGTATCTTACGCAAATTGTGGCAGAGCCTTCTATTTATCTAACCTGGAAATGTTTCCTGAACAGGCTCTCTATAATTTATACACAGAACTGGCATTTTTCTTCTTCTCGGCAGATATTTAGTAGCCACGTATTGCATTTCTATGCTAGTGAACCTTCATTATTATACAAAATGCACTAGAATGTTATGAAGAAATATCTTAAATAATTAAACAGAAACTATGAGTGACAAAACAAACGAACAAAGTGCAATTTGAGCTGTGTTATTCTTTCCTTTTTCTATTCACTTATTTGCTAATATGCTGAACTCACTGAACTGCAATGGGTCTTGCTGTGATTAGAGAGAATTTGCCAAGTTCCTTTGTAATTGTTTCTTTGCAATTAACTAAATAATAGAATGTTCTGTGTGTTGTTCTCTGGGGAGAGGAAAGGAGCGGGCAGGTGCTTTTGCAATAGGATTTCCATGTCTTCCACCCATTTCCCTGGAACTCACCAAGTATAAAAAGACCAGTAGAACACAAGGGAGAGAGAGTATTTCTGCTGGACTGGAAATTACAGAATTAACCTTTTCATATGATTTCTTTGAGTTTGCTTAAAGCTTTTTATGCTGGCCCTGGTTGTAGCTATCCTTTAGTTAAACCCAAAAGTCCCTAGGAAAGTAATGAAGACCCAAATGTATGTTCCTTTCAGCAGCCAGCTCTACTCAGGGGAAATCCTTTAAGCTGGGAGCAGAAGTCAACTGGGAAGATCACCAGCAATGTGGTTTTGCTGGGAAGAGCAGAGGCTGGGGTCTGAGCTGTTGTGGAGGGGGCAGTGAAATCTGGGCGAAGCTGGAGAGTGGCCCTGGCTTTGTTATTTCCTTTGACTTTGAGCAGAAAAATACAGAGGAAGCTCTGGGAGGGGAGAAAGGGTAATCTTAGTAGACGCACAGCTTGATGTAAGGGCAGAGTTTACGGAGCGGCAGAGGCAAGCAGGGCGGAGGTGTTGCCTAAGAGTGGCAGCTGAGTGCTGAGACATGGTTGTCTCGCCGACCTCTCTCTGACTGTCCATAATTTAGTCCCTAGTCTCAAGGGGGCAACTCATTCATCTGCTGGCACGTAGAGTTCAATCTTGCCTTTTTTTTTTTTTAATCTGTATTATTGGCTAAAACCTTTCATAACGTATATTAGGTCTCACAGTCAGGGGAAGACTTCTCGCTTCACAGTATATTAAAAGCTGAATTATTTCATTTCATAGTGAATAAAAAGAACCAGGGGTATGGGACTGCTGTTCTAAAAGGTGATCTCATTGCAAGTATCACATCAGCAGTAGGGAAGCTGGGCCAGAGAGGAGCTCGTGAAGAGTGAAAGATGTTACGCTTCCTAGGAGTGCTTTCGCAGATTATCTGATGGTCTCAAGAGGACAGGGGACAGCACTGGTTGCCTTATTTCAGAGTTTTAAACTCGTCTTTTTATCACCGTTGTCTTTAATTTGGAACATTTCTCATTTGCCTATTTAGCAATTCTTTAGCAAATCCACTGTCAAAGCAAGTTAGCGAATGCTAATACAGCTCTTAGGGTTACTTTTCAGCAGGATTACCAGCTAACAAGCTGACATTTGCAGTTTGCTTTGGTTGATTGTAGAACTACTTTCCATGCAAGGGTGATTTACTGTTAGTTTTTATTCCTGGGATGTCACAGCAGTGGCTCCTTTGTTCATTTTGCTTTGGCAAAACAGAGAGTACCTATTTGTGTGGGGAGGAAGAAAGGCTGCTGTGATATAAACATGAGAGCCTTGATAACTGTCGTCTTGTCACATAATCAAGAATACCATCAAATGGAGAGATGCTAGAGATCTAAGAAATGCAGACACCGCTTCCTGATGTGGTACAACAGGCTGAAGTGCCCTACCATGGAAAGTATGGCTAGTGCTGTGGTTTGTCTCTTATTCCTAGTTTGCCGAATTCATTTTACTCTTCATTTTTGTATTTTCCTATATCATTATGAACAATTGTAGGGGAGAAATTAAAACTGTTGATGTGTGTGTTTCTCTGTAATCCCGCACCCTCATTCGACTATAATTTAATCCAGTTGTCTCCGCAGCAAATGGCTGCGAGAGAGGCATGCACACCAATACTGCTGAGCCCGCTCCTTTACCCCCGTCCCCCATATGGCGCCTCAAACTGCCGCGCTGACGCTCCGGTGCTTACACCCCCAGTTAATAGCATCCAGCTTTTTCTGTCATTTGTTCTAAAATGTTTTGTTCAGTTTGATTTACATCAACGCTGTCAAACAAGATCTCAGTGCGGAGTGCTTGCTGCATCTGCTTCTATTCTGTGTCCATCATTTTGCTGACAAAGGTACTTGGACTTGCAGCCTGGTGGGTTTTTTCTATCTATCCAGAGGCTCGTGGCAGCTGTAACATCTGCAGGACAGATTCCAGCCTTGAGCATTTTAGCGCCGAATTGCATAAACTCTGTGGCGTAAGTGGCTTCCGCAGAGAGATCTCCTGCCCCTGGCGAGGTCGCTCTGCTCCTTGCCTTCAGGTTGTCTGAACTGGAAGTGAAATACGTTAGATCATGAGGCTTTAAAATAATTTCTTCCTCATCCTTGCTGGCACTGCAAAAAAGGAAAAAAAAGGGGGAAGAAAACAAAATTGGCTGTAGTTCTGCTGTCCTCCTGCAGAAAAATAAGAACATTTCTTGGAGAAGCTGGAGGGAGTTGAGGTCTTATATCTTGTACCCTTGTATATCTTGTATTTGTACACATACTGCCTGGCTGTGAACTCTCTGACGTGTGTCTTAATGCTATTTGTCAATGATAAGATTTCTTTTTAGCTATGTTGATAGTACTCATATGAAAATCCTGTCCTTGTCAAAAGCTATTAAAGTTGATGTTATATATTTCAGAACATCAGGAGAAATATGTTTATTTGGTCCTAATGTGTAAAATAGCCCATTTTAGCATTTTTGCTCTCCTTATTTATAAAATGTGTTGGTGAGGACAGTGTAAAGGATGGAGTCCTAGGTGCATCTGGGGAAAGTAATAAAATCATACTTGCAAGAGAGATGTCTCTCTAATCTCTACTGACCTGCCACAATTTAGGAGAAAAAAGCTGTTGGTATTATCCTTTTTTACAAATGGGGTACACAGCACTCCAATTTTTTTTGAGTTTTTGTGGGCCATAATGGTTTCTAATTCTAAACCGCCCTAATTAGATGAGAGGTTCTCAAACCTGTAAGACCAGTGAGACGTTTGCTTGAAGTCTGTTAGAAAGCTGGATGGTCCTTTTTCCCCTTCTGACTCTGAGTTGCATTAAGCGATGTTTACACTACATCGCTTTCAGCTTGTCAAATCAGCAGTGGGTGAGGAGTGCTGCTGCAAAGCTGGGGTGGGGAGACTTCGATTCCTAGGACGGTACGGAGAGAGCAAAGGCCCAGGAGGTGGTCTGAAGAAACTGGCAACGTTTAGGGACTCCTGTATTAATGCTGGACCACACTATGTAAAGCAAGAATGAAATTATTTGATCTGTTCCTTTTAAAAGATAACAGCAAATATTTTTATACATTTCAGTCATGATAGGAACAATGTGTTTTTTGTGATTAAGTGAATGAATTTGGGATTGCTGATGCTTACCGTTATCTTTCCTGTTTTACTATACTATCCTAACGTTATCCAGAGTATTTATGTACTTACTAGTTTCCAACACATCCCCAAGAGGGTGTGCTCATATTTTTTACCTTTAAGACTAAAACCATTCTGGTTCTATTCTGTTTAGAAAGAAAAGAAAAGTCTTTCCCATCGGGTCAGAGTATAATCCTTGGGAGAGTTGTGTCTGAGTGGCTCTGCAGAGAGCACAACACAAGATTTCTTACATTTTGCACAACTCGGTGCAGTGAGAGGCTGTCATCATTTAAATACTTAGGTATTTAATTCACCGCTGTGATTTACGGAGTCATCAAAACAAGCTGACAATTCCAAGTCCATTGAAGTTAATGAAGCAAAGTAATTGGCTTTGGGTCAGGGTCTGGAAGAGGCCAAACCTTCACCTGCAGAGAGAATGGTGGAAGCTAAACCAGAGCACTTCATATCTCCGTGAAAAAAGTGAGTGTTTGGCACACTTGAAAATCACGAGGGGCCCGTCTGTATCTTTAGACACCTTGGTTACACTAGAAATTTCCCTCTGGCTTTTGGAAAAGCCAAGACAGGCTGGGGAAGCAAACAGGGAGCCAGTGCCATGGGAACAAGTGCCAAGAACAAAGTGCATCAGCTCAAGTGAACGCGTTGGTGCCTGAGGCCTGGGAACAGCGCTTTCCTCGGCGACACCGAGGGAAGTAAGGTGCCAAGCGCTGGGTCCACTTTGGGGTTATTTTGGAGGGAAAGGTGCTGGTATGAGAGAAGGGGATGTGGTTTGATGATGGGTGTGGGACGACCACCCTCTCTGCAAGACATGACCATGTGCCAAGGCGCCATGTTACAGGATGAGTCGCGGTGGCAGCGAAGCATGGCTGCCGAAGGGTGGGTGACTGCCGTGCGCTGGGGCAGCGGGTGGCATGGAAGGTGGCCTGGCCTGGCCTGGCAGCTGCTGCCCAGCTCTGGAGGCCACCTGAACTGACAGGCCGGGGGAGCCCTGAGGGACCAGGGGTGCCCTCAGAGGCCAGGGGTGCTCTGAGGGACCAGAGGTGCTCTGAGAGGCCAGGGGTGCCCTCAGAGGCCAGGCGTGCTCTGAGGGGCCAGAGGTGCTCTGAGGGGCCAGAGGTGCTCTGAGAGGCCAGAGGTGCTCTGAGAGGCCAGGGGTGCCCTGAGAGGCCAGGGGTGCTCTGAGAGGCCAGGGGTGCTCTGAGAGGCCAGGGGTGCTCTGAGGGACCAGAGGTGCTCTGAGGGGCCAGAGGTGCCCTGAGAGGCCAGGGGTGTTCTGAGGGACCAGAGGTGCTCTGAGAGGCCAGGGGTGCCCTCAGAGGCCAGGGGTGCTCTGAGGGACCAGAGTTGCTCTGAGAGGCCAGGGGTGCCCTGCGGGACCGGG
>WEKW01020634.1:22388-119503 GCA_013389905.1 Sula dactylatra
TGGCGGGTCGGGGCAGGCCGGGGTGCGGTGGTCTCGCTGGCCTGGGCCGGGGGCAGGAGGCGTGACGCCCCTGTGGGGTGAGCAGGAGCCCCGAGCTGCTCGCAGCTTGCTGGAAGCTCAAGTTCTTCTTGGGAGAAGGTGAAATGATCGCCTGGCAGAGGAGGCAGGAGGCAGCCCTGGCCGGGTGCCCTCGCCAGGTCGCTTGGCGCTGCCCCAAGCGGCGCTGTCCAGGCGAAGGCACCGTCCCAGCCCGATGCCCCTGGCCGGGCCATGACCGCTCGTCGCCGGTGGTACCTGCGCTGCCCTGTGCAGGCAGCGCCGAGCGCTTGTCACCGATCCCGCCAGCCCCGCGCTGCCGCGACCTGCGGAGAGGCCAGCACTGCCTTTCCAAAACCCACCAAACGTCTGCTGGAAAACAGATGACTTAATGCATGAGAGTGGCGTTAGCATCAAGTGCATGGGAAGATGCTCACGGAATACTTGTGTGCTGCTTTTTTTTTTTTTTTTTAATGCTGCTTAGCCTGCATCCTGTGCTTGGTTGGCTAGGCATGTAATTAAAATGATTGTGGAGTGAATCTGTGTGCTCTAACATCTGTGTTCTCTGCTGTCATCTTGGAACAGAGCTGCAGTGACTCTGCTGCCTCGTTTTGCCACGGTCTCTGGTTTTGAAAACACCATTTTGCTTTTCTGAACATACTTGCAGCGTCCTATATACGCAGCCTCCTGTCATGCACGGGCAAAAAGGCTAGGGCATCTAAAT
Organism: Sula dactylatra; assembly: GCA_013389905.1. Classification (NCBI taxonomy): domain Eukaryota; kingdom Metazoa; phylum Chordata; class Aves; order Suliformes; family Sulidae; genus Sula; species Sula dactylatra. The sequence continues at coordinate 23,149 of WEKW01020634.1, forward strand.
GGTTCTCGTTTATCCTAGAAGTAAGAGGTATTGTAAATACTTTAGAAAGCAGTATGTTTTGGCTTTTTGTTTTAAACAGATGAACAGATCTGTGGGCTGAAGCTAGAGCAAAATGTGATGTGAGAGATGTATGTAAAGACCAATGGGTAGATACAAAGAAATATCTTTAAATCAGTAAACAAAACAGACTTGTGACCTAACTTTTGTATTTGGGGCTTCAATTTGTTAATTTGGTTTAGTTCCTTTGGCTTAGCAGAGTTCAAGATGGCCACACACAGATGTAATGCTGCACAGCAGCTTAACTATTTCCATGACCTCAGAGGGTAGCTGCCTTTAAAACAAGGGAGATAAGATGCTGATGATCAGAAGTTAAGAGTTCACGGAAAGATGTTCTTGGGAGTGTGTTATCATGAAACAAGCACTCGTTGACCTTTGAATAGACAGCAGATGTACTGCTTTCCACTCAAATTGCTTAAAAGCATTCCTCACAACAATCTGGGATTGTGTTCATTTGTCAGATAATTTTTCTATGGTAATCATATTCTGACTTAAAGCCTTCTGCTGTTCTCCTCCTGTGTAGCTGCCTCCCCTCCCTTGACGATATTAAGGACTTCTTGCACAGCAGTAGATGGCCTTTTAAGTCTTAACTTCAGCTCGCAAGAAGACGTCTTATCAAATCCAAACCCAAATGTCTGGATTACTGAAGTGTCTGTCATCAAGAGAATGACTCAAGTAGCAGCAGCTTTGCTGGTTTCGGCATTGCTGAGGGATAGCAAGCAGGCTCCAGTAACGCAGCTTGTGTTATCGGTGCTGCTGGTTATATAACGAAGCTGCTGTGGCTCTGCAAGTTGACTCTGGAGTTCATACCCATGTAGATTAATTCTGATGCAATGAAACAGGGAAACTTAATCCAGGAGTGGGAACTGTAATGCTAAATGCTCTCTCATGCTTTAAATTGTACTGACGGCCTTTTGGTTTGAATTCTAGCTTTTTCTATTAGCTTTGTTATGAATTTGCATCTCTCACTCTGTTTGCAGCCTATGCTGGCATAATCTCCCCTTTTCTTTAGGAACCTTTTGTATTTAGCGGGCAAGATCGTATATGTCCTGAAAATAAGAAAGTCCATTTTAAAATTCTGCATATTTTTCTTTTCTTTGTAGGTCTTATTGTCACATATTGCATGTATTTTTGTTTTCTATTCTATTAGTAGTGGATACCTCAACTCTTAAGTATAAACTGTTAAACTGCATGCTGCATTTGAGTTCTCCAGTGGCCGAAGAGAGGTCAGTGGGGGATGCTAGCTGGGAGTTTATGGGGATGGGAAAGGGCAAGAGTGTCCCTAGCTGTAGTAAGGAAGGATTACTTTTACTAAATTGAGAATATCTTTAAGTTTCCATGACTTCAAGTCATTGGGTAGCTAGACTGTTGTCATAAATAGGCATACAGCAGGGCTAAGTGTCCATTCTTATTCTGATTTGTTATGAGGAAGGAAGCAATGTATCCTTTCTGATTCTTCACTGCTTCTCTAGAAAAGACTGCCCAACCCATGACCAAGGGAAAACATTGCTTTCCTTACAAAACTCTTTTCTTTAGTAACCCCTTAATAAAGACATACCTTTTCTTGTACTCATGTTTTGATCACAGGCTTTGAACTTGTGCATCAACTGAACATCCCACTTCAACCAAAAGTCAGATACAGTGGCTTGGATTTGAATGTTGTCATGTCACTTGTTGCAGTGCCACGTGCTCCTGCAGGTGAGGAGGCTGCTGATTTAACAGGCTTTCCACCTCTACCTAGCAAGGATTACTGTAATGCACAAGCCACTATTCCGCTGAAGGAGCAGACAAGCTATTGTTCCCCGAAACCTCTCTAAAGCACATGTAGCTCAAAGATAAGCACATACTGCTGGTCTTTGAAGTCTAGGTCTTTGTTGTGTCTTCTGGGACTCTGGGTGACGGGGAATATCTAGAAGGACATAGATCTAATGGCTAGTTATGCTGTTCTGTCCCATGTAGTCCCTTTCGTTAGAGTAGGGGACACCTGCTGTGCACTGGCCTGTCTCAAGGCGGCTGCGTCCATTGTGTACCAACCTACAGGGGCTTCCTTCTTTTGTCTGAGAGCATGAGAAACACTTATGGCAATGTTGTTGCCAAGGGCTGAGATCAATGCAGCTGCAGGTTTTGGCCGCGTACCTTCTTCACCCAAGCCGGTCTCCAGAACGCTCTCCCTTGGCATTACTTCTTATCTTCTCCCACAGCATATCTTGTTGCATTAGGTTAGAACAGCATGTGCAAGTTTGGATGAGCAAAACAGATCCTTCCCCTCTGGACTAGATTGTTTAAAAATGTATGTATATACATATGTCCTTCAGACGCTTCGCTTCCATCATGACAAGCTGTGGACAGCAGTGCAACTAGTTGTTTCCTTTTTCTGGGGGAATGGAGGTAAGCCTCAATGTAGAATGAGCTGGGGTTGTGATCCTTCTTCAGGAGGGTTGACATGCTGGTGAGTCCTGTTACAGCTGCCTTCATGTGCTGCTTGCAGGACTTGCTCTGTAGAGTCATCCCTATAGAGGATCTTATCAGACCAATTCTTTCCCTATTCCTCCCATGAATCATTGGGGTTGAAGATATCTTGATATGAACGGTTTTGTTCTGGCTGTACTCTCATCTGAGTCATACTGCAGTGCTCTGCAAAGCCTTTTCATTGTGTAGTGAGTCACAAACTCTGGAGTGAAGGGAATGTAAAAATGGAGCAAAGCTTGTGTTCCTTCTGACAGCAGCATGTTAATACCAGTTCTGGTCTCCATGCCTTTTGGTGCTGAACAAATGATGATACCGGTACTGTCCACGTACTTTCCAGTTCAGTTAATTGGACCAGTAAGATGGTCCTGAGACTGCTGCTGTCAGTAGTTAAATCTACTTAGTAATGTAAGTACTTCTACTTTCGATTTACTTAGTTGAATGGCATTGAATTCACTTCATTTCTATGGGTTGAGTTGGTTAAGAGCCTTGAGGTAGTGTGGAGGTTACATGCTGAAAAGAAGTAGAAAAACAGAATAGCTTTTTAATACAGCACAACAACAGGTAATGGGATATCTGCTTGAGACAGAGTGTCTTTGGTACTGACAGAAAAGGAACCTAGAACACTTTTTTGTAGCTCTTAAGTCTCACTGTGTGCTGAGAAGTGTACTATAAACAGCGAACAAGAAAAGAGGCTGTAAAAGCTAAGCTACAGAGAGCCTTGACTTGAATTTCTGCTTTTTTCCTAATTGCTGGAAACTGGCAGTGTTGACCTGAGTCTGTGTAAATGCATGGGTTATGTGTGAATCAGATTAGAATAAAGCAAAATTCCCCAGCATCTTTGAAACTCTTTCCTTGTACCACTCTTGTGCTTTTTCTGTGAGAGTCAGAACTGCAAATGCACAGATAGTAGGTGTAGTGGCAACTGAATGTGTTTTGGAAAAAGACTGGATGATTGATTCATACCAATTAAGATGCAGAACCATGCCAAAGGAAGCATTGATAAGAACACGGGTATGCTCTAGTCCTTGGTTTTGAGATGTCTTTTTAGTGTTATTACCCAGCAGTTTGCTATCATATATCTCAGTGCTTTTGTGTTGTAGTGTTCTTTTTCTACTAAGGTTTGGGCGTTGAGGGGGAATCCAGCAGTGAAAGGTGCTGTGTAAACCCAATGATGCTTCCCTTTTTTTTGACTTGCAGACTCTAATCTAAGGCATGTGTGTTTGAACCTGTAGGCAAAGGTTCAGCAAGGAATTAATTCTGTCAGGTACTTTCTGGCTCTGCGAGGCTGTTCCCCAACACATAACAGCTAATGTCATCTTTGGAAGTATTTCTTGGCTGGAGAAAGATGGTGGAGCCTAAACTGCCAAAAAACTTGGATTAGAGAGATTGTTTTAGAACTTCCTCTACTGTACTGGCGTTTTATTTCAATTCTGAAACCAAGAGTCTTTCTGTAAATTGGAAACATGTGTATTAGTCAAGTTGGATGACGTGTTTTTGTCTAGTTGGCTCAAAGTCAGAGTGTAATGTGCCTTTCTTAAAGGGGTTACACTGAAGGTTTCTTTCAAGAATAGATGGATCACTTCCAAGGTCTGATCAGCTATCCTGCTGTAGCACTAGTTTGCTCATATTTCCAGAAAGGTTAAGTGACCCCAGTTAGTAGAATCCAATGTTTTCTAATTAAATTGAGGTTGCTTTTAGGTTTTTTTAAGAACTCATGGTAAATCCCATCCTCCCTTTACTCATCAGTCTTGGTTGCATGAGTAACCATGCAGTAATACCTCTTATCAGCAAATCGGTGCTGTAGTCTGACTCCTATTTTGTGTTTGGTCTGGAAGGGCCTTTACTAGGAAACTGCAGCATAATGAATAACCAAAAATGTCGAATCAAGACAATTTCTGATGGCTGATTTTTACCAAAGGTAGACTTACAATGGTTTCTGTTGGCCATTCATCCAGCCATTCAGCAGCATATGGTATACAGACAGGAAAAAAGTCAGCCTTCGCCAGCTTTCTGTCCGCAGCCTTACTTTTTTGCTGACCCATGCTGTGCTGCTATGTTTTCAGATGATCTCCTGAGAACTGACAGTTTCTGAAAATCCTGACTGTAGATTCCCTTACTCTAGTCAAAAAAAAAAAAAAAAAAAAAAAAACCACCAAAAAAAAAAAACCCCCAACAAAAAACCTGTTCAGAATGTATGGCTTTAGCAGACCAAAGTACACACAGAGGGTAAAAGGTGACTTGGAGAAATGTGAAACATGGTGGTGGTGGGGGAGGAGATGCAAGTGAGTGTGCAAAGATGTAAACCATGCTTGCTTCATCTCGGTAGAATCCTGAAAGTATTAATTAAAGCATCATTAAAGATGCTTTTGCCAGGCCTGGTGAGCTTCCTGGTCTTAGGAGACCTCTATGCAGCATGTGGTGCTCTGGAGGTGTCACGCTGGTCTTAGCTGGAAGAGCAGAACCAGAGTTAAAAGCATTAGTCTGGTCAGGTCGTGGACAGCCACTGGCATCTTGGTGCTTCTGCATGAAGACAATATTTGTCCTCTTGAAAAGCCTCTGGTTTTTTTTTTTTTCTATGGGAGTGCAACAGTTTGTCTCCTAGTCTGGATCTAAGTACTTATGAAGTAAATCTTGGGTAATACATGCACCTCCTCTGAGCGCTGCCTATATATTGCACTTACCTGTATGCACACAAGTGTTTATCAGTTTGGAGGAGCTGACATGCAAGAACCTTTTATATTGCATTTGCTTTGAAAAAAAGAGAGTCTAAACAGGAACTGAAAATGCAGATGAAGGTCTCTAATCTTCAGTTTGCCACCAAAATGGTATAGCTACTTAGGAAGCTTATCTTGCTGTCCAGCTGCAAAGCCTGATCACTAGCATTATGGAGAAAGGACTAATCAAAGTCAGTTCAGTCTTACCATCTCTTCTTTTATTTTATTTTTTTTCTTAATGCCTTTTTGAGCAGAGGAAAATCCATACTCTTTAGGTTAACAAAAAGCCTTTGTTTAAATGGTGATCCAGTAAAACAAGCAGTGCTTCAAGCAGATGTTGGTGTGGATTTTTAGAGCTCCTTATTTTTCATTATTAGGGAAAGTGAGAAATTCTCATCCAGAAGAACATATCCCACTAGACATGACTGGAGATTAAGGGTGGGAAGTCAGGTGCTTTCCTCTGACTTAATCCCAAGTCTTTGAATGTGGATTAAGGATCTTTGCCACAAGTCTTCTTGATCTCCTACTTGTATCTTGGGATTAGATTTATTTTTGAGCCTGTAAAGAAAAATCTGTCTATTGAGAATGAGATAAACAAAAGGTATGGGCGTTTGTCACATCAGGTGTCTTGACATGTGTGTCTTCCTAACAGACAGTTGGAGGGACAAGTACTCTCCAATCCCTTGGCATCTTTTTTTTTTTTTTTTTTTTTTTTTTTTTTTTTTCCTTTTTCTTCTAGGACAAGGCTAATTTTACACCACCTCCTCCCCCACTCCTTCCTCCCACCAGCGTACTTACTGATGGAAAGGTTGAAGTCCAGAATCGATGGTTCATGCTATTTGTGTTGATGTGGCAAGGCTGTTGTGGCAGAGCTTGCCCACTCAGCTCTGTGTGACTCCTTTCTGGGGACACTTTTGTACCTGTAAGGATCAGTATGCAGAAGACCAAGCAGTAGTGGTTAATGCTTCTGAAGTCATTCTTTTCCGTTCTTTGATGTCAAGTGAATACGCTTGGGAGGTTGCAAGCAAGCATTGAGTAAGATGGTCCTCACTCTTAATTTTCTTGAGATGGAGGGGAGCCAGCATCTCATTTGCAACTAACCTCTTGATGACTGTCAATTCTGCTCTTGTTTCCATTTTATCTTTTTGTAGTAAACTTTCCACCAGTTATGTTGAGATTTCCCATTCCCCTTGAGTGGGTAGGAGAACTTGGCTTGTTTTCAACTGAATGTAATTCCCATAGCTGGGGGAAGGGACGTGATGTCTGGGAATCTATTTGCTCTAGGACTCAGATGAGACTTGAGTAACTTTGGAATATATCAGGATTACCTTCTGTACTGGACTTTAGTTCTTACTTTTAAGACATGGCTAAGACTCAAAATACTCAGGGACATATTGTTATATGCTGGAGAGTTGTCTCTAATAATAATTAATAATAATAAAACCAAAACCCAGTAACCCTGCTCCTCTCTCATCAAGGCTGTCTGTACTTTCTGGGTATGTCATCCTACCTGTTCTTTGCTTTAGCGACAATGATGATTAACAAGACAGGTGAGCTAAAATCAAGGAGGATCAAGTTCATGCAAGAGTGTTAGTCTGGGAGATGCACTCCGATGACAGTCTAAAAAAAGAAAAAAGCCATCACTGTTAGAAATCCTTCCCTTTCCTCCACTTCAAGGAGTGGCTGAGACTGTTGGTTGTATTGCAGTGGTGAAAAGCTAGGAATTGGTTATGCTTATCCCCAAACCAGAAATAACCCTTGCTGCTTGGTGAAAGGGTCTGCAGGTATCTAATGAATAGTCACTGCGGGGCAGTGCCATGCTGGTGCTATTTCTTTTTTATTTTTTTTGTATTAGATGAACTAGGAAAGAGCAAAACAGTGCACTTTCATGCTGCAAAGGCTTTAATTTCAAACTTTTTTTTTTTAGATTTCTGGGTAATAAGCCACTTGTAGTTTTTGAGTCTGATCTTATAATTGTGAGCTTTAGGGGTCTGGTAAGCCACAAATGTGCATGTTCTTGCAAAATAGTAATTTGTTTGCTTAAGGCTGCAAGGCTCTTCTCTTGAAAAGAAAAAGTAGGATAGCATGCAATACATGGACACAGCAGTTGGTGTAACTCAGTCACAATACTTGTACTGATTCCCTTCTCTAAGCACTTGGATATGAGGGTAACATTTGTAATAATGTGTGCTTTCACATGGTTATCAGGTTGCTTGCTTCAGCAGATGTAATGTGTGCCGGATTTCTTTTAAGTTATTTTAACAAATGAGCATTTTTTGGTCAATAGTAAGAGCAGCATTGAAACCAGCCAGGGGAAAGAGCTGACACTCCCCTTCACCCTCACTTAAACTGGAGTTGTACCCTCAGATTGTGATTTCCTCGGTCAGTGCTAAATGCTTTTTCTGGCTGATAGGTCTCAGAATGGTGCCACACGTGCATATGCATGAAAGTCCTTTGTAGTGTGAAATTAGGGATGAAAGATATTGCTAATCAGTCCTAACAATGCAGGACTTATTCCTGGACAAGGGGAAACAGGAATGTGGGTAATGGATGTTTCACAAATGTATAACACATTCAGACGCGTTGTTATGCTGGTGTTGAAGTCTGTGCATGGACACCCTTTTCAGTCTGTAAAATGCTGCTGTTCATGCAGAGAATTTAAACAAGCCTTCTATTCAACACTGAAATTCAAAATAACCCCAAAATCCAAATGGAGGCACTTCAGTTGCATAATAGTGACTGTTACAAGCAGGACTCAGTGCAGTAGATGATGTAATGCTTCTTAAGACAAGGCCCAAGCTGGGGAGAGAGGGGGAAGAGGGTGTAGGTGAAGGAACCATTAAGAGTATTGGTAATGGTATCAAAGCTATCCATAGGGTGTTAATTAGCAAACTTGAATAATCCCAAAGTTGATTGGGTTACAACTGTACATGTGGAAAAAATGACCCATTGCTTGGTGCAACCTGTTTTCTCTGATGGTGATAATTGCTTTAGTGTTGAATAGTAGATTTCTGAATAACGTGGTGCGCAGAGTGTGACCTCACCGTACTTCCTGCTCTTTTCTTGGGGTAAGCTTTGTTGCATTTAACAGTGTGCTCAAGTTCCTGTAGCTGATAAACTGGTAGTTTTGATGCTTGCTATAGTGGCTAAGATTTCCTCAGTCTACCAGAGAGATGCTTTCTGTTGCATTGCTGAAAGTGTAATGCTTTGCATCTGGGCTGTGCCTGTAGCCTTGCTATTTAAGTGCTGGTTGTAATGGATGATGTTACTGTTCTGAGGCCTCTGGCAGTTTGTTACTTCCCCCCTAAGCTTACGTTTAGCATATACTTATTTTCTTCAGCTTAGGAATAGTCCTTCATGTCGCTTCCTCGCTCCAAGTGCCTCTGTAGTCTCTTCTCGGGCTGGCATGGTCAGAGGGGTAGCATATGATTGCTGCCTTGCATTTGGCCCCCCCTGCCCCTTTTCTGCCTTGTTTTACAGTATTCACTCCAGGAAATGCTGAGAAAGTCGAGAGTAATGGAATTCATGAAATTCAAGCTGTGCTTCAATGAAAACGTGTTTTCAATTTCTGCCTCCTCGGGAGCCTGAGACTGAACTGTAATTGTTGGCGCTGGGTGGGGGCTGGGGCTGTGGATGAATGAAAGTGGTGGAGTCAGCGCTCTGCAGAGCCTCTCGCTCTGCTCTCGGCGTTCAAAGGCTGGTGTGTGCTTTGTGGCAGCTTCAGGAAGCGTTTTTGTATTCAGCTGTCCAAAAGGCCCAGGCGTTTTCCTGCTGGGTTTGATCTGACTGTCGGGGTCTGAATGACAGTGCTGTGCTGGAGAGGAATGTAATGGGGGAAGCATCAGCTGGGGATGGTTTATCCCCCCTCTCTGTTCTTGATCTTGCTCACACTGTCCTTTGAGTGTCCTGCCTAATAAGGGTGAGAATTATAATGGTGACTCAAAAGCCTTTGGTAAAACTCATTAATTCATTCCTCCTTTAATTAGACACCAAGCCATGGGCTTATAATTATCAGAGCCTAGGAACATTTGCAGCTGTAATAAGCCAAGCTGCCTTAATTGCAGAAATCATGTTTTTTTGGCAAATGCAGATGTGGCAAGCTCTTATTCGGTTTGGTTTTTGGTAAAGAACGTGGAAGGGCATAGAAATGAAGGAAGTAGCTGACAGCACGTGGTGGCTGACCTCTGGCTGAATCTTGCCGCTTAGGGTTGAACTAAGAGGAAAGGGTGGAGTTGTGCTGCTTATAAATATCCTTTTTTTCCTCCGGAGGTGTAATAATGTAACTTTCAAGGAGAGAAAAGAGGAAGGAGAATTTAATGAGAGCTTATGCAAACATTTCTTCTTGAAACTGTAGCACCTGAGGGAATTTTACTTTTGGAAGAAGAGTGCAACCGGAGCAGTTGCAGGTGTGGCAAACGGTGCCCGTTTCGCTGTTTGGAAGTTGGGGAATGGCTAAATGTTTTACAACAGAAAGTACCAGGTACTTTTTTTTTTTTTGAGTCTTCTCAGGGGAAAAAATCAAGAGTAAACTTCCATTATTTTGTAATCTCTTCTTGTTTCTGAAATATGAAGGAAGGTAATTTTCAGAACTAACTTATGTGGGTGACCCCAGCAACAGATGACTAAGGTCTTCTGAGAGAAGTTTGTGCTACTTCTGGTATCTTTGAAATACTTGTGCTTGCTGCTTTTTTTTTTTCTTGCAGACGGAGAACTAGAGGGAAGGCTGAAAGGACTTCAGGGAATGACTTGTTATTTCTACCCTGTTGCAACTCTACTTGTAGTTATGATCACTGTGAATGCAATGGTAGACCCTGAAAACATGATCTCTGTTTAGGTTTGGACTGACAAGCTGTCAAGTGCAAGCAATATTGAAAGTCACAAGCTAGGAGAAGGCTAGGGATGGAGATAGCTGGATGTCAGTGGGCTTGGACAGGTATGATTAAAAAGATAGTTTTGCTTTTTTATTTTTTTCTTTAGGATTTGAACTTGAGTAAGGTTAGATTGAATGCCTTGGACTTGAGTAAATGGGAGCTATTGCACAAGACTAGATTAGAGACGCTTCTAGTCAATGGCAAGTGTTAATGTTCATGCTCCCTTAAGAAGGAAACTGTTTCAGTTGTAGTAGGTGGCAGGAAAAAATGGATCAGCTGTCTTTTGGGTCTTTTTCTGTCTGGGGTTTAGTGGAAAGCACAGATAGCACATCTAGTGAGGATGGAATGATTTGCTTGACACTTCTGTAGCTACACAGAAGGCTTTACTTTGGATGAGAATGCTATTTCAAAAGCAATGTAACAACGTATCCTGTGTGCCATTTAGTATTTCAAAATGTGACCGATGTCTTCTGTTTGTCCTTCTCATCATCTCCCCATGCAGTCTCAGTTATTGTCAGCTTATGAGACTGAGTAGTGCATAGAGGTTGGGTGAGGCAGGGTTTCATCCCTGGTCTCTGAGGTCAAATAGGCTGGATCACTGGCTGTTCCTTATATATGTGTGTGTATATATAATCCAAAATTCTTATCGGAATCTGTTAGACAACAGATGTTGAATCAAGCTGAGTAGACATGTTAGTGGGAGCTACAAATTCATGAGGTTAAAATAGTCTTTCATTCTTGTAAGTACAATTAGGTAAAGATCTTGGTAAAGTTCTTGGCTGGTCTCAGAGACCATGTTCTGGGGCAGGTTGAATGCTCTAACAGTGAACGTCTTGATCACTACAGGGGTGGTTTTTTGAGCTTTTTGAACTTGACCTGCCGCAAGTTAAAATCTCTTCAAACACAAGCTCTTCAAAAGCATTTAAAATGCTTTAATATTAAAGGGTAAACTAAGGGGGATGAATATAAAATATGTCCAGTGCTGTTGACAGAATTCTCCGTGTAGACAAGCAGTACTCTGGGACGTGCTTCCAATGCCTGTGCATTAGCAGGCAGCTCTTGGAGAAGCTGTGTGAATGATAGTAGATGCTGGGAGCATTCTGCTGAGGTGTAAATAACAAGGTTGGACAGTTTATGCTAGCTTTGCTGTTTTTATTAGTGCAGCTTAGCTTTCGCCTCGGGCGATGTGGAGGTTATGGGAGAAGGAGGAAGCGACAAGCTGTGAACTTGCCTCCTCTCCCAGCAGAAGATGATGAGAAGGTATGGGGATCTTGTTACCCTAATCCCCCCTTGGCATGTTAATTCTTGTCTGTGTACTTGTATCTTAAGTCTGAAATTCTTACTGAGGCGACTGCTTGCTGGGTCACATGTATGTCTCACTCCAATGCCCTTTCAACCTTTTTGGTGTTTGTGTGGATTTTGTTGCAGCTGTTAAAATTCAGTTGGCTGCTATAGTATTTCATTGCTGTTAATTTTGTTCTCAAGAAAATGGTGCTTTGAGAGACTGTTGCTTGTTTTATTACTGCTCCTAAATACATTTAATAGCTATTTGCTAGCTATTGCATCTTCTGCCTGTGATTGACCCACCCCTGAAAGTGTTCCCAGTGCTGAAGAGGACTGTAGATCCAAGTTTGGTGGGTAGATTTGAATCATCTTCTGCTGTTGTCAGCTACGCTGTGGCCTGGGAGGAGATGTGCCTCTTGTACCACAGCAGTGGCATATCCAGCAGGTGAAATGTAGTTCTGCAGGTATAACCTATGGGCAGGACTTTCAGCACTAACTTAATTATTAGGTTTGGTTTACTTGTGCTGGCTTCAGTAAGAGTTATCTTGATTATTTGATGCAATAAATGAAATAAAAGGTTCCTAAGAAAACTAGTTTCAAGGATAGGCCTTGAATACTCATCAAGGTTTGAATTCAAACCAGGTATGTCTGTATTTCTTTTTCCTTCCAAAGTGAAATTTGTTGCTTGATGTCTGATATAGTGAATGTTGAGCTTTCTTCCTAACACCTGTGCCTTCAGATGGGATCCACCAGCAATTTAGTTCTTTACTTCCTGCTCACAAACACATACACCACCACTTCGAGACTAAAACTAGTCCTATAAGACTTTCATCCTTGGATGTACTCAACTAGCCTTTGACATGCCTTCCGACAAGTCACTGGTTGCTTCTCCTGGCAAAAGAGAGATCCTGAGTAATTTCTGTGTAGCTGCACTTGGATGTTGATCAGTATGCGGTCTCTCCCATGTGCTGTGAACACAGGCTAACTATGAACAGGGCTGAGAGCTTCTGGAAATGACAATGTAGTCCTCAGCTTCATTCTCAGTGAGGAATACTTTTTCTGTTAGAACAGGACACCCGTGAAATAGAACTGCAGCATTGTTCTAATGCTGCAGTAAGGAAGTACTACGTGGTGCAAACTTTGATGTTAACTCTAAGGTATATATTATATTATATTATTATATATAAGGTATATATTACTATACATTAGTAAAAATATTAACTGTACTGATATAAGAATCATGTTCTTGGTGCAGCTGTCGTTTGGATTGTACAATGGCTCTTTGGGTTCTACTACAGTATTTTTGTATCACCCGATCTAGCTAAGTGTCCTGATGGCTGAAACTGTGCTATAGGCCAGGAAGAGTTCAGAGGCAGGTATGCATACATACATACCATCAGTTGGAGGAACAGAGCTAGCTGCTGCATGTGAGCATCAACGCTGTACTTGGGGTGCTGGCTCCTTGTTCAGTCCTGGCTTTAAAGATCTAAAGCTCCTCCAGTGCTGCTGAGTGGGGTCTTCGTAGGTAGGAAAGTGTCTTGCTTGATTTCCAGCTGCTTGCAAGGAATGGGGTCTTCAGGCTATTTATGCTGCACTCCTAGCTGTCATGTATTTAACTTCCAGGCAGCACCTAGAGAACCCCCTATGCTTGTGCCCCTGGTAAATAGGCTGCCAAGTAGGGTTATGCATTCCAGGCACGTACGCTGTCCTGCTCTGCTAGCTCAAGCTGGGTTAGTCATGCATCTCACCGAGCATGTCAGATACGAGATGGTCTGTCTCTCTTGCTTCTACTCTCTGAATCCTTGCTCTATAAAAGCTAGTAATCAACATAAGGGCAGTTAGAGTTGTGGAGCTTGGTTATATGATCTTGCCACTTCTTTCACCCTGATCTTTGGACTAAGGAGATAGTGTTTTGAGTGCAGAAAAATTTTCAGTGTCCTGGGAAAGTGGCTGGGATTATACTGTTCAGCTGTAGAGCACTAAAATAAAATAGTGGGAGTGTGTGACAGGAAAATGAAACATCTGATCTCTAGGAGAAAACCAAATTAAAGCTTGATGCCATGCTATTCCTCGTGGTCAGACTCTGCTTCCGGAAGCTACTGTTAAAGCTCTTAGTCATTACATGGGGATTGCACTATCATATCTTTAAATGCATGCAAAAACCTGCTCATGTTCCTTCACTGAAGGTATAATCTAGTGACAACATAATCACTTCCATAGCAACCAACATGTCATAAACAGGATTATGGTGCCTTGTAAGGATGGAGGGCACAAAGAATTTAGAAAGGAAGTATCCCCTCATGTAAATACCCTCATTAACATGGAGCAAAGAAGGGTAAATTCAGTGATGAATGTGCAGAGAGCCGCTTCCTACTTTGCATGCTGCCTGGCAGCTAGGGGCTGTGTCACCCAGAGAACAAGGGAGGAGAAAGGGCACACATGCCTGTGTGTGGCATGAGGCGTGTCCTTAAACTAATGCAACAAGGCCTTAAGAAGGTGAATCTGTGTCGTTAGCTAACAAAGGTAAACCCTACAGAGAGCCAGGTACTGATCTCAAGGTGCAAGTGTGGCAGGTTGCCTTGTCTCAACTAATGTGATTAAAACCCTGAAGGCACCAAGGGTGTATTCTAGCCATCTCTCTTCCTGCTTTCCTTCTTTCCACTCCCTACGTACTGCATTTTTTCCCACTAGTACTGTCTGTAGAGTTAAATTAAAATGCTTTCTCAATACATGTTCAAGCTTGCTTTCTCTTTTTTAGTAAAAACTTGAGCTGTTTTATTGTTAAAGATGATGGGAAGGACCAGCAAAATCAAAAGCTTCTCCCTTGAGCTCCTTCTGCAGTGAAGACTAACGGTGCCTTGTAACGTTCTTCTGCAGACCCATAAAGGAAAGAGAACTACTTTACTTGCACACGGTTACTGCCAGAGGTATCATGATGGGTTTTATGCTGCATAGAGTTAAGTGAGAACAGTTATTGAATGCTTTGTCAGAGTGTTTGAGCAGATGCCCTGCTCTACTTTGTTCTGCAGTTTATGCACCACTTGCTTTCATTCAATAAAAAGCAACATGAAGACACGAGAGTTATTGCAGATATTTGCTTTGTGGCTTCAGGGTATCTTATCTTGGGGCTGCTCAAAACTTCTTTCTAGTGAATTGCTCTCAGTTTTTGCAGTGTTTGAGCGATGTAACGAATAGTTCAATTGCCTCAGTGAGTCAAAAGTACTGCTTGGCTCTTTCCCAGAAGCTTTAACACCTGCTAAAAGGGTGAAGAATTCCAGGCAACTGCTGCCAGCCCATAAGTGCTGTGAAAAGTCTCTTGTCAAAGATCCAGTTTTCTGTATAGGTTGGGAGTCGGATAATGTTCCCCGCTAATCTAATGTGGTTGGTCGGAGCGGATCTAACTCTGTATTGCTGCCCAAACTACTTTTCTTGTTCATGGTGTTTTTAGTAAGCTGAGCTGAGTTTGTAGCAAGGGACCGTGATCACTAATGGTGATACAAAAGTGGTGGTAGAGCTAACAAGGACATGGCTCTTCTAGCTTCAGAGAATCTGCAATGGATGTATTTATACTGCTGGTCCTGTACTTAGTGAGGCCTGCCAGCCTCCCTTGATTAGAGAATAAGCTTCAGTAAGAGATATTATGAGTCCTATACAGGAGCTTATAGTTTTTGCCCCTCTTTGTTCATGATTAGGATACTCTCTGAAAACGAATTCACAAATGTGGCTTAAAATACCTGCGTATAAAGAGTAGAAAGAAGAATGTGTGTGTAGGGAAGGGTGGATCTTAAGTTGGAGATTTCAAGTGCAAATTGAATGCCTGGTGCAACCTGGCTTAAAAATATGTATAAAACTACTCAAATGCAAAAAGATCCACCTGTCTCCCTTCTGTGGCATCTATTATAGGAGAGTTCATAAACAGCCTGGGGGATTTCTGTTTACGAATTGGTGAATCCCACTTTGTGATAATGTTCCAAATAAACAAACTGCTGATGTGCACAGCTAACGAGATACCTGGTGCTTCAGAAGAGCTAGTTTCAAATGCAAAGTTAACCATGAAAATAGATGTAGGTATTAACACTGAAGGTTATCTTAAAGCTAAGAAACGTCATTCACCAGCCAAGATAGCTGGCTGAAAGTCCATCCAGTCACAGTAGTGAACTGAAATACACTGAATTAAAAATAAACAAGCAGGAGATGGTTGGCAAATAGCAAATAAGTAACCAAGCACCCAGATCTATAGATCTGATGAAAATGTGTTTCAGGAACCTCAACAGCCAGAAAAGGTGAGATCATGTACTTATGCATTCAGCACTGGGGAACCTCTAGCTTGAGAATGCTGATCTGGTGGCAGCCCTAACAGCTCTTTTTAAATAGCCCAATTTCTTTTTTTCTAAGTTGCTGTAAGCACTCCCTGGAGGACTGGTAAAAAAGCTTTTTTGTTGTTGTTTAGTGCAAGTGGCCAACCTTGGTGATGTTGCAAACATACTGAAGTCATTGTAAAGCATCACAAGGTGCATGTTGGATGGCTTGTGAAGCCAAAGTTTGGAGGAATCATAAGGATGGTTCATAGCAGGAATGGCCCACTGTTCATCTGTCAGTGGCTGTGGCCTGGATGTTGTACGGGAAGCTGGACTTAATAGTCCTTTCCAGGAGTTCTCAGGCCAGGAATCTATCCTGGCTCCATATTGCTTCAAAGTGCTGCAGTACATGAGTGCATAATAGTAAGTGGATGAGGCAGCTGGCTATTGTCCACTGGATTTCTTTTTCGTTTGCTGGATCCCTCCTCATATTTCCAGTTTGAATGTCAGGGGGCCTGTGTTTCTAACCCCAGATGTGAGATTAAAAACAAAACAGCAGAGTGAAGAGTCTGTGCTCCTGGGTTTTCTCTCTGAAAGACACTGTAATCCATAACCTGCCATTCTTCTGCCAGTCAGTAGTTGTGAAGAGGTTGGAGGAAAAGAGCCTGGTTTGCAGTTAAAGTTAGTCCTTCACATGATCGCGTGAGGACCTGGTGAGCAGGGAGCACTGCAGCCTGGTTCTTCAGCTGGTGCTGGTGTGACCACTTGTTGAGCCCTGCTCCGGTGGCTGCTCTTATGTGCCAGATGCAGATGCTGTGATGGGGGTGTGTTCACAGCAGCTGTTTTGAGTGAAGAAG
The DNA here is from genome assembly GCA_013389905.1 of Sula dactylatra. NCBI lineage: Eukaryota > Metazoa > Chordata > Aves > Suliformes > Sulidae > Sula > Sula dactylatra. Next base: position 39,699 of record WEKW01020634.1, read on the forward strand.
CCCTTCCCTTGAGTTTTATCGGGTGGCTGTGCAGCACCTTGGACTTGACCCATTAAGCTCTTCAGCTGTAGTGCTTCTGGCTTGTTGTGATTCTCCATGGATAGAAAGGGTTTGTCTCAAGCACTGGTTATTAATCTAAAGGTAGCATTGAGAAGACACAGAAATACACAGTGTATACAGTAATTACAGTATATGTAGCTAGAGACAAAAGAAAAAGGGGTCAGTGGGAAGCATAGCTCTGGATTACACTGTGGGGGGGGAACTACCAGTCAGTTTAGGATGTGAAAGAAAATGTACTTCCTTCTTCTACTTCTTTATAGTTCTGTCCTCAGTGAGTAGTGTTGCTGCTGCTATCTGAAGGAAGGCTTCAGTGTGTTTAAGGTTTCAAGGTTAAAGACACAGGGCTGCTGACTGGTGAGACTGGACTGTCTGTTGGTGGGAGGATGCGATGCTTTCAAAATGCAGAACTGCAGTGGTGAGATGAATAGCCTTTTAGTGGGTGGAGAAATGGGGAAAGTCTCCATATCAAGAGCAAGTGTCCACAGTAGTATAATTTTCCCCATGAAATACAAGGTGAAAGATTGCAAAGGGTAAGCTGATCACAACTGGGGAAACCAATTTGCAGTCAGTGCCTTTCATGAAGGCACAAATTTTGTTTTTAGCTTGTGGGGATTACTTTTCTTCCTAGACAAAAGTTGGCATTTAGTGCACCTCTGCATCAGCAATAATATGTAAATCATGCACTGAATGGTCCTAAAAGAACAGCATTGCTAGATGAAGGCGTGTCAGGATGATGGCTTGCCTCTCTGTGGTTATCAGCAGGTGGCTGAGGGGTAACAACAACAACAGGGGAGCTGTTTGCTGTTATCTTGGTGCTAACACTGGTACTCCAGGCCCAGCTTCAGAGCAGCAATCCCAAGTAATGAAGCATGCTCAGTGGCTGTGTCCAAGTGACACACACAGGGTTCAGTTAGCACAGAGGGCTGGGGTGGCACATATTGATGAGACATGGATCTATGAAACTCTAAGCAGCTAAAGCTTCAGCAGAACATATGGTGTTTGTATTTCTGCCTTTAAAACTGATCCAAGTAGGGCTCTGCTGAGAGGTAGATGCTTCGCAGTAATTGCTTCCCCAGATGTAGCTGCTATGAAAACAAATGTTGAAGGACTTACTTTTTTGACAATGGCTCTCTCTATCAAGGGTGCTTCAGTGTTTGCAAGTTACTGGATTAGCATAACAGGGGTGGCTTGAAGCAGTGCCGATAAGAGCAGAGTGTTTCCTGCTAAAATTATGACCAAGTGGATTAATTCTGCTGTCTTGCACATTTTTCAGTCCTGGACTTAATAGGAAAGCTTTGGCTGCCTGAAGTGTCACCATTTCCTCTTTTGCATCTATAAACTGCAGAAGGATTTGATGGTGTCCAAGCCTGCTGCACACAGACTGGAATTATGCTAGAAGAGGTCACTCTTTGCTCTGGGAACTGTGAAGCATTGCAAAATGTCTCTTCCCTTGTGCTGTGTTTGGAAAGACCATTCTTAATAATAACCCAGAAAAACAGGGTGTTCTCAAATCCTGTGTGGGTGAGGTTTTTTTGGTTTTTGTTAATATTTTTTTTGCAACATGCAGGTGCTTAGATATGCCCAAAGGATCCAAAAGAAAACTTACTATTGTCACTTTCCTTAAAAGTTGGACAGGAGTTTTGAAGTTCTTTACAACAAAAAAAGCCACCTTTTGTTTGCATGGATTTCTACAGTATAATTGACTTTAGGTTTCCTGTTTGTACACTGAAAATCCAGGAAATACCATAGCTATATGCCGTCCAAACTTTGCTGCATGGTTTGTACTTGCTATCTGAATGTTTGAAGAATGAGTCCATTTCTCTACAGAGTAGCAGATCTTTTTTGAAACATCCACAAATTGCTTCTGCTAGGCAGGCCATGACGGATTTTTGAAATGCACACTGGAAATCGCTCTTGCATAACATACAAGAGAGTGATAATGTGCTGTGCACAGGTAACCTCTGCTTGTGGCTGAACGGGATGTTTAGGTTCTGTAATTGCGGGCTCTGTTTGAATGCGCAGGAAGGTGGCTGTGCTGCAAACAGCAAGGGTAGAGTGTGCTGTTGCTGGCAATTCCTAAACCACCTAGAAGTCTAAGGTAGTACGTACTCAATTATTTGTCAGTGAAATTATAAGTAAAGCAAAAAGTAAATAAAAAGTTAGTACAAATCTCCAAAGAAGGTTGTGGTGAATGCTGTGTAAGAGTGCACAAGCTGCAATGCTGAGCTGTGTTTACAGGAAGGCATTGTTTATGGGGAGCAAGGTTCTGACTAGTGCTTTCTGGCATTATCTGTAGCTGTGTGCTCAAAGTTGTCTTATTAGCTTTTTCTTCCCTGTAGAAGTCTTTTGCACAAAATTTGGCACTGAGCTGCAGCCTTGGAAAGCCTGATTATTTTTTTAATGGCATCCAAGACTTTTTTGCTCCTGAACTCCTGTGGAATGGCACTGCTGTATCACTGCGGCAGTGCTGAGACCTGTGTGCATTGGTGAAACTGCTTCCAGCGCCCACTTGGAATAAATACACGTGTATTCCTTGTTGGACAATATTTCTGTACAAGAGAGAAAAAAAATGATAGTACTGTATTCTAACATACTGAGCATGATTTAAAATTAGATTTGGGCTGTGAACATGGATGTTTGTCTGCGCTAGGCCTCTTCAGGCAGGACCTCAGTGGAGAAATAGTGCAAAACTGTGGTTTCAACATTGTGCCTTTGCTTGTATAAATGGGACTTAAACTTGAGGGCCTGAATGGGGAATTCTAGAGGTGATGCAACTCTTCCACTTCAGACAGGTATGATTAAACGGTCTGAAGCTGCAAACTTTATTAGGGATGGAAGTTTGTGGCTCCTGAGGTATGGTCCGGAAAGGTGGCTGGAACACTTTGCACCATGGAGCTGCTCCGTGATTAAATCAAGGAACTGATATGGCTGAAAACAGGTTTCAACACCAGCGCAAAGGTATGTCTGACTCAAGTTATAGTGTAACTAGCCCTGGTGCGAAAAGAAGCAGTCCTGCTAACTAGAGGCCAGGGTGTTTGAACAGCTGCCCAGTGAACCAGATTGAGCACCTGACCCAGGAATGCAACACTTTCTTCTTGTTGGATGACTTGCTGTAACCCTGGTCTGGTGTAAACCTGGGGTAGGAACAAAGTACCTGTGCTTCAGCATTAAGACAGTGGGGTGGCAAAGTGTGGGATGTGCAAGGCTTTGTGCTGAATCTCCCATTTGGAATATTTTGGGTCATTAAATCAATAAGCAGAATTCAGGAGCCAAATAAAAGGTTCCTGGCTAACTTCTGTCTTCATGTGACTCCACAGGTTTTTCTAAACCACAGATTTTTTTTTTAAAACCGTCATGTTAAAAACATGCTTCTGGGTTTGGCTTATAGCTTAGCTGTTTCCTGCCCTTTATGGCTTCTTTCTGGTTTGGAGTCGGAAACAATGCTGAAAGCTGACGGAACAAACCACTGTACCACTAGTGAAAGAGGTCTGTAATAGCATTTTATTTCTGATTACTTTGTGACCTGCAGAATTTCAACTGAGCAGGGAATGTTCCTGTTAAAGTGATAGCATCAACCCACCCTTTTCAAAGTTTATTCCTTCTTTGTTTCTGTCTGCCCTGAAGACCACACTCTCCATCACTTCAACAGTCTTGAGCTGTTCTTGTTGCCACATGGGCAGTTGATTAATTTTTTACTTCTATAGCAGTATATTTTGTGTGATTTGGTGCTCTCATTGGGTGCTGTGTGTGCATCTCCTCCTCACCAAGGTTCATTAAAGCTTTGGCCATGACCTGCGAAATCACACACAGCCGTATTGTGTGGACATTGGGTGTCAAAGGTAGTGGTGTAATGCCACTTTACAGCTGGACAAGCAGTAACACAAATGACTGCCTTCACTAGACCTCTGGAGTTCAGCTGCGTGTCTGTAACATAGCTACAGTCCCCACCTTCCGTGCAAGTTCCTCTGTTGCAAGTCTATCTGCATTTTGAAGCCCTTCGCAGAGCTGTACCTCTTTAAAAGAGTAATGAGGTTGAAAGCCAGATACAGGGCTGTGTGACTAGTTCGGGCCAATCCATTTATCAGGGAAATTGTTTTCTAGTGCTGCATACCGATAGAAAGTGTCACGCCTGATAAATATGTTCAAGCTTCTTCACTCCTTCATTCTCCCTACAGCTTAGTCTCTAGAAAGAAATACTGATATGTAAAATATTGGCGATACTCACCAGGGACCAACCTGGAGTAGAGACAGGGCAGGAATATTTTAATTTTGAAGCTGGCTGGATAAACAGTCAAAAGACCAAACAGTTTCTTTTGTTTTATAAAGACTTCATTTAAAGAAAAATAAAAAGGGGAAGGGAACTGAACTTCATACGTTAAGTGTCTGGGAGGCAACATCCTTTCAGATGTTTGGTGTGTTGGAGATAACAGCACCCTTCCTTTAATCAGTAGCCTTTTTCCCAAGTGCTTTTTTAATGCAGTGCAGAGTCAGTGAGTCTGGGCTTCTGGGCATCTTATTTCTGTGCTCTCATTGAAATAGCTCTTCCTGCTGGAATCGAAATCGGAAATGACCCGAGCTAAACACGCTGAACAAAAGGAAGATGGGGAGTGGCTTGCTGGCTGGAAACTTGTTAGTTCTGTTTATCTGTTCAGTAGCTTAGAAATAATTACTTTTGAAATGTTAGGAATTTGGCTAGTAGGAACACTTGCTGTCTTATCTATGGAAGTATGATGCCAGGAAAAAGTGGTGGTATTGTAAGATTTCAGTTATAGTCACAAAATTAGTTAGTCACAAAATTTGTGACTAATATGGTTTCAAAAGTTTGGTTTTCCCCCCCTAACAACATTTCCATAGAGAATTGCCTTGAATCTGCATCAGAACTATTACTCTGAGTAAAGACTTCTGCAGGCTTGGTGAACAGAACAGCAGTTAGATGAAAGCCACGCATGGGATATGGCTGGACATGCTTTAGCCCCGATCACATTGGTTTGCAATGTCACATTGGTCACAGATGGTTTTTAAATGTTATGCTGTTGCTCCTGGGCTCCATGGATGAAATTTTAAGTTAACTTCAGAACCGAGAAGCTCTTGAATAGTTTTTTCTTACAATGTCAGCATACAGGTCAATATTCAAGAGAGTTGCTTTATTTTAAAGATCATAAGATATGTTGATACTTCTGAAGTACATAAATATAAAAGGGCCTCTTCTCTTATTTAATTATTGTGGGAGTAAATTTTTCCTAATGCCTGTTTGTTAGGGAGTAGCCAAATGATCTAAAGGCTATGGCTTAAAGTTTGTCTTTTCAGTAGAGGGGGAGCAGAAAAGAAAAAGGGGTGTCTCTGAAGGACCGTCAGAAGTGACCAACGTGTCTTAAATGTGAATGATGAGGTCTTCCTAAACATAAATGCTTTGCCCTGGCAATCTATGGGTGCTTTTATATTTGCTTTAGAATGGTTCCTGTCTTCAGACTAGCAGTAGTTCTCAGGGATGGTTGTGTTTTCCAGAGGGACAAACTTAAACTGAGGAATGATTGTAGTAATGCAATTCTGTGAATAGCAGGTGTCCTATGCCTAGGAGAGCCACTCTTGTGCCTGGAGAGATCACTAAGGATATGAGCAAAAAGGACACAAGACTAGCTTGTCTAGAGATCACATGCTCGACTAGAGTGAGTATTAAAATTAGTTTGGGGAGCTAAGATGGTCTTTAGTGCCTACAGCAATGAACTACATGAAATAAGCCTGCTCGAGTCCTGGGATATCAGAGGCTTATTTTGAGCTGACCTCCCGTTAAAGGACTTAAAAAGACAGCCCTTGCAATTCAGCTTGTCCAACTTGATTGGATTTTATCTGGAGTTTGATTGAATTTGTGGGCAAGATTATGAAAAGCAATGTGACTGTCAATGAAGTAAGCAGTCTTTGAGGGGAAATTCACTAGTATCCCAGAGGGTAGTGCTTTTAAGTTATGAATATTAGAATTCCTTGATTTAGTTACAGGTTTTTAATAGGACATTCTTCCTGTTTTGCTGTCAGTGATACTAGTTTAACACATAGCTTGCATGATGCTTGTTACCCTGAACTTGGTGTTCACTTGAGTCTTAAGTATCCTGAAAGTAGAGGGTTTTCTTCCCATCTTAGCTGTTCCCAAAGCGGTTTTAGCCCCTGGGCTCACAGCTTTTTAGGGAAAAGCTTTGATCCTCAAGTGCAGCAGCAAAAATAGCCTTGTTTGTTAGGGTTGAGTTGTCTGCTGCGCTTCGTTGCTCTAGTGGGCCAGATTGGATAGATGATGACCTCTGGATAGCTTACTTAACACATCTTAATATTTGTGTAGTGGATATCAAAGTCAGACTCTCATTTGAGGACATAGGGATAGCCTTTCTGAAAGATAAGAGGAAAATGGAGGAAAACCTTGATATCTTCCCCATGTGGATGGGGTAAATAAGCTTTAGAAGCAGCTGTGCTGCCTACTCTTTCCTTCTTTTGCTGGCTTTGTTTTAGTAAAAGTGTGGTGTTGTCTACAGCTCGGAGACCACACTATTGGCATGTTGAGTGATTGCTTGAGCCCAATGAGAGCCAGCCTACCCAACGCAGCGCTGAGCTGTCACAACCTTTTCATGTTGGTGTTCTTGTTTTTCTTCTGTTGCTAAATGTTCAGCAGAGATGCCGGAGAAAAGGAAGAAAGAAAAAAATCTCTGACATGTTCATATACAGTGGCAGCTGTTAATGGGGAAAGTAGTACTTTATCAATACTGGGGAGATCTCACTTGTTAAAACAGTGCTTTACCTTTTTTTTTTCCCTTGTTGAAGTAAAAGCAAGTTAATGCAGAAATAGCAGTAATCTATAAGCTTGAGAACTATACCCACATAAATTATTATGAACCTTTTTGGCTACTGCTGAATAATGAAGAAGTCTAATCTTTAGCTGTCTGCTTGTCAAATATCTCCACAACTAGTTTTGCTCTACGGAACTCAAGGGAACTAACAAAGATGTGACAGATTTTTTCAAAAGCATTTGTATTCGTAATCCCTAAAAACTTTAAAAATGTTTTTGTACTGGGTATGCTGGCAGGATCTACCATTTCTGTCTGACAAGGAAGTGTATGGGGAAGGTGCTGTATTTCTTGGAGATTGTTCTCCATTTGAGATGACCATAGCAGAAATGGGTGTGTGTATGTGTGTGTTCAGGGAATCTGTGGGTTTTGTCTTTAAGATATTAGATCTGCTCTTTGCTCTATCCCCAACAGAGCTGGCAGCACAGATTGCTTCAGGGCCTCCCATTTCAGTGCATAGTTTGGTTGTCAGGAGCCAAGCTTATCTATTTGACTTCATGCTAGTGCTTCTCATCTGCTTCAGTGCAGTTTGATCAGCTGAGGGGCAGGCAATTTAGTGGAGGCAGTGACATAAAACACAGTTGTTTCTGCAGTGGTTTGACTTTTGGTTTATCAATAGTGGGAAGCAGGTAGCTGTTATAGGCTGCATAAACAATTGCTGTAATTACAGTTGTATGATGGCAAAAGGGAGATATGCTAATGTTTCTCCACTCTTGAACAAACTTTTCTTTGCCAGAGAAGAGGTGAAGGTGAGAGTGTTGTATGTGATAGACTCCAGAGGTTTGCAGCAGTTGGAGCACTGAAAAAAGCTAGAGGAGTTGTATGTGCATATGTTCTAAAATACCTTTTTCCTGTCCCAAAATTCTGTCATCTTCCCCTGCCACATGCTTGTAGCTTACCTGGGATCTTGCACAGGCCTCGGTAGTAGCCAGCATTAACTTGGCACACTCTTTGTACATTCACTGTGCTGCAGTAAGACCTTGCCATGGTCTTTGGTTTTGTTTTCAGTGGCCAACTCAGGAATGTAACAACAGAGAACTTTGATTTCCTTTCTTTGAAAAATTATAGAAGTTGGGTTGTTTGTTTTGCTGTTCAGCCTTCAGCCTTCTTCCTTCTGTTAGTTCTGCTTTTCCAAGCTGAGAGTCAGCACTGTGCGACCAGGTGTTGTCTGCAAAGATGCACCTGATTAGTAACGACTACTCAGAAGATGAGCTGCTCCTGCTCGTACTGGGAAGTGGGGCAGAGGAGTTCAGAGTGTCCTCTGCTTGGCTCTAAGTACCTCTGGGAGATAATGATTTTGGGTCTGGGCAGAAAGAATTCCAGACATTTCTTGTGCTAAAGCCTGCTAACCATTGCATTTGAGTTCTTTGTCCAATTGCAACCTTTTTTTTTTTTTAGATTAATTATGCTCACATCTAATGTTGTTTTTGTTTAGGTGGTTGTGCTAGAGGAAAGCTGTTACAAGCTCTCCTGCTGTGAGCTGTCACGCTCAGGCGCTAGAACTAGTTTTCCTCCTCCACATCCATAGCACACTTCGTGATCTGTTTTGTGACTGTGGTAAGCCCAACAGCTGGATCAGTTGCTTTTCCACATTATGCCAGTTTCTGTACTCTCTCCTGCTTGTCCTGCTGTGAGAAGCGCTGATCTTCTTTTGTAAATATCATTTTGGTCTAGGACCCTGGGGTTGAATGCCCTGGGATTCACAGGGAAGCTGAAGCTGGGTAGCTTTCTCTGTTGTGACCATTTTCTCCCTTACTTGCCTAAATTAATGGAGTGAAACACCTACAAGAGCAGCACTCATGCTGTGCAGTGCTGCCTTTGAGGAGTATTAATACCTTTTGCGTGTCACCACTTCTCTGACCTGTGTCAGACACGAGCCCAACTGCACATCTTACCCCTTCCCCCCTACCTCATCCTTATTTCTGCAGTATCGTCTTCCTGCTTGCCAAGGAGAACCTGAGCTGTGGACCGAGGTAGAACATGGGATTTTCCTATCCTGCTTTTGTTGAAATAACCTGGTGCGGCTGCTCTGCATCAACCCTGTCATTTGTTCAGCTGAGGTCCTGCCTGCTTTGGCTGTGTCTCACTGATTGACCTCTGGTGGGGGAAGAGCAATCAATATTGCGATTAGCTGGAGAGCTGGAGCCGTGCTGGTGCTCGTCAGGCTGGGCTGTGGGGATGCGGAGGAGGGGTTGAGGAGAGAGCTCTCATGCGTGCTGGCAGCCTCCCACCTCCCGGGCTCGTTGCTGAGCAGCTCTGGAAGGCGGCAGCCAATGGAAGCACGAGGATCCATGCAGTTGGGCTCACCGAATAACTCCCGAGGTACCTTGTTTTCAGTCTGAGGCGTGTAACTTCTCTATTGCTGCTTTCCCCCCNGTTGTTTTGAGGAGTAGCATCCGTGCTGTTGACTGTCTCACTCAGTCTCAAATGGTACTTGCTGCATTTCTCACGCCCACAGAGTGAGTGTCTGTGCTGTTTGGCGTGGGGCGAGATCTGTCAACTTTTGGTGCTTCTTGACCATATCAGGTGGGGAAGGTCATGCAGCTGGAGGCAAACCTGAGCTCTGAAGGCTTGTGCTTTGCCTAGCCCTCTAAGCAAGCTGAAAATAGCCCTAAAATGGGGTCATCAGCCATTTTGCATGCATGGGCTCTCCTCCAGTTATGTGTGCCAGCATAAATGCTGTAGAACTGCATAATGATTTGGGGCCCCCAGTTGAGGAGATATGTTGACGAACTGGAGTGTGTCTAGGGGAAGGCCACTGAGATGGTTAGAGTCTGACCTGTGAAGAGAGGCTGGGAGGCTTGGGACCATTCAGCCTGGAGAGGAGAAGGCAAAAAAAGGACAGATCCATGAGCAGCCTGAAGGAGGGACTTGAAGACAGCACCAGACTCTTCTCCAGAGGTGCCCACCAAAAGGACAAGCAACAACAACCACAATGGGAAGTGGCACTTTGATGCAATCAGACATGAACATTTTTCTTTGTAGTGCTGGAGCAGACGCTGGGGGAAGCTTGGGAAACTCTAGCCTTAGAGACACTTGAAACTTGCCTAGGCAAGGCTCTTGGCAACCCCATCCATTAAATTAGCCCTACTTTTAGCAGCAGGTTGGACTACAGTGACCTCCAGAGGTCTTTTCCAGTCTGTTGTTTTCTTTTTTTATAGCATCTGTGAAATTGAGGTTTGTCTCTGAAATCTCATTGCAGTAACATGTTGACTTAGTGGACTGAATGCTATAAAACTGGAACTTTAAATATGCACATTTTACACTTATGGGAGTGAATCTTTCAGGACTCTATGGTGCCTATTTTCAAGCTACTGGGAAAGGAGACCAGATGACCGAATCCTGCTTTTCTTCTCCGTGCAATGCACAGTTAAGGCTGTTTTCCCAGTTACCACCACCCCAATTAGTGTGATCTTTATTTAAAAAGTATGCCTTACATTTACACATTCCCTGTATAGTCTCTTCAAAATATATTGACTCCATGTCAAGAGTAACATGTACAGAAACAGTCATTTTATCTTTAGCTAATGAAGTCCACTGGTGTGCAAGTGGGTTACACTCTAACTGTAACGAAAAGCTGATTGCCAGCCTTCTCCACCCTCTGGGATCCCAGGAGGTTACTGGAGCAGCACACTGCCCCAGTTTATCTTCCTCATGTGTGTGATGATTGAAATTTTTTTTGTTTGGTGTTTTAAGCATGACTCTTGATAAGCTAGTTTGATGGTTGGCTGCTGTTTGTAGGGCCAGCATTTGACAGATGACTTTAGAAGGGGAAAGCAACTTAAGTAGATTAATAGGATTTAGCCCTGTCTACACTGTCCTGCCAGAGCATGTTACAAACCACTTTAGTGGGATCCCTTCTTTAAATATAGCCACAACATCAGTGTAGGCAGAACCTCTAAGAGAGCTCTGGGAACTTTCCTGTAAACTCAATCTCGGGATGCAGTTCAGAAGAATTGATGGATAAATGCCTGCGCAGGAGCTCAAGGAATCCTACCAGCACTGATCTTGCAAGCAAGGTGGAAGGATCTCTGAAGGAGGGCTGTGTGCATATTAGTTCACCTATAAAGTGCATTGATTTCTAGTGGAAGTGATGCACCTGTCTTGGGAAAGCAGAGCAGCGAACAAAAGAATTCTGTTAGGACACAGTGGGGTAACCACCTGCTTCTTTTAGCTGATGTAACTGCTGTTACAGCAAAATAGCCCCACGTCCTGCGTAATCCCAAAACTTGGTGGTAAAGGAAGCTAGAAGTGAGGTATATTTGTCCCTAAATAGCTGGTATATACCCAGTACTTGAAAATTTTTTAGGCCAGTGGTCCATGACAGCTTTTAGCTTTGCAGGTAGACAAGCCCTAGAAGAGTTGAATAGCTTTGCGTAGTTGAAAGGAGTTTCCCTTCTTCCCTTGACCCCGTGGCGGGATGGAGAAACTGTGAGAAGAGATGCTCAGACCTGAAGCTGCAAGGCAGGGATGCCCTCTGAAAATACATGGTGTGGTACCATATTTGACTTGTAACTGCAAGGGTTTGGGTTTTTTTAATCTATATGCACATCTGCTATTAGCTGTTTCCATATTCTCATGAATGGCATTCAGGAGGTGAATTTAAAAAGTCTGTGCTCCCTTTTTTATCAGCATGATGACCGGGCAGCAGAAGTGGAGGGGTAAGGCTGTGACTGCTTGCCAGAATGCTGCTCTTGAGAGGGCAGCATCTGACTTTACCCTGGTTGCTGAAAGGGCCATCTGCAGCTCTGCACTGCTTAATGGGGAAAGCTGTAAAGAAAGCATCTCTATTCAGATTGTATTTCCCTTCAGTATAGCTGCCGGAGGCCCTAATCTCTCTCGGTGTTTGGCGAGGAGCCTGCATGAGGCCTTTCTTAGCTCTGTAACTTCCCTTGCGCAGGCTGTAGTGCTGAGCGGAGAAGTGGTTAATGATGCTCCCAGTCTTGTCAGTGGTGCAGAAACACAGGCTCCAGCTGTGACTGTGGTGGGTCTTGGCTAGGTTGGATAGTTTTTTGTTCTGCTTCCTCTGTTAGTCTCTCTATGGTATTTTTTTTTTTTCCTGGGTTTGAAGGTTCTCAATAGTGAATATTGGTTGTCTTTGTTCCTGATTTTTTTTAAGAGCTTTCTTTTTTCTTTAAAGAAAGAAAAGAAAAAAAAAAACCCACCTGACTCAAAAAACCCCCAAAATAAAACCAAGGAAGATTCGATATGGAAATGTTTCCTGCACATGAATGAGCCTCTTGAGGGAGGGAAATGCACAGCTTTAAGTTGAAGGAAGAGATTTCCTCTTTTTTTCTTCTTTTTAACCCCAACTGTAGTAGTCTTCAAAGAGGAAGTTTGGAGTGAATTTATGGTGAGAAGTGTGGCACTTGTTTGTCTCTGACAGTTAAGTGGCACATCTGCTTTGTTTGTACAAGGAGGTCAGTTCGGGTCCACAGTCAATAGATGGGTCAGAGGTCTGTGTTCCTCCTTCCCCAACTTACAGAGGATATCCCTATAGGATATTGCCCCTTTCCAGTTCTTCGTGGCCTCTCCACATGACTGACATACTGCATTAAAGCTGACTTCAAATACAAATTATTTTAAGGAAGATGTCGACTGCTAGCTGTAGCACAATGGGCTGTGACTTTTTAAAGATGTAGGGCAGTTTGCTTTTGATTTTGCTCTTTATCCTCTCCCAGAGGTCAGCCATTAGGGCAGCTAGACCAGTGTAATTTGCTAATGTAATTGAGAGTGCTCTTTCTCTCACCCTGTAGTAGGCTTAATGTTGTACTATGAATTACACTAAGTTTTTGCTGTGTAAACAGCCATTTGGCCTCCTTCAGTTGTGTAGACAAATGCCAGTGAAGCTGAATGGGATAAATACCAATGGAAATGCAGTGCCCCGTTTTTATTTTTGTTGGATTTTTTTCTTGTTGTTCCAAACTTTTCACTTTTGATTATGAAGATTGACTTCAGGCTGCAAACTGAACACAAACTGGACATGGATCTCCATGTTAAAGACACCTGAGGAGCACTTGCCTAGCCCATTCCCATCACTGACATATAAACGCAGAAGCCCAATTGTAGCAGCTTACCTTCCTGTCCATTTAGTGCTAATAGAAGCAGTTTATGAAGCCATTTGCAGTGGATTTGTTATCTTGGCCAGAAAGTATATCTTTTCCTCTTAATTAACTTTTATTTTTTTTAAACTTAGGTGCCTCCAAATGCCAAAGCATAAGCTAGAGCTTCTTACTGTGGCTTAAACATTTTCCTAATAGCTGCTGTTTAGAAAAAGACCTCTTCATGGTGCTAATAATATGAAACAAGTTATATAAATGTTAGCAGGCACCTTAAGTTGCCTTTCAAGTCTAACATTAATAACAATTTGATATTGGAGTTTCATTCCAATTTGGACTCTCCCAAATTATTGTGCATCACTCTTATGGTTCAATGTAGCAAATGTTATGTCTGCGTACAGCAGTAGGTGCATGGTGCAAAAACTCCTAGGATATAAATGGGATTAAAATGGTGCTTGCAGAGATGTTGCCATTGTGAATTTTCTGGGCAAGACATCATTCTGCAAATGATGCAAGGTCACAACCCCATTTGTCCATCAATGATCACGTTTTCTACATTTGTCTTAAATTTTTTTCATCTCTCCAGAGTTTCTTTAGACTTTCTGCATTCCTGTGGTAGTCAGGACACTTTCATAATCCTCCTGATTGCAAGGAGTACTAATTCCTTGTTTTCAGGTATAGCTGATTTAAAACAAACAAACCAAACCCAAACAAAACCTGTGGTGTTTAATATTCTTTGCAGATCAGCTGTGAGTCTTGCCATAAATCATTGCTTTACTTTGAATAGTCTCCTTAAAAATGAGCTTGGTAGGTCTGAGTAGACATTGGACTACGTTATTTGCACACAGTGCTTGGGAACCAAAGTCAAGTTGCTGCTTCTGTTAGTCCTATTGTTGCACTTCTCCCCAAAGTAAAGGAGCTTGCCTGCCTGTTTGGGCCTGATCAGCAAGCCTTACCAAATCCTGGTTACAGTCCAACCAAAAGTACTTGGGGGTGGAAGGTTGCAGTGATATTGTGAAGGGAATGAGGCACCGTGCAGAGTCCCGTAGTGGAAATGTGTGAAAGGCAGCCTGCCCTGGCTTTCCAGAATCACTTTGGTCCAAGTGTGGTGGTTGAAAATATCTTCTCTTAAAATTAACTTCTTTCATGTGGAAATTTTGGAGGCAAATTCAGAAACTCAGTGTGGGTTTTTTATCACTTGGGGTAGATGGGAAGTGGCCATACTCGGAACTCTTTTCCTCTTAGCTGCTTTGATACGTCTGTAAGTCACGAGCTGCACAGAGATGATGCCAGAAAAGTCTAGTGAGAGAAAGAATGCTTGTGCTGGACATCTGTGCTTGCGTCCTATGCAACTGAAAGCATACGCTGCTAAGAAATTCAAACAAAACTTCTTTGTCAAGCAAAGCTTCTTAACTTACACAAGTGATATGATACTGTGTCACTGAAGACAAACCAGCAAGTTCAAAATAATGCAAAATAATGGCAGAAGCGAGCAGAACCGCGTTATCTACAGCAGTCATGCTTATGGAAGCACTGCTGTCCCTATTGATGGAACAGGCTCACCCCGTTGATAGGTTGATGTTCCTCTGGGGAAGGTTTCTGCAACTGGGACAGGTTTTTGTTTTCTGTTCCACTTAGGGGTGGTTATGCTCGTTTCCGCTCTCCTTCCACTCCCTCCCCAATGCTTTGTTTATCCTCTTCTAAATGGAAATATCGTGTGAAAACCCCTCTCAAAGCAGACTGGCTGCCTGCTAAGGGGGTACTGCATGGGGTATGCAGTTCTCAGTGACTTCCCTGTCAGACCTTTCCTGCTCTGGACACCAGAGTTGAGGGCTGAGCTCAGTGTCTTCAAACTCTGCAGTAGCTGATGTCTTCTGATTTTGGTTGGCTGGTTTAAGAGGAGATGATTAAGAAGATGAAGAAGCTGCTGTGAGCCTAAATACAGCATTTAATCTTAAACGGTGCCATGACATTATCTGTCCAGTCCTGGAAAGGACAGGGTTTAGGTCCTACAGAGGAATAGGAGACTTGTAGATGATGCATGTAATCACCCTATCTTTGTGGAGAACTCTTGAAATTCACCGGAGCAGGATGAATACTTGGGTTTCAAACCATATCTAATAAGAAACAGCAACAGCTAAAGAGCAGCTAGCCAGCAGTTGAACACAGACTCTTTACAGCTGGAGTCTTGAAAGAAAATCCTTGAGGTTGGCATCTACTCCAGAGCATGCATGGTCAGCATAGCTAGATAAAAAAATTCAGTGTCCCAGTGCTTTGCTTGATAGTGTGTAAGGACAGGCACATAGGAGAGGTTTTTCTCCCCTCAAATGAAGTGGATTGTCTCCTAGAGCCTACGTTATAGGAGGGGGAAGGGAAAAAGGATGGAAATTGAATTAAGTCACTGGGCTTCAGGCCTAAGCATTTCCTGCCTCTTTTCTTTTTTTTTTTCTTCAATGCACCAGTGCTGCCTAGCTCACGTGCTGGGCTGTGCAAGTGTGCCCTGGTCCCTGTCTGCATACAACAGGCAGCTTGGCAGTGCCACGTCTTGCCTTCAGGGAATTCCAGGGCAGCAGGAACATAACTGAGCTTCCGCTGCAGAGCTGGGGATGGGGAATTGTCTCGGCATGGGAATTTATACAGCACTTGGGCTTGAGCCAGGTAATGCAGGCAGTGCTTGCTTATCCCTGAGTTGTAGGAGCATTAAATTCATACTTCCTTTATAGCATGGGGTTTCTTTCCATTATCCAGTTTGCTGGAAAATTACCTTTTGAGGAGATTGTGTTTTAAGACTTTAATGGATGATACAGCTCTCTAACCAAGGAAATAAAGCTACTTCTAAAAGACCTTGAGTAGAGGAGCCATTATCGGATGGGAATGTGTGAGCTAATCCATTGTGGGAAAGGAGTGTCTGGTAGAATTATGTAGATCTGCCATGGATGAGCTGGGTAAGCTGAGCGTGGGCGCGAGCAGTGCGAGAGACCCACCGAATTCTTCCAGCTATCCTTTTGGTGCCCTTTTGCCTCAATATTCCAAATATTTATCTGATTCTTGCCTTTAAACAAAGTTAACTAATAGTTTTAACTTTGTCCAACTGGGAATACTAGGAAGGATTAAGCTTCTAAAGCTGAAGGCCTGTTCCCAAGAGGATTCCTTACAGACCTTGCAGGTCTGGGATCTGGGGCAAAGACCTGCATGAACACTGATGCATCCATGGTGGGTTGGTTTTTTTTTTTTAGAGCCCTGCAAGGGAATTTGCAGAATCCCCAGAAAGGAAATCCGCCTTTTCAGCGAGAATGCTCATTTGACAAGCTGCCAGTTCTGAGCTAAGCCTCATTTAATAAAGATTTAGTCTGTGGGGACCTGTCAGTGGAAACTGAATTTGGTGAGAGTGTCTCATTCTTTTCATCGCTGTAGCGCATAGAGGCTTTCAGCCAGCATTATGGAGAAACTAGAGATAAGAACATCCAATTTAGAGGACCCCCTTACCTCTGGGAGCATTTCCTTGCTGTGTAAGATGAAGATTGCTGAGTTGGTAACAGCTAAGGGAATAAATGGATTGTTATTTGACTTCAGCCCAATAGGACTCCAGTGTTCACCACTGATTAGCACAGCTTAGATCTGCATTCATAGGCAGAAAAAAAAAACCCAGCCCAATTGTTAAGCAAATCCTTTCTACTCGGTGCTTTTCATCTCTATTTGGTTTGTGATATGAGGTGCTCTAATGAATTCTAGCACCTGCCCCCCATGTAACCTGTGGAAGTTGAGGTGTGCAGATGTACCTGCGCTATATATTGCTTAACCACAGTTTTCAAAACTTGGGTGATGATTGTATTACATGTTGGTTACTGCAGTAAACCAAGTATCAGCAAGGTTGTATCTTCTTAGCCTCTGCTGGTGGCTTCTGTGCATTGGACCAAATATACAGGCAGCATTGAAAGTCTTTAATTATGAAGTAGGGGGTCAGAATGTTAGTACGGAGGAAACGATGATGAATCTTTAATCAACCTAGCCTTGTTCTCAGTCGTTGCCTGCACAAGGGCACTTGAGAAAATGATCTGAATTAACTGGAGGAATAAATTCAAAGCAGATTAGTTAAACCACTTTAAATGCACTAAAGTGAATTAAACTACACCGAATTAAGGCCATTCTTGTTAAACTACATGTGAACACTTGTTTGTAATTGAAGTGGCTTTAGTTCACAGCTCTAATACCAATTAACTGTGGCATGCCCTTGCCTGTATAGATAGCTTCTCAGCATTGAGGAAGCTATCCTGTTTATTTAACCAGCTTGGTTAAATAGATTTGAGCTATCTAGTCATGTTAGGAGATGTTTCAACTGTAGATCTGTTTTATTCTAATGTGTCTGCTGTATTGTCTTTAGGTGATTATAAAAAAAAGGCATGACATAATCCTTGGCATTTTCTCTTTTCCAGAAAGGAAAGCCAATAGCCAAAAAAAGCTAACAGCAAAGTGTTGGCCTATATTGCTTGCTCCAGTGTGGACTTGCCCTAAATATATATATATCTACTGTACTCCTGGAACAGCATGCTTGCTCTGGGAGGTATCTGTATAAGGAGATGAGACGTTGCAACCTGTCCTCTGTTTCCATGGCGCTCTTCCATGCTGCTGAGGGATCCCTTGCTAAGGAGAATACATCTCAGTACCGTGGGAAAAGCCTCTTCCACAGCACGTTTCCTGCCCAGCCTTGCTCCTCTACTGTGTTGAGTACAGTAATTGGCCTGGGAAGGCCTATCCCCCGGGCAGAGGAGATAGGGATGGTTTAGTGCTGAGATCAGCAGTGGTTTCCACATCCTCCCCCCACATTACATTAGCCAATACACGGTTGGCTGCGTTCCCTACCAAAGCCTGCATCCTTCTGTAGAGGCTGTGGGATGAATGACATCCTGAGACACTTAAGTGTCTCAACAACCACCACATACAGCATTTTTCAGAAATGAAAATCGAGTGTCTAAACACAGAGCATGTTTAGAACAATTTGATGAGGGGGTCAGAGTGTCCCTTGTGCTGCCAGCATTAAAAAAAATAATAAAATCAGTTTGATAGGACCTAGTTACTTATCGTCTATGAGTACATAAGCTTCTTGGAGATGTCCTGAAGTCTGCAAAAAAATGGTGTAGGAAGAGCGTAGGCATGACACTATCCCACAGCAGTTTATTTTCTTGCTAAGACGACTTCCGTCCTTCATGGAATAAATAGAGATGAGTGCTCCTTTGGCAGCAGCCCAGTTTGCTTCATTTGTTCTTCTGGGTGAACGTTTTTTTTCTTCCCACACTCCTTTAACCTCTTTTTTTCTCTGTTTTATTATCACAATCTCCAGTCACTGCATAGTAATCCAGAAGGAACATTAGTTGCAGATTCAGTGGAAAGCTTTCTTTTGGCAAAAGCTAACTTTAAGGTAAAACTATAAACAGTGTTCGGTCTGGCAGTGATTAAGACAGCTGTGTTGTTGAGATGCTCAAAAGCTGTAGCTATTTTGTCCTGTGGGTTGAAATGATGAAGTTTTGAGATGAATAACTTTAAAATTATTGATGGAAGATTAAAAGCGAAACTGCATGCTTTTGAGGAATCACCTGAAGGCTTCAGCCTTGCTCTCAAGTTTCTTAATGAGGTTTTAGTGGACTTTCTAACTAGTAGTAAAATACCAGTGCTGTCCAGAAATAGCTATCATCTATTCCATGTGAAGAGCTCCTCATTACGCCATGCTGCTCTTACTACAGTTAAGATCTAAAGATCATGGTAATTGGAAGTTGGATAAGTTGAGATTCGTAAAACTTTTACTTAAACACATGGATTATTTTGAACCCATGTGTATTCAGAATTAACTTTCCAAACCTGTTCTGCTGCTAGGACTTCTTGTGCCAAGTAACCTTCGTGGCAGAGGGGAGGCAGTGGTATGTGAGTTGTCCCTAAGCCAACACTACTCTGTACAGTCGAGTGACAAACAAACAGCACTTAAGGCAGTGCTAAACCTTGACACTTAGGTGAATGCAACCTAGCATTTACCTCCTGCGTTGCAATGCTTTAACGCTTTATTTAGGCTTTCCCTTTTAAGGAAACATACTCAAATGTATGTTGTATATCCTTTTCTTATGTTAAGTAGATCACTTCTCTTTGTGCCTGCATATGTAGGATGGGATGGAGTATACATCCCCTTAAGTGCAGCTTCAGCAGCTAAAATTAGCCTTCCAGGACTGCAGTGATCAGAGAGATGTTCAGGTAACTAATGCTGTGGATCACAGCTTGGAACTTGTGGTCTGAGCTGAAATCAGCTGTCTTGTCTACTGGATGAAAAATTTCCATACAAGAATATTGGTTGAATTGATTCACAGTAACATAAGGCGTGGTCTCGGAGGCTGAGGATTGTGCTAACTGAAGGCTGATCTACATATATGTCCTTAGGTACAATATCAGCACCTATGGGTACCTTTATACCATGTGGAAGAACTAATCAGCCCTGTGTTTCTTATTGTCATGGTGTCCCTCTCTGTACATGGGGACCTAGATATTTTCTGCCCTGTCTTTGGCTTCTTACTCCCACTGAGAGAGTAAATACCATGAATCCTGGCAACAGTGCTGGAGTTGAGAAAGGCTATTAACAGTGCAGCAAGCTGTCAAGCACAGTCCCTGCACTAGACCAAGCGCAGTTGGGTTTTATGGTGCCTTTCCAAGCTAGCAATGTTGCTCATGGTTACTTCCCTGTGTACTGCTATTAACTTTTATTTTGAAAGTGCTTCCTGACACTGTAGCTTTGTCTCCTGCCAGTCTGGCTGATACTGCTTGGATTTACACTCATTTTCAGGGACTGCTCTGTCTCCACTTCTGCCATTAGTGTCAGCACAGTGGTAAAATGTTGCTCCTCCAAGTTGTCTCCATTTTCCTGTAAGGGCAGTTCATGCATCATTTGCTATAAAGGTTCTGATAGCTCAGCAAATGTTCGAAGACGAATTGATGCTCTTTTGTGGCAAAAGGCCCAGTGCATAATTTTACATTTACTCAGAATAATGTGGCCTTGGATAACCGAGTCTGAGATTTACTGTTGCGGGATAGAGTGTCTGAGGGTTTATCCAGCCTCAACCCCCCTTTTTTAAATACTGTCATTTAATCCTGACAAGCAGGCATATCTTTGGTTGCGACCAGACTTTCACTGCCAGCCAGTCTCTGGGTCCTAAACTGACTCATCAGTAAGAAAGATTAATAACTGCTCAGCTGGATGATTTCACTTGTTGTCATGGCACATGTCCATTAATGGAAAACAAATATTCTCTGGAAAAATGAAACACAGATCATGGTGTAGTGGCCAGCCAAGTCCTTTTGGCCAGATCCATAAATTAAAGCATATATTAAGTGTCGAGAACTTCAGGTTGCTTGCTGCATGGCAGTCTTTAATTTTTTTTTCCTCTTTTTATTATTTCCTTTTTTTCCTTTTAATGGGGGCTGTTCCCCTACATCTGGAGCTGCAGTGTGAATTTTTTGCTGATAAGGAGTCACTGGGAGGATGTTTTCAGCTGGGTTCGTCTTTCTAGCGGTAATGCCTTTTAGCATGTGCAGGAAGGTTGAGGGTGTGAAGAAAGAAGTACAGGCAAGCAGTGCAGGAAAGCTTTGCATTACAGCAGCCTGACGTGTTTAAAAAAAATAAAGAATATCCCTGAGGAGCCTTGGTACGCTGAATGTGTTAGTTAAATTAGTATCGAGTGCTCATACATGGCAAGCCTTCAGAAGTGGGAGAACGTGGGGCTCCGAACGCAGCTTCCCTCTTGAAGGCCCCTTTCTGCTCAGGAACTCAAACAGCGCGCACACCATCTGGTGTAATTATGGGAAAGGGGGATAGGGCTTTTTCCCTTCCACCCCCACTCTTCTCCGTTAAAGGTCCCAAAGTTCACTTTCTACAACGGGACCAGGTTTCTGCTGTTTAGTTTGGGAAAGCAGCACCTGTAAGCTCCCCCCATCCCTGTGTGTTTGATGGGCTTTGGGTGAGTTTCTTAAGGCTGGGAAAGCAAAGAGCACGTGGCTACATGGAGTATCTGTGATGCAGCAGTTAACTAGTGTGAATCTTGTTATGTGTGGCTGACGGGCCCTACAGGCTGTACACGCTGACATTTGCTTGGCTGAAAAGTACGTTGTGTAGCTCATATAGTTTCCCAGGATAATAACTCAGCAGGGAGTACCTATGGAGCAGACCAGGGGAGAAAGAAGGGGAAGAAAAGCCTATGAAGAGCAAGTTCCTACCAGACCCTATTAGAAACGGTCTCCAGTTTTGTTGAGAATCTTTATTGCAGCATTCCTTGTTTTATTTCTTTGACCAGGAGGAAGTTATTGTTTCAATTAGGAGGAAGCATATAAATGGAGAGGGAAAGAGATACTGATTTAAAAAAACCCAAACCCTTATTTTAGGTTTGCTGATAAAGATCCATGTCTGTCTTCCCAATATTGGGGCAGCGTAGGTGACTTAAGCCTTTTCCAGATATTTAAGTCTTATCTAATAAGTTGGCATTTGTCACAGCGACCAAGGGTTTATCCGAAAAAGCTTATGGATAAAATAACATCCTTTTTACTTGATTCATTCATGTGGGAAAGTGTGACTGGATTTGGTGTTAGAATGGGTTTTAATGGGGGCTTTTTGTTTTAACAAAATTGTTTGCATTTTGGGGTTTCACCCTGGATTTTCCAAATAAAAAGAAATTGGAATGGAGTTAAATGAAATTGGAATGGAATTAAACACATATTGTTTCCCTTTCCTTCCAGGAACATCTGACTAGAAATAGGTATAACACAATAAATCAGCTTGTGACAGCTTCAAGCCAGTGTCTGTAGCATTCATATTTGTTGTACTTATATATGTGGATGGTACATGGAGGGGTTTAGCATTTACTCTAGGTCTACCTTGAACAGAAGCATTGCATGGAGATTCATTCTTTTTTTTTTTTAATTAATCTTATGCATGTATAATAAATTCCACCCCCTTTCAAACGCACTCGTGCATTTGGATTTCTAATGAATAAGCCTGCATATTTATTCATGAAGATTAAAGAACTGTACAGACAGAGGCAGCTGGCTGAACTATTTTTTTTTCTTTAAATCTGCTGACCTCTGATCAGGAATAGAGAGGAAACTCTCTCTGATTCACTTAGGCTGTTTGCAGACTGGGACAGACAAAATGGCTCCACTATTTACTGCTTAGGTACAGAACGTGGTTTCATTGAGTGGGATGCAGAGAGGGGAGGAAGTGGGGCTAAAAATCTCCTGTTTATATTTTTAAAAAAAGTGTACAAAAATCCCCAAAACAACTTGTTTTCGCGGTATGCCTTCAGTGCTGTCTTACTGCAGAGCCCTCATACATCTGGGCCCTGATTCACATCCCCTGCTGTGGCTGTGCTGTGATCAGATGTGATGCCCGTCTCTGTTTTCTGCAGGCCCTGTTGCTGTTGGGTGGCATCGCTCTTTCCTGCCTCGCTCTGGACCTGCTCTTTCTCTTGTTCTACTCGTTTTGGCTGTGTTGCCGCCATCGCAAGAGCGAAGAGCATCTAAATGCTGACTGCTGCTGTACGGCATGGTGTGTCATCATCGCAACCCTGGTGTGCAGGTACGGTCGATGCCTCAAAGGGATATTCCCTGTTATTTCGCGTGGTGTATCCTGTGCATGCATGTTCATACTTGGTATGTTGTGTCTGTAGTTAGTGAGTGTTGGCAGATCCCTCTTTCCATTTGGTATATGTATGTTTTAAATATCTGTAATGTATTTTCTTCCTTTCAGCCACTTGCTGAACTGCCTAATGGTTTGAGCAATGTGAAAAGGAATAGCTAATGTCCTGCTCTTTGATACTTTACAAGTGGTAAATCAAGGACATTGCGTCCTTGGAAGCTTATCGCTTAAATCAGATGGACACGGTTGAAATATTTAGCAGGTCTAGATGGAGATTTCTTAGAATCTGGTGCCCAAAAAGAATGGGAGAGTAGATAAGAAAGAAAGAGGCATAGATGATTCTTTTTGTTTTGGAAGTATTGGTATTTGACTGGAGTGGACATTCAGATTTTGCAGCCTGTGTAAGACACCGCTGCGTTTCATTACCTGTACTAATGTGCCATCTCCAAGAGTTGCTAGTAATGGTGCTAGTGTCAGCAATGTTTCATGTTATGACTGAGCAACAGAAGCTTTTGGAGGTGAGGTGAAAAGAAGGATTTCTGAAAAACAAGCAAAATTAAGTAATTATTGAGAACATGTGTGAAAGTTAGAAGGAGAGAATTTATGTTTTTGTTTTCTGCGTTGTTTGTGGTTTCATTGGTTTTGGTTGTGGGTGTTCTTGTGTGGGTTTTTTGGTTGTTTTTGTGGGTTTTTTGTGTTTTTTTTTTTTTTTTTACTCAACACAGATGAGGATCCCATTTCCTAGGAAGTTAATGATGGGGTGTCTGAAAGCAGGGACATGTTTGCAAACTTCTGGAAGTAGACTTGGACTGGGTTTGTTTTGACTTGAGCAGAATGAATACTCTGAGCTCTATGGATGTGTGTCCTGAGATTGAGCACTGCATTTCCTATCAATTCCAAGCACCATCTCCTCTTGCCCAAGACTCCAGGTGGTCTTAGCTGACCCTCCACAGGGCTGGCAGGTCTGGGAGCAGTCCCCTATTGAGAAAAGAGAAAACAATGAGACAACTGTATTTTGCAGTGTCTTCTGGTTCACTTTTTGTATTAACCTGCTGATAGGTGGTGGATCTGGTATGTGATCTTTTGGAGGCAAGCATGTTCCTTGAAGGCCATTCTTAGCTGTTCAAGGGCTAGATTTTGCTACTAATACATTTGTGTATTTGCTCTTTTGAGGGACGTACTTAAGAGAATAGAAAACCCCTGAAGTACTGGAACAAACACTGCAGAGCAGACATTATGTTGTGAGTTTAGTGTCTGGGGATGGATTTGCCTGTAGAGGAGGAGAGCTAGTGCACTAACCATTATTGCTGTCTTTGCAAGGAGCTCATCCATGCTTTGTTGACTGCAGATAGGTGCCTGGAATGAAAAGGCAAACCAGAGGACAAATTGCAAAGAAGAAATCTCAGCCTCATTCACCTTTCTTTTTAGTGATCTCAGGAGCTTCAGCTGCATCTGTTCCAATCCACTGAAAGTGCTGTGGTCCTAACCCTTTCTCACAAAAGCTGTAGCTGATGCTATTTATAGTTGTGCTGCTACTACAGGCTCTTGTTAGCTATTGTTATGCAGCATATATGTCTAAGACAGCTGCTGCAGAGTGTGGTAGTTGTGTTTGTTTTTAATTGTAGAAGGGGTGAGGACGAGGTATTCTGAACATCTCCGAGAGCGTGCGTAAGACAATTTTTAAAGTTGGAAGGTCAGCATATAAATTCTGGTAAACTTGATGTGACTCCCAGTCAAGTCTGCAAGCTAGAAAACTGCTTAGGCTTCCTCAAAATCTGAACGGTTGGTTCTCATCCTTGGTGTATCATTTGGTTTTACAAGTATTAAATGCAGGAGTATCCTTAAAACTAAGATTCTACCTGAAACTACAGTGATATTGGATGAATATTTGTCTTGACTTCTTTTTAATTAAGTTTTAAATTTTCACTCTGAATTCAGCACACTTGAGCAATGGCAGGTTGGTACCATCTGTGGTGAGTTAAGGTACTGTCCAAGTACTGCCACTCTCCTGCAAAGCCAAGATCGGTTTTCTGCCCCTCTTAGAGCAGCTGGATGTGACAGGGTACTCAAACCGGTGCCTCTTGGTGCTCTGTGCTCTGCGTCTGGCTGGGAATACAGATATGGTTTTTGACAAGCACGGAACCTAATCTGTGCTAGCAGGAAGTCCCAGTTAGATACCAACAGCTAAAGATTAGTCTGCTGGATATATCATATCCTAGCTGTGCATTACACATAACAGAAATGCCAGACTGGCAGATGCTGTTATGTTTCAGAGTGATGGGGAATAAGGCTATTCTGAATGTCTGTGTGACAGGAGACTGACCTGGGAGGCAGTTTGCACCATGGTATGCAAGGGGAAAGAAGTAGCTTGGATGCTGAAGCAGTGAGAGGTTCCAAACAGCAGCTGGTCTGGTCTGTCCAAGTACCATGAAGTAGACTATTGTCTTCCTAGCTGAAAACTAGTTAACTCTGGTTAAGTCCAGCCGTGCCTAGTAGATGCTTATCTGGTAGTACTTAATCCCAGAGGGCTGTTTGCACCGTGAATCCTGCTGAGTACTATGGATCACTGTTTCCTAATGACTCGATATTTCCTGCTGAGCAAAAGGAAGAATGCTGAGCCAGCAGGAAGGCGTAACTGGTTAACAAGAGCTCTCCAACAAAATGTCTATCTAATGAGTCTTTCCAGTTGCTCTAGCCACAAAGCTGCAGGAATTGTTTGCCTAGATTATTCCTTGAATACTTAATTAATTTCTAGTCTTTACCAATTTTGATCGGTTTCTGTGTAT
Organism: Sula dactylatra; assembly: GCA_013389905.1. NCBI lineage: Eukaryota > Metazoa > Chordata > Aves > Suliformes > Sulidae > Sula > Sula dactylatra. The sequence goes on from WEKW01020634.1 coordinate 65,092, forward strand.
GTTGTCTCATAAATCATCTCATCCACCAGTTACATGACCCTAACTCTCCCAGAAGGGAGCTCAGTTCCAAAAGTGGGTGGGAAGTTTCATGGAGAGGATACCTGAAAGAAATGGGTACAAATAGATGGTGAAAACTTGCTTTCTGAAGTGCCAGTAATAGCACTTTCCCTTGGTGCGAAAGAGCAAGGTGGTAATTAGACAGACAAATTAACATTCCACCTGAGAACATGAAGTCTAAAAAGAGCTCTCCTTATGAAGTTCCTGTAGTTAAAGATGACTTGGTGTAGTTAGATTATTAATTTCTAAGGATGTGATGTGAATGGCTAGCGTTAATCTTTTCAGACTGGTGACTGGGTACCCAGAGGGGTTTTCACTGTGTGTGCATGGGTATTAAAATGGGAGGATCTTTCCGCCAGAAGGCATGTATATGCTCTCTGTATTAGATTAACACTCCGCTGTTCATGTATACCTTGCATAATCCAGAAAATTTTTTTTGCAGGTCACATTCAAGCTAATTTGGAATTACACTTGATTTTTCTTGTTCTTTTATCAGAGGATGTCCTAAGCCCATGTGACTCTTGCATACAAACAACAGGAAAGCTATTGTCCAAACTTGATTTCTTGAGTCTTACTGAGAAGTGATAAGGAAGTGTGTGTACACAACTTGCAGTAGTTTACATCGTAGTGTTGTATCTGTAGAAATACATAGAAAATATGGCATGCTGCTCTTCTGTCTCATGTCATATAACTCTTTAAAGAGCTGGTAGAGCATACGGTCTTTCTAGTGTGTTTCTGTAGTTGTGCACTGGTGGTGATAACGTTAATCTCGAGAGTGCAGTGTTTTCTTGACTTAACATAAGTGGGTTTCCTAAAACTTACCAAAATGACTGAGTAGCCAAGTGGCTTCTTAAATGCAGTATTGAACAGCAGGAGCAACTTTTTAAATGGCCTGTAAGAGCTCGGTAGGTGGGGGGCAGGGGGTGATGGTGTTGGGTTTGTTGTTTGTTGGGTGTCTTTGTCTGCTTTTTTAAGATTTTTATTCAAAAATGAGTGAGAAGGAAGGCAAGGGAGGAGAGGTGGGGGTAGTGGAAGCAACAGGAGACTGACAAAGGCAGGTTTGGGAGGAGGAACTGAGGATGGAACAGTGTGGATTCCGGAGGAGAGGTGTGTGTGTGCTAGGGAGGGAAGTGCGACGGAAGCAAGAATAGCAGAAGTGGAGAAGACTTCCCTATAGAAGCATTGAAAATGCATTGGAGTATCTTCCAGAGGGTGTTAGGGTGGAAAAAAGCTGTGTCATTCAGGATTGCTGTTCTTGTATCCACACTGTGTGACAGAAATACAGGCATCTCCACTGGGCGATGATTTTGTTATCTTGTACTGGGAGATGGATCTGCTGTATCTTAGGCTACTGAACCTCCCAGGGTTTGTGTAAGAAGCCATGTGATTTGTCCTGACCTCAAGAACTTACACTGTTGGGTTAAGATGAGTTGATCTATTTTTGCTTTAAAAGAATGTGCTTAAATAGAAGGAGCCCCTCTGTTTCCCTTCAGTCAAATAAAAGGTAGTTAAAAACTAGTGCAAATCCTTAAATCTGCTTTAAACAATAGCAACTTATACCAGTGTGTGTAGGCAGGGATTTGAAACAACTGTTGGATTTAGATGAAGCCAAATGCAAACAGAAAACTAAACAGCAGTGGTTTTTTTCCCCTCTTCCCCCACTGGCAGCTCCCCCACTGCTTGCCCTTCAGCTCTGCCCTATCCTCAGTCACAGCATGGGTCCAGGCAGCTGCCCCCAGCCTGGGCTTCAGGGATGGTTTCCTTCCCCCTCTAGCATGATAAAAAGGAGAACTGCCACAAAACTGTACAGCTTGCTCCTAGGAGAAGGAATGACTGTCTAAGTGGCTCTTGCTAGCACAGGGTGTGACAACAGAGCTGGCTTTTGCTGGGCAGTAATGGAATAATTAATGCTTTATGTGTAGTTTCCAGTGAATGTGTGATATGCATGTCTAGAGGAATTGTTACTTGAATTAAATGGCTTTTATCCCAATTCCTGTTGCTCTTGTGTTTTCTTTCAGGAGTTGACTGTGACTGCCTAGGGGGTTGAGGGCAGCTGAAGCTGTGGTTCACGCAGGGCTGGGTGGGAAGCCTACAAGGATGGGGTGGTTCTGCCCTGAATAGGGCAACAAGTTTCAAGTCCCTTGCCTTTAGCTGCCAGCACTTCATAAATGGTACCTTTGAGTAAACTGGCTAATATACCTAGCTGTGCTGCATCTTTAAGGACAAGATAACTGCTACTACTTCAGAGTGCTATTTCTGAGTCTCTTCCACCAAAACAGTGCTACTGTACTGGGCAAGCAGCAGGTTTTTGGGCACTTACCAAACTTTTGCTGAAAGTAGCTGTAATAGGCTGAATAAAAATTGCTCACCAATTAAAGGGGTCAGATATATGCATATTGAATGTCAAGAATGTTCTGGAATTTATTTGGTGTCTACAGTGGAAATAACTGTTAAAGTTTTGTACTGCTCAGGAGAGTGAAAGGGTCTGAATTTGTTTGCTCTGACAGGACAAGAGGAAATTCAAGCTAGAGATTTTTAATTGCCACGATGGGATGCTGAATTGCCTTATTCTGGGCATAGTTCTGCATCTGTAATCTCTCTAGTTCAGAGGGAGGACTGTGTCTTTTTTATCCCCTCCACCCCCATGCATCCAAGGCAAGCGTTATCAAGCTCTGATAATAGCTGCAAGCCGGGAGGAATGCAGAGGGCTTTTCTCTCTTTAATTATCAGCATCATTTGCATTAGGAAAATGTTTGAGGAATGGTGTTCATGAAGAGGCTGATTTCTTGTATCAACACTAAATATTTAGAGTTATATACCTTCTGCCTCTGTTTCTGTATATGACATAGGCTGCCTACTGTCCCTGGAAGACTCTTCAGCTGAGGCTTTTATGGGCTAAGCTCTCTATCATTTATGGAGATTCAATTGTTAGAAAAAGCATGAGGCTGACACAGATTTTTGTAGTGGATCCGGTTCCAGTGCGTGATCTTTGCTTCCATTTCTTGTACATATGAGGAGAAAGCAGAAATGCAACCATGTGAACGATCTTGTTCTGCTCACTCTCTCTGAAATGGATGAGCCCAGGAAAGGAAGTATGGATGCTGTCTTCCTGCAGGAGAGGAGCGAGAGCAGAAACAGTTGTTTGGACTGCAGATTGATGTATGCACTGGAGCAAATCTGTGCAAGGGTTTGTTATCTAGACAAACCCCACTCCTGCCTGCTTGCTTGAGTTAATTTCCCAGCCGGGTGGTGACGGTGGTGAAGAATGCCTAACATCCTTTAGTGACCCTTCCTGTTAAACAAAGGCACTACACTTCTTGTTCTGAAGGCTGTTGCTTGTCTTGTTTTCTTACTCTTTTTTTCCTCCTTAAAACCATCTCGGTGAGGGCAGTACATAACCCAAGCACAAAGTTGTTGCAAAGAAACTAAAAGTTTCATCCAGAATAACTTTAGGTTTACACCAAAACCAACACCACCACCTTCCTTTCCACTACTACAAACACAACATTGGTGTCTTGAGAACCTTCTCAGAAAAGATCTTGGGTGCTCTGAAGCTAAATATGACATGAGAATAGGAAATTTGTATCTTGATAATGTTTCTTTGCCTTGAGTTTAGTTGTGTGATCCCTTCACAAGTTCTTTCCTCCTCTGTTATTGGGAAGAATGGGCTTGGGAAGAGGAACTCTGAGTTCCTGCAGTGATGTCTTAATAGAAGAAGTATCGCAGGCTTGCATGAGAATCTCCTGGTTGCAACTCACTTAGAGGATCTTCCTCCTTTAAGTGAGGCTTAAGCTAATATGGTTTACTTCATAATTGGGGCAGACTGATAAGTGTGGACAGTTATGGCAAATCAGCTGACAGGTGGTAATTTGCTAAGCAGCTGGAGTTGAGTTGTGTCTGCAAGCTTGAAATTCACTTGCTTAAAAAATAAATAAGCTTTTTGTCCTGGTAAGTTATTAAGCCTTCCTTTCCAGTACTCTAAATCAGTGCAACACAAATGCTTCTAATGGGAAGATAAGATAGGTGATGTTTGTAGATATTTCACAGTGTAGAGAAGAGGGCATGGATAATGTATCTAGAGGAACCACCACCATGAGCAAGTAGTCAATGCAAGCTCTTTGCGTCCTGCTTTTAAAAAACGTTACAGAGCAATCTGTATTTCATGTCCAGAGAAGGCATGCGTCTCCTGACACAGCAATGGTAGCTCTTGCAGGAGCCACTTGGCTGGCTGGATTTCTGATTCCCCATGGCTAGATCTGAACTCTTTAACAGTTCTCTAACAGATTTTTCATTATTGTACCATACATGAAACATATGTATTGAGAAGGGATGGTGTTCTGCTGTTCATCACATGGATGCTATACGGAGATTTGGCGGCTGTGTGGAAAACATGGGTAAATGTTTACAGGTGAATTTTTTTAGAGGTTGCTGAGGAACATGACTACTCCAGCTACCCTTTGTAGAGACACACGTCTTCCCTTTCTGTGCAATGTGCTCATGTGACTACAAAGGGAGCTGTAACAGTAAGCCGTGCACTATATAGCTTGCCTTTTAGCTTTCTTTACCCTTTCTTGCTTTCTTTCTCTGCAGTGCTGGAATTGCTGTTGGCTTCTATGGGAATGGAGAGACCAGTGATGGCATTCACCGGCTGACGTACTCGCTACGCCATGCAAACCGCACTGTGGCAGGTGTCCAAGACCGGGTAAGCACTAGGGGAGACACGGTAGTAAATGGGGAGTGTGGGAATAAGCAGACTTGCTCAGCACCTCTTCTCTTGAATCTGGCTGTGCCTGTATCTCTTCCTCTTTTTTGTTAGTCTCTGGGCTTAGAGATGTGCTAAAATTTCCGTTAATGGAGCGGTGCTTTCTTCAACTCTTCTAAAAATATCAATGCAAACACAGCTTGTTAAATGAAGTCTTCTGTTTGCTAGGTTTAAAAACAGCTTCTGATCAGCTCTCTTCCACACTGGAAGAGGAGGCAAGCCAAAGCAGACAAGTCTCTTAGTAAAATGTATCATTTAAATACAATCCATTGTTGCTGTGCTACCTCTAATTTCATGGTATCATTCTGCAACTCTGATGGCTGCGAAATGTGTACATGTGTTAAAGGCTCAGCTGAGGTGCCATCATTGGACTACTTGCAAACAATCTTCTTTATAGATGCTTATAAGTTGCTTTTGAAGGGTAAGCAGTGTGAGCCTCTTAAGACAGAGGACTGGTAATCTGGAAGCTGTCCGTAACTTGCTAGTTAGAATGAATCCTTTTACTTCCTTGACTTCGGTCCTTTAATTATTGTTATTTTATTTTACTTTGCCATGCTATAGGTACTAGATACCACAGTAACCCTGAATCAAACAGTGGAACCAAACTTGCTCATCCTGGAGGAGATGTTCTCGAAGCAGACAGACTACTTGCATGTTATCCAGAAAATGCAAGGTCTCTTGGATGATCTGGTCAGGCAAACAACTGAGATCCCCTTTTGGAAGAATGAAGAGCTGTCTCTGGAGGAGCTGGCAATTCAGATTGACCTCTATGACTGGTACAGGTGTGTAGCATGCTGTAGTGTAGTGGTTGTAGCATCTGTTTTGGCCTCTTTTGCAACAGTGATGTGCGTGTTCTGGGTGGCTGAGCCGAAGGCTTACCTATTACTGCAGGTGTTCATGGCCCACCCAGTTGATTTGTTTCATACAGCAAAATTGCATTCAGTTTAAATCAAAATGCATGGCAACAACTTTTTTCCTAACTGTGTTTACTAGCAGCTGAAGGGAAACTTATTCTCAATTACAAAATCTGTAGCTTGTGTTCTAACACTGAGGAAAAAACACAGCCACAGAGATAGCTACTCTTGTGTCCTAATAAGTGCATTGTAGTTGTATGACACATGAACTAAATAGAGTGGAAAACTGAACTAGTTCCATATGTTAACACCATACTCTAACATTCTTTTTTATTATACTACTTCGGTAAAAGATTGCATCCAATGTATTCCACAAAAGAAAAACTCTATCTACACATGTGGAATAACTGAAGCATTTTCTAACAAATGTCTAGGAAGTTCAAGAAGCTGCAATGCCTGTTCTTCACTCGATGATGCCCAGTTGCGTCCTCAACAACTGTGTGTGCTGGGCGTGTTGTGTAAAGGCTTTTACCTGCATCGACTCCAGACCCAGCAAATATCTAGAGCTCTCTGGCAATTAATCATTGGTGGCTTTTACTTGAAGAACAGAAGAGCTCTGTTTTTCCCATGAGTCACACTAGCTTCTTGATCTGTGCCTTTTATACACCAGTTTTTCTCTGCAGACTGTGTGTTGGCATTTTTTTTGCTGTAGGTGGCTGGGATACCTGGGCCTGCTCCTATTCCATGTCCTGATTTGTTTGCTGGTGCTCTTTGGGCTCATTAGGAACTCCAGGGCCATTCTTCTGGGGTAAGTATTGACTCAGGCACAGTGTGTAAAGCAAGGTCAGCTGAATGCAAGTGCCTGCTAGTTTAAACCTCTTGACTCTTGTCATTTGATTTCAAGGGCTTATGAGACAGAACAGTTTAAATTTGCCACTCAATATAGAGAGACTTTGTAGAGCGTAGCTGTGTGGATAGGTTTAGCGCAACGTGATAGATGCTCACAGGAGGGTTCTTGAGCTATAAAATGCAATGGTACTGGTGTCCGTTGCTTTTGCATCAAAAACAAGGAACTCATCTGGGTGGTCTGCCTTTTGCTGGGTAGCATTGATAGCCTGTGTTTGCTGGGAGACAGTAATGTGAACATCCTCCCTTAAGTTCACAGGCTTTAAAAATCTTCCTTTAATTCTCTATAGTTGTGAAGGCATTTGTTAATCGATGATAAACATTGCACGTGTCCATACAACCTGTTAGCATGCCTTTTGTATCACGATCTGCTCTTGTTTACCTTTGGCTGTCATACCTGAAGAAATGTTAAACTGAGAACAAGCAATGGTTTGTACACTTATGAGGAGAGGTCTTGTTGCTATGGTATTGCAATATTAATGCACGTCTGTTGCTAAAAAGCACTGCAAATGCTGCCATGCTCAGGCCCCACTACAAGAAAAAAATATTCCTCTCCCTATCTTATAGCTTGGTTAGGCTTGGCATATTTGGCAAAGCTACTGGTATCATAACCACAGTGACAGTTTGACAACTGACATGGCCAAGAGTTTATCCTGGTACATGGTGATGCCATTAATAATTGGAATGCGTATTCAGATTTATTATTTGCCAGATGACTTCATACCTGGCAGGTTATACAGACAAAAGTCCAAGTGTATGCACAGATGGTAAACCCAGGGTTTAAATTAGAATCTCATTCCCTGGTAGCCAGAAGTTCATATTAAGGCATTCCCCAAAGGGAGCACATGGCATAAAGAAGCAAGTGTATCATAGCTAAGCAAGAGGGTGAAATGCCAGTTTTAGATCTTTTAGCCAAGCAATCAGTTACTGACCCAGTCATCTTCATTTAAAGTAAAACAACAAATGTGTCTTATTGAACTGATTACCATGCTCAGCTGGAGGCACCAAGCCATATTGTTATTACATCATAAAACCACAGAATCTTGCTGTTCTGTGGATGATAATTTTTGCATCCATTTGGAAAAAGCATAGTGAAGTCTTCAGCCATCTTATTCCAGAGTGCTGCACAGAGGTCAGTCTGTTGAGGCTCCATTACTTCTGCAAGATGAACCACAGATCCATTCAGAGAATGGGGATTACTCAGAACTAAAATAAGTTGGCAAATTGAGGGATAGATCTTCTATCTTTTTTTTTTAAATGTAGGCACATAGACTTATTTTTTTAAAGCTGTAGTATTCAATGAGACAAATGTAGCAGAAAAGAGAGATGTCCTTTCCTCAAGGATGCTTGCACTAGGTTTGAATAAAGACTATCTTAGTTATGAACAAGTTTTTGTTTTGTTTTCTCAAGAGGTAGGTGGGAGGAACCTACTTTTGTTCAAAGCCTGAAGGAAAAAGCATCCCTGGGAGAGCAAGCCAATGTCCCTTTACTTTGAAGATAGGGATACATAAACAGAAACTGCTAGTTATTCTGCATCCCCGTACCTGAGGGAGTTGAGGAGCACATTTGCCTACATATTTCTAGTACTCATACTGACAGTGAAGGTGAAGAGCTAATGTGCTGGTTGGGGAAGTGCAAAAGCCTTTTCCACTGGTGTGTGCTAGCTGAATGTCACTGAGACCTGCTCTGTCATCCCTCTGCCTTGTGTCTGCTTGATAGCAGACGCTTCCCACTATTTCTGTCAGTAATGAGGTCCAGCTATCAGAACAAAACTTTTAAATCTGTGCAGAGGTGGACTCGTGTGGCAGTGGTAGACACCTAAACTGTTGCTCTGAACTGTTTGCCTGCAGGTGACTGTCTCTCCTGGGGCTGTGTGGGGGTGCTTAGGTGCTGTTCAGATGCACACAGCCTGGAACCAGTCAGGTGTCCTAACAGGGGCTGAGTGTTCCCTCCCACTGTCTGTAGCTGTGCAGTGCTTACACCTGTCAACCTCATTTATTCTAGAAAGGAGGGATTTGTCCAAATTTGGATCAGTATGTTTTTATGGGTTTTTTTGATATGGCATATTTTGCTTTGAATATCTTTGGACTGGGAAAGTAAAGTCCAGAATGGGAATAGTGGAAGTGATGGGATTGTAGTTATCCATCTCTCAATCTGCCTTCCCTACAGCCACCCCTTTGTCTTTGAGCCTTTGACTTCCCTGCTAGAAGCAGAGTAAGTCTTTGCTTTCACCCTCTTCTTCCTTCTGCTGCAGACCCAGGGACAGGTAACATGTGAACCAACTACTGGACATAAACTTCTCTGGCTGCTGCTGTCCACAACATATAAAATGGGTTGGTTTATCTGAAGATACAAAGGTTTATAATTTCTTGGTTTTAGTAATTGCTTTGGACTCCAAAGAATACATCTTGTGAAAGCATCTGCTTGAAATCAGAGCTTCTACATCTGCCATCTGTCTCTGTCTCCCACAGGGTGTGCTTGCTTGGGGTGTTTGCCCTGATTGTCAGCTGGGGATCCTTGGGTCTGGAGTTGGCTGTTGCTGTGGTAAGTGACTCTGATGCAGGTCCCATTCACCCTTTGCTGCAGGTTTATCAGATACGAGATTAATGTTATTCTGTGCCTCTTCTATAGCACATCTTGTTCTAAGTAGCTGTCCAAGCAATTTACATCTGTGAAAAGTACAGAGCTCCTTCTTCCTCCATGGTGTGGCGCACTGTATAGTACTGCTGCAGATGTGCAAAGCAGTGCTGGTGGGGATGATGATGAGAGACTTCAGCATCTGAAACACCCCGATAGTAGAGGGTTCCCTGATGTTAACCTGGCTCAACTGCTCTTTGATACCGGTGTTCTTTGATATTCCTTTTCCCTTTTGTCTTTCATCTATCTAGGGCTCCAGTGACTTCTGTATTAACCCTGATGCTTATGTCTCCAAAGTGGTTGAAGAGAATGCAGTGCTTAGTGCTGGTAAGTGCTGGGACTGACTTTGGCACAGGGTACTGCGGCTGCAGCTGTCACATAGGAGCATAGAAGTGGCTGAGAATTTAAGGCTCTGTTTGGAACACAGGAGCGGGAAAAGTATATGTGTGTGAAGCTCTGGAAAAACTAATGTTCCTCCCAAAGAAGCGTTTCTACTCCAGTCAGAAATGCATGTGTATGCTTTTTTCTTTTTGTCAGAAGAGTCTTCAGAACCTTTCTTCTGTCTTGGCCCTAGGTGGAAATAACTGATAAGATGGAACAACGGAAGTCCTTGGATTATCTTGCTTTAAATGTAGCACTCTTGAATCTTGTTCTCCTCTGACACAACTGTGGCAATAGCAGTGTGCAGTTTGAGTTGTAATTTTTAAAACTTGCTCTTGGGTTTTGTATTCCTGAATCTAGAATACTTACTTTTGTATCTGTTACCAACAAATATATATAACTTTTTTCTTATAATGGTGGCTGTAAAATAGGAGTCTCTTTAAAGCTAATTTAAAGGGTGAATGAATGGAAACAGCCACAAAGAGAAGTATGAATTTCCCTTTCCATTATAAATGCACTATTTTGGCTGCTTTGTTTATCCTGTTCCATTTAAAGCAGTACGCCTGCATCATGGTGGCATCTAGCTGAAGCACTGATGGATTTTGGGTTGCTTTGCTCCTAATTTAGACAGAAGTGGTTGTTGAGCTGAGGGGCGCCTCCAATTTGGACTTTGGGGGGGGGAGGGGGCAAAATTGCTTGAGAACTGTGGCTTAACAAAAAAGTGGTTCTGTGCTTGCCAGCAGAGATACCATAAGTGTGAAAAAGGAAAAGTATTTTTTGGGACTGAGTTTGCTGCTTAGATAACAAAGTTAACTTTTCTTTTTGCCCTACCTTATCTTCTCCTATAGTTCCTCTATACACTTCTGCGCATGATAAAACACAAGTAAGCAATGACACAGATTTGCAAGAAGAGCCACTTGTGGTTTTCCTGGTTCTTATTTAGCAGAATCAGAGAATCTGCCTTGTGTATAGAAGGTCTAGTGTATGGCCATGCACTTTAGCCAAATGCTGCCTCTTACTGTGCAGTTGGTAAGGAATTAGGTATGTAGCTATGGCTGAGGATGCAGGGATTGGAAGCAATAAGAAATGTTTATGTCTGGAGGCAGAATGTAGTATAAAACAGTATGTACAGGTTGATATTACCACACTAGAGCTTATTTTTGGAATGCCTTATTTATTGATTTCCCAGGAAGGAGAGGATAGAGCCAGGCAGCTCAATAGAGGAGGGTCTTTGTAACAAAGAAATGCAATAAGGGAAGAGAATGAGTGTTTAGCACCGCACAAGATGAAAATCCTCTCTTGGCTGTGAAGGTGATGAAGATAAGGCTTCAGGTACCAAGCTAGTCTCCTCATTGTTCAAGGAGATAAACGGGTCAGTGAAGCCAATGGGAAATACCCGATGCTAAAGCCAGCTGTGCTTGTAATAATTCAGTAACTGAAATCAGCTCTGGAGCATGTTTGGTAACAATTAGATTGACCCTGGGAAACTGAAGAAATGCCCCTTTGTGCTACTTCTCCATTTCAATTCTTGTCTGCTTGGCTCCTGTAGCTTTTCGTTAATCAGTATCATTCATTTGAATGCTAACAGTGAGTGCAGGGCTGACGATCCTGTCCCTCCTCCTGCTTCCCCCGGCAGGGACAGTCAACTCCCCCGAGTGAAATCAGGCTCTGTTCTGGCAGCACCGTCAGTTATAACAGTTGTTACGGCTCCATAAATAACAGTGAATGGGTCTAAGCGAAACGCTGAAGAGGAGGAAGAGCAGGTGGTGTCACAGGTTTGAGTTGGAAGGGTTGCCCCTTCCGTGGGTTGCTGGTGTGTCAGCTCCCTGCTGTTAGGCAGCCGTTGAGTGTTCGTGAGTGCCTTTTCCTTTTTTTCGGAAGGAAATCAGTTTTAAATTCGGAGCCTGCCATAGCACTAGGCAGCTGGCTGGGAGATGATCCAATGTTCTGCCTTCCCATGTGGATTTTCACTGCTGAGTCATAGTTTATGATCAGGAAGCTACAGAAATAGCTCTTGATCCCTGATGTCGGGACTGTCCTGTTCACCTGAGCAGGAAGGAAAATCACAGTATGAGGACTGCAGTGTGGCACTGCTCAATGACACTTTAATCCCAAAAAGGCTCCTTATAAACATCTTTAGAAGTTGGAAATAAGTGTTGGTATACCTTAATATGCTTGGCTGTAAATTGTAGCAGCTGCTTTGTGATCAGTCGGCCATTTATACAAGAGCAATGAGCTTACGTAGACAGGGCAGGCAGCTGGGAGCCAGCATCGATACTGTCCTCTCGGAGGAAGTTGCCCTGTTTGAAGGCTTCCAGTTCTAGTGTACGGACTCTTCACACTCTCTGGTTTGCTGCCTCTGCTTTGTGGGTAATGCTCTTCAACATTAACAGCAGGATAGACAGATGAGGCAGAAACACTTCAAGATTGCTCTAGCTAGTTTCACCAGAGTGTATCTGACCATGAATTTTTCAGTTCAGAAAAGAGATGGCTAAGAAAGGGTGTGAATGGATGGAGGAGCTCAGGTGGTCCATGGAAGAAGAATCCTTTGGGAGTTACTATGTATGTAGGAATCACATTTACCTTGGGAATCGCTTGAGCTGAAGTTGGACTGAGAGGACACTCATGTTTTCAGTCTTGTGTAGATGTCTGCTTTTGGCCAGTGCTGGGGTATGGCATACTAGGCTAGGTGCTGCCATCTGTTTTTAAGGATGTAAGCACCAACAAGTAATCTTAAGAAGCTTTGTAGTGCTGGGTCAATTTTTCCCTTTAAATTTCCACTACTTTTAGTTGACTTTAAATATTACATGTTGTAATATTCACAGCCCTATGGTCTGGCATTCAGACTAGGACTGAGTCATCTAGGTTTGCATATTTGCAGTGCTTTTTTTGTTGGTAGTGGTTACAGCAGTTCTCAGAAAAATAACTGTCTTGGATACTGGGCAACTAGTATGTTAATGTTCCTGTTTGTGTATTAATTGCTGTTTGCAAATCTAAATAGAATTAATGGAGCTGAGAATAATCTGATTAAGTGCATTATTATTATTGTCATGTTTTTAGCTGGAGAGGAGATGTCCTTGTTTTGTAGATAAAATGCACTGCATTAAAAAAAAGGAGAGGAAATGGGAAGCGAAGAACCTTAATGCAGGTTTCCTGGAGAAGAGGAGACTTAAATCATTTTGCAGAAGAGGCTGATATATGTGCCTAACTCACCCAGTATTCATTAACTGAGATAAAGCCAACGGAGTTGAACAGTGGCTGTGTAATCTGCTCCTGCTGCTAGTAAAAAGACTTGGTGCAGCCAAGATGTTTATTTTCAAAGCAGGAGGCCTTCTTCTGGTCTCATTCTCTTTCATTGATATTATGTTATTATCAGATGACTTATTGCATAAAATTAAGTAAAAAGGCACAATTTGTCTAAACAACAGGAATAGCTTTCTCCAGATTCTCTTACTAGAAATTTGCGTGGTGAACAGCTACTCGCTTCGTCTGAAGGAACTGTAAACCCCAGGGGATGGATAATGGAGCCTTTTACCTCTGGTGCAGACAAGTTGGTCAGTCTGGATGCTGAGACTTAGCTGCTCAGATATAAGCAGTAAGCATTCTTGTTGTGCGCAGCCTCCTAATTGGCCTCTCACTGATTCACTCTCATCTTGGAAGCTCAGAGCTGAATTAACTGGAGGACTGACACCAGCAGCACCTCCCTTTCCTCTCTAGAAGGTCAGGACAAAACCTCATGCGGGGCATGTAGTGGTTGCACAGTTATTACTTGGGCTTAGTGGGCACTGCAGAAAAGAGTTTGCCCAAAGTGCTCTCAAGAATCCTGCTGAGCTGATGTCAGTGCTGAGTAGCTGTGTTTTGCTGCGTGGTTTTGTTGGACTCCTGATTAGCAGAAAGCTTTGAGTGGTGAGCATGTGGGATGGCTATGAGCTCTTTGCTGAAGGTTCACGATGACTGATTTCACCAGTATGAGAGTGGCAATATATGAGAGAAGTATAAATATTATACAGATACTTCCCTTTGCTGTCAGACTGTTGCCTTAGGGAAACAAAAATCCTGGTGGAGAACATGTTACCATGTTACCTGGGCAAGAAAACCTGGCCAGAAGAGTCTTCTTCCTTTGCCATCACAGGCGATATTCTTCAACTTTCTTTGAACCCACAAAGACAGTCTGATCTGGGTGTGCAAGCTGCTTAAAGAATGCTCAAGCAGACATGAAGGGCTGGGAAAAGCTGTTCTAGGTGTAGGGAGTTTTTTTTAACTAGGATCTCTTTTCTGATTGCTCCTTACTCTACAGATCATCTTGCTGCCTTTTGGTGGGTGTATAATGCCATTTTTGCCTTTCGGCTGAGCTTTGAAGTGAATAGTAAGTCTCCATGGTTGCAGAAGCAGTAAGTAGTTTGAGCAGCTGAAGCTGTCTTTAGTAGGCAGTTCTACTTTCCTTTCTAGGAAAAACAGACTTTGCAAAAATAAAGCATTTTGGGTAGTTCCCTTCCTTGCCTTCTGCTCCCACGCTGCCTGTGTACCAAGAGAGTGAATGGGTCAGGAGGATTGCTGCTAGCAACAGCAGGCATAGGCAGCTGCAGATGTGACCCTGCCTAACCCTTCTCCTATAAACTAGATTGCCTAAAGGCCAACTTCAAAAATCAGATCCAACCTTCAGGAATTTTCCTTGAGAGGAAAATGCATCCAAAAGATAATTATAGAAAGAAACTGCCTGGAGCTGTTAGCACAGTGCAAATGATGGGTTAGTATAGCTGTTTTCTGGACAGAAATTTGAGATTTGCTGTTGTACACGATAGCCTCCACCAGGTTTAAAACTACCTCTTTCCTCTTTCCCAGCCTGTGGTATAGAGGCAGGAGTCATGCTCCTCTTATTTTGCAGGCTTTGCAGCACAGAATCCCTTTAAAGCAGCTTCACTGCCTGTTGTAGCTTTAGCTTTAAAGCAATACAGCTATTAACACACTGGGTTCAGTGCAGGGGAAAGCTGCTCCTGCTGGCTTTGCCGTTTTGGAAAGCACGCTTTATGTGACAACTGTCACACTTGTCAGCTGCAAAGCCAGCACTACCACAGTGAAGTCTTGTTGATCCTGCTTTCCAGGGTGAAGCAAGGGAAGCACTTATTTCACTGTACTGCTTTTCACTTCACTTGTAACCAGCGATCTTTATCCTGGCTTTACAAGCTACAAACTATGATGATATCAGGAACTCTCATCTGTCATCTGCCGACCAGGGATGATCCAGAAGGCCATGAAAAAATGTTTCTGGAGCTTTGTATTAGCGGTATGTCATGCAACTTAATGCACCTACAAAGGCGATGCAAACTTGATACCACTGTGGGAGCCTAAGAGAAATTTTTAGTGGTTTGTTGGTTTAAAATAAATAGGTGACAAGATCACAGCTCCTTTAGGTCGTTGTGTGTGATGCTGTAGATGGCTGTTGCTATGCTGTCCTTTCAGCACAGGTGCATTTTTCATCCATTTTTCCTTAGCCATTGAGTGTGATTTATGAGCCTGGGAGGAGCAGTCCTTTCCTCGGCTCAGTAGTTGTAGACAGTCATTTTTGTGGTCTGCCCAAAGTGAGGCACACAAAGCAGTTCTTACTGCCCTCCTATCTGCCTGGATTTTACTAATTGCTGTTTAGAGGATTGGCTGGGGAGATGCAAGTCATCCCAGAGAAAGAGTTAGTGGGGGGGCAGATGGAGCAGCTGGCAGAAGCTGCCCCAAAGTAGGCTACTGAATTATAAATAACAGCTGTCAGGTTGCATTGCCAGTGTGCAGGAGCTGACAGTCTGTGTTGTAACACTTGGTCTCCAGTGTGTTGGCTTGCCGAAAGGTGCATTCAATATTTATGGGAAGTGTGGCAGTCAGGATAAGTCAGGTCTGCTTCCTTCACAGCTCTGCTCACTTGTGGTTGTGCATCTTACCGATTTCTGAGTTGGGACTGACTAGAATACCTTTGCAGTCTGGAATATGCATTACTGAAAGTCACAGACAGAAGATTAAAAGGAATGGAGAAAAGGATGCTAGTGGGGAGGGAAATGCGGAGTGTATGTGTGTTTTGGGGCTTTTGTCATCTTTACCAAGCCAACTTCTCCCTTGATTTTGCTGAGCTGGTGCACTCTCATTCGTCTGAAGGGGAACTGTAAATATTTGAGAAATAATCTAAAAGTATTTGGATGATCAAGTTGTTCAGAGCTCCCTCCCTTGACAGCATTATTGAGAATGGTAGGGGAAAGCCTGATAATTGTAACTTGTGTGCGCTGGCAGTTGGTGTAGTATTATGGAGGGCTCATGAGGGCACCAGGCTGGTTTCATACACATCTGAATAAGGAGAAGTAAAACTGTGTCTTCAAGCCTGAAAATGGGTGATGCTGCTAGCAGAGGACTGTAACAGTCTTACATGGAAGTCTGCAAGTACATCTTCACCTTACTGCAATTACTGATAGAGCTACTCAGTATTAAGATTAACTTTTGGAATGTTACCAGCAAATGATCTGAGGTCCCTTGAACAGATAATGTGTTGCTGGTATCCTAATACATGGTAAGAGCTTTCTTTCCTGATCAAGTCTGCAGTATTGACTCAATACCAAAAATAACTTTTTTTTGCATAAATCAAAAGAAGGATGCAAAACAAATGACATAGACTCTTTTAGTTAAAGTCTAATTAAAGCATCTAATTAAAATCTAATTGTGTGCAAGAGATATCCATCAGAAAACAGACTACTATTTACTTGTTCATCCCTAGTACATGTCAGAAAGATAAGGACTTCTTTTCCATCCATTTCCTCACTTGCTTTCAGTGATACTATTTTTAGGAAATATTATCAAAAGTTATGATTTTCTTGAATGAAGAGGGCTTTCTTATGTTCTTCTACAGAACACTGCCTAAAACCAGTCTCTCCTTGAATGGGATAGAAGGATCCTCAGTTGTGAAGAGGTCTTTCTTTTTCTTTCCTTTTTACTTTAAACACTTGAACTTGTACACTTAGGAAGCAGTACACTCAGCTTTGTGTAATAGCATAGGGATGTTTATTTGCACTGTCTTTGGCCCAATGGTGTGCTTCCACAGGTATTTTTGATAGCAGCCTGTGTTTATGTAACCACTACTACATCTCCTGTGCTAATGTTTTGTGGCTGGTGAACTGAATTGACTGTAAGTTGAGTTGCCTCCTTTGCTATGTGCCCGAGGCAGCAGTTTGTACCTTTGGTTGCTTCCAGTGATCATAGAATGGTATTCTGACACTTGGAAGCTGCAGAAATTTAACATCTGCTTGGATGACTTCTAGGCTAAGGTCTTGTCTTATGGTTATGCTGCAGATAGTGCTGACTTCTGAATAAAACTTTTTTGATGGTTCACTGAACTACATAAGTGGGGCAGCCCTGTGCCTTTCACTGTTCAAAAAAAAAAAAAAAAATCCAACTACAACAAAAAAAAATACCACCAAAACAACCAAATCTTTCTCCCCAAAGGCAGGTCACATCCCTTTCTCTAGTGTTATTCATGCACTGTAATCCTACATGGAGACAGGGAAGTATTTCAATTTGTATTATATTTTCATTTTGTGTATTGCTTTCAGAACTCAACACCTCCCTTGTGGCAGTTATAAAAGACTGCAAAGCTGGAACAATGTATCTGGCATGACTTTATTTTCTTTTGTCTTTGTAGATACCCTCCGCTATTACATTACCTGTAGTGCTGGATACCCCAACCCTTTCCAGCAGGTGAGTGTAAGCATCCAAGCTCCTTTCATCCCTTCTCAGCATCCTGCAGGGTATAGGTTAAAGGCTTTTGATGCCAGTATGCAGCAAGTTCTAAGGTATTAGCTTTAGAGCACACCACCTGTTGGTAAAGCTTTGGTAGCTACTTTCCAGCTATGCAAGAGGTGGCACTGTGATTTAGTGAGCAGCTTTTTCTACCTTCATCACTACCTGCATAGCTTCAGGTCCAGGATGCCCTCTTAGAGGGGCCCATGTGTGATGTGGTGAGGACCATGGCTTTGTTCATGGTACCTCTGTTTACATGGCGCTCTTCTAAGGGCGGCAGTGCGGAGACAGAGCACCCCCAATTAATGTAAGGATGGGAAACTACATATTTCTGCTTTGAATCTCCTCTTGAAGGTTCTTTTGGGTTAAACAGTGGCAACACTCCACTCCCAAAATGCAGCCACTTCTGTGGGTGAGGGAGTGATTCTCACATACGCCTCTTAAATCCCTTAGATGTTGAAGGGTTTGTATCCTGAAGAATAAATGTGAGTCATTATTCTTTTGTGTGGGGGCTGAGGAACAGCACCTGGGCCCATCCCAAACTTTGTCTTATGTATCAGAGGCCAGAATGAACCCACACCACCCACCGTTTGGCAGACACCAGATGCTTCACCATTTATATTTAGGATTTTTTAAGTCTTGTCTTCCTCTGTTTTAAAGGGTGGAGTAAGAACACTTCAAGCTGTGGTATGATGCACCGTTGCCATCTGTTGCATTTCTGGTTGCTCAGTATACTCTGACATGCTATTGCATGTGAAATTCCCATGGATGATTTAATGGGAATGCATTTAATGGGATGTGAAGGCTGCACCCCAATACAAACAACTTTAGTGTTAACATTAAGTCTTTCTCAGCCATCTGATTTAGCAGAAAAATGCAGTGTGGTCTGTAGTAAGAACAGGAGTGCTTTGTGTCTTTTCTTTCTCCTTCCCCTCTGTCCTGGAGCCGGCCCCAGCTGTGTGTATGGTTTGTGTGTGTATGTGTTTTGGTTTTTTGTTTTTCCTTTAGTTCTTCCCTTCCCCTCTACTTTCTGTCTGTACTTCTTCCAGGTTGGTAAAAGTCAAACTTAACCCTATCACAACTGCAGCCATGTCAGTTGAGACATCCTTAACTTGTACCATTCATAGAGATGATGCTTCAGTATTTGGGAGCAGGATTTAACTCTTATTTCCCAGGAGTTCTGTTGGTTCATGTGGCTTGAACTGCTGAAACATTGCATGTTTTGTGTTGAGCAGAAGCTGTCAGGAAGTCACAAGGCTGTGGTGGAAATGCAGGATGATGTTACGGAACTCATGAGGTCAGCAAGCAGAGACCACCCTACCTCCAAGGTAACTCTCCTCAGGTTTGCTCTCCTCTGCTTTCTGGCTTCCCCTACCCTTGTACAAAGCCCAAGATCAGCTCCTCCTAAGCAATTTCCTTGCTGTAATTGCTAGCTTGTTGCTTACAGGAGTATCTTACTCGGATCCAGGAGGTTTTAAATTCAACAGAGATCAACTTGCAGCAACTGACAGCTTTAGTAGACTGTCGGAGTCTGCATTTGGTGAGTACTCAATAACTGGGCTTGAACTAAGAAAGAACAAAGAGGGTGTAGAGCCTGTAGCATACTGATTATTTTGGAGTTTCAAATCTCTCGTGTGCCAAAGGTTTTGTAAACTGTTCTTACTGATTGACTCCAGCAGAAAGGAGAATGGGAATTTGGATCAAGTTAGCTTTCTGCTTAAAGATCAACATCGGAAACTAGATAACATGCCTTTATACATCTACAAGCTGCAGCCCTAACATTTCAGGGGCCTTCAGGTTTTTTCCTGTAGCACATAGCTTGTTGCCTTTCCTGTGGAGTGGAATGCCTTCTAGCTGCAGTGTAGTGTGGCCTAACAGTTGCCCTAGCTGTATCTCTGAAGGCAGAGAAACAGATAGTTCATGCTTGTGTTCTTGGGCAATGGGACATAGTAAGGGAGCTGAGAGGCATAATGTGGTATCTTAAGTTGGGTGGATAAGGTTGTCTTGGCTCTTTTTTTTTTCTTTTAAACTCTTATTGTGTGGAGTTGAAAATATTCCCACATCTATATCTGAGTTGGGCTTTATGAGGGGACATAAGGGTTAAGATCAGTTATGAAAATCTCTTGAGGTCCCCAAAATTAAAACAGAAGTAAGCTCTGGAAAAGGGACTACAATCTTGTAACTTGTTTCAGAGAACATAGTCCAGGGGAAAGGCTTTTGAATTAGAGCTCAATGTTAACTCTATAGTGATCAGGAAACTGTTCATTTCTTTCCAGGATTATGTCCAGGCTTTGACGGGCTTTTGCTATGATGGAGTGGAAGGCCTCATCTACCTGGTTCTCTTCTCTTTCGTCACAGCCCTCATGTTCAGTTCCATTGTGTGCAGTGTCCCACACACTTGGCAGCAAAAGAGGTACAGAAAGGGTTTAGATCCTGTAGCGTTGTAGAGTTCTTTCCTAATGAAGACTGGCTATTGGATTTGTGCCCATGAGCATATGGAGCTCTTTCCCATATAATCCCAGGAGTGTGAGGGATGAGGCTTTATAAACACAGGTCCAACAGACAAAAAACTATTGGCTTTTGCTCTGGTTGTGGTTAATATTTACATCTGAACCTTACTGCACTAGGATACTATGTGTGCAGAGTATTCGGTACTCTGTAGGACTATGAGTCAAGTCAGAGATGAGTGATGATAGCTGTAGAGAGAGGTAATGCTTGAACTATGTGCCACCTCTGTAAAGTACCTATTCTCTTGCGTTGCTTTGAGGCATTTTGTTCTAGTATGGGGAAGAGGATTGGAATGAAAAGCAGTTCACACTTGCCTTTCTTGGTTTTGCTCATGCTGGGGCAACTGACTTTTACAGCTAACAGAAACCGGGAACTGTCCTGCTGGCAATAGCATGGACAGATGAGATGCTTGCAAACTGGTGGCAATCATTTAACAGCAGAGTTGTTTGGAACTAGTGTAATGACAGTAACCGTGCTGACCAGTAAGTCTTGAGCAAACCTTTGCTTCACTGATTGGCTGCTACGCCACATGCACCTATTGAAATAGCTTTGAGTTTTTTCTTCCTGAAGAAGAGCAGTAGACTGCACAGCAAATTCTCTTCTGTGGTCCTGAAGCATGATTTTTGTGGTCTAAACCAAGGCTCAAGGTTCAAAGTAAAATGGAACATCCTGAACAATAGCAGGAAGCCAGGGCCTGCCAGGCCTGCAATGCCCACAGAGAAAGCCTTGGGAAATGCGTCAGAACAGCACTTAAGAAAATGGCTGGTTTCCTTACCTCTTCCACATGCAGCTGCAGAAGCATTATGAAGAAGAGAATGGTAGTCTGCCCGTTTGAAGGAGAAAAGTTTACACAGTGTTACCTCTTGTGCTGCCTTCCACGTGGGCTGCTGCAAACCCCAGGAGGCTCAGGCTGCTGCTGTGAACTGAAGGATTCCCTCTTGCATTCCCTGGAGCACCATTTCTTCCTCTGCCTCCCTCTGGGAGGTGGAGGATGTCATACTTATTGCCAGTAAGAGACTGTGCAGGCTGCAACTCCCTGACTAAATCTTCAGTGCCACCTTGTGGTACAGAAGCTGCAGATGATGATTGGGATGTTCTAGTGATGTCCATGCTGTCTCCCCCAGCAACAAAGTTCTTCCTGTAAAACCTCTTACTAGCTTTTGTCAAGTGTTGCTTAAATATATTTCAAACCTTAGTGCTTCATCCCATAATTAGGGAGGTAAAATAGCAGTGTGTATTAAATAGGAGGGACAAGAGAATACTGTAGGAAGGGGGGAAGGAACCAGCTGGCAAACAGCTCTGCTCTGCATTAAAATTGATTTTAAAATCCTGGCATTTTTGAGAGAATAAAGCCTTTAGACACAGATGTTGCAACTTAGTCTCTATAAAGACTTCTGAGGTTTTGCTAGAAGCTGAAGCAGACCTTCTGTAACCAGAATGGGAGAGCGGAAAAGTCTACAGAGACTTATCCTTAAAAGCTTTTTGGACAGGGCTACAAGAAACAGAAAGACACAGAAGGATGCTTTCTGTGGGGTGCATGGCACTACATCCCCACTGCCTCTTTTTGGTTTTTTTAAGTGCTGTGTGTTTCAGGATGTGTCTCCAGCCTTTGGTTGCATGACTGGACAGTTGCAGAACTGTGCTGTCTGCCAAGCCCTCAGAGAAGACTGTAGGGAGACTGTAGGGCATCACGCAGTGTAAAAATCCAGATGGTATCTGTGGGAGGTCTGAGTCACTGTGGTGTAGGCTGTGTTTGACACTGCCACCCTGAGGTATTCCAAATGGGTATAAATGTGGAGGTGTGGAAGATGGTTGGGAGGTTCCTAGGATTACCATGGTTTCCTGCAAACTCCACATGTGGGGTAATTGTAGGGTTCTAGGAGGAACT
This sequence comes from Sula dactylatra, assembly GCA_013389905.1. Lineage (NCBI taxonomy): Eukaryota > Metazoa > Chordata > Aves > Suliformes > Sulidae > Sula > Sula dactylatra. Next base: position 86,852 of record WEKW01020634.1, read on the forward strand.
TTTTCTCCTTCTTGCAGAAGCTCAGATGATGATGGGGAAGAAGAATCAGCTGCTCAAGGGAGTAGACAAACACATGATAATCTTTACAGAGTGCACATGCCCAGCCTCTATAGCTGTGGGAGTAGTTATGGCAGTGAGACCAGCATTCCAGCTGCAGCACATACAGTCAGCAATGCTCCCGTCACAGAGTACATGTGAGTATCCCGACCAGAAGGCTGTATTGCGGCTTGTCCAGGTTGCTTCACTCTGATTTCTGTTGTCGCCAAGTGCCGTGAGGCTGGCACTTTCGACCAAGCAGTAGAAAGCAATGAAGGATTTTGTCCAAAGCCTCAAAAGGCATGTTTCTTGATTGGCATCTACTGGGAGAAGGGAATAGCTTAAAAGTGCTGCAGTAGAGAGTTGTATTAAATAGCATGCTCCAAAATGTGAGCAGCTTTGTCATGTAGGATTTAGAAATATGTGTAGAGGAAAGTAGGAAGGTATTGTCTGGGCTCCTTATTACACAATGATTCTGATAACCAGAAGACTTAATTCTTCAGACAGAACAGTCTTGCCAGAAGATTTTAAGTCTCCTGAGAGACAGAGCCAAGACAAAACCTGCAGTCTCTGTCCTTCCACAATATTTGCAGTCAGCTCTGACATCTGTTGCAGTCCAGAGCTACCTAGTCCAGGTGGGATCTTCAGAGCTTTCTCCAGAAGTGCTTAACCCTGGTCACACTTGGACTACCTTTAGGGCCCATCTGTTTTTTAGGCTGGCACATCATTTTGTTCTTCCCCTTAGACTTTGTCCTCATTTTATCTCCATTTCTGTAGCTTGGCAGTTCTGATGCTGCAGGGAGGCAGATTTTCACACAGACCTATTTTTAAATCACTTGACATGATTCAGTGTGGGCCCTTCTGAGTAAGAGTGTAAAGACAGTGCTTAATCTAAGGAAAACAATGCTAGTTTTGTGCTGTGTCTGAAGAAGGGGATCCACCTGGCCTGTAAGGAAAGCTTTGAGGGAGACTTAACTGATACAGTAGTTCTGGGGGTGCATATGCTCTGTTCCATGTAACCATCAGAGACCTTCCCCAGAGAAGCATGGCACATACCCCCTGTTACCATGTGTGTCTTCCTTTCCTAGGAGCCAGAATGCAAATTTCCAGAACCCCCGTTGCGAGAATACCCCGCTCATTGGCCGGGAGTCCCCACCTCCCTCAGTAAGTCTCTCTTTACTGCTCCTCTCTGCTTCAGCAACTTTGGGGAATACACGTTTACCACTCCTATATACTCTCAAGGGAGCTGATTGTGCAGCCAAACACAGGATCTGGCCCATAAATGGCAGCAATTTGAATAGACAAGCCATGTTTCACCTGCCATGGAGGATAAAGCCCTGCTATGCTACTTTAGACTTTGCACATAAGAAGAGTAAAACTTTAATCTATTAACACTGGTAATCCTATGGGCCCAGTCCTGTCACCACTGAAGTGCATGAGTATCTTGGTGGGTGACTTCAGCGGGATGATTCACTTGCATGCAGTATACTTGCTATCTGTGGTATTGGTTCCTCAAGTTTAAAAAGCTTGTTAAAATAGTAAATTCAGAGTTATCGCTGAACCTCTCTCCTTAATCTGCCCCAAAGAGATGGTAGGATGAAACCTGTACTTTTTTGTTGAGATTTTTTTTTAAAAATCTTTCTTTAACAACTCTTTTACTTTCTTTAGAACCTATTTTTGTATTTAATTTCCTATGGAGGAAAACAAAAAAAACTTTCATGGAAGGTTTTGGTATTTGGAGTGGCCTGATAGCCATTTCTGTATGCTGGATAAAACATGGGCTTGCCTTCATGTCTGTGTAAGAACTAGATGACTCTTGCCCTCCTTCACTGGATCCTGTAAGCCTGCCTTACACCAGAGCTTGGAGAACATGACATCGCAGTGCTCACTAACTTGGTGGTGTGATTACAGAGGATGAGTAGTAGCATGCCTAATAATCAACCAGTCTTCAGGTATAGGTAAAGAAAACACACTCTGCAGTGCATGGTTCAAATTCATGGAAAGGGGAGGAAGAAGAGGTTGGAGGATGAATGAGTAAGAATTGTGGTGAAAAAGAGGATAATCACATTCATGTTTTTACTTCAAAAGGACCAGTTCATCTTGCTGTAGAGAAAGTGGAAAAGTGGAGAGTTGATCCTTGTCTCTGTACTTGGCTGGACCTCTCTTAACCTTCACAAACAGTTTTTCCTGATCCCTGGTGGTACTCTGATTGCAAGCTCTGGTAGCATTACCTGCTCTCAACAACAAGATGGTCCTCAGAAGAGCTGATGTGCTGTGCACAGCACAGCATGGCAAATGCTTTACCGCTGGTGTTTCTGTTGTAGGAAGAGCACTGTCCCTCTGGTACTTCCAAGGCATGTGTTTATTCAATGTCTGTAGACCAAGGTCCTGCTTCCCCTTTCCCTACAGCTCTTCTGCTTCAGAGAAAGCATGCTCCCTTCTGCAGGGGCTTTAGCTATGCAAGAAGTTCCCTGGGTCTTCAGTAGCTGTTTGCATTAATACCCTGAGGGGCAATCTGAGTCCTGGTGCCTTAAGCTGGTTTCTAAGAGTAGATAAAGATAAAATTTTTTTTTTTTGGAGTAACTTGACTTGGCAGCCATCAGTATGGGTTATAGGAAAGTGCAGGAGCTGGGAGAGGAGAGTGCAGCACTGAACCTATAGACAAGGGGAGCCTCTCCCTGGATAAGACAAGGAACAGGCTATAGGACAAATGTGTTTTCTGGAGGGACACAGTAGATGGCCAGTGGAGAGGAGAAAAATATTGTTTACTCTCATATTGGCAGGCAGCAGGGATGGGGGCTTTTCTGGGGTTTTTGTATTTGCAGCTCTCTGTAGCAGGTGGCCAAGACCATACTGAAGCAGAAGAAATTGTAACTTTTCATAGCAAATGATCTGTGGGAGGAGAGAGATGAAAAGGGAATACCAGTGCACGTGTCCCTGCCTCTTTTTGGGAGGGAGGAGAAGGGGGATAACCATCCAAATAGATTATGTCCAGTGGGTGGACAGAGCTGATATATTCCATTTAGCTTTCTGTGAACAGATGGTGAAAATTAAAATGTGATGATCCTGCTGCATTGTTTGTCCGTTACTTTCCTGGCTTTTTGTTTGTTTGTTTTTTCCCCTTCTCTCATTCCTTCTGTTTTCTCCTTCTTGCCACAGGGCTATCCCTTAGGGTTGTAGAGCCCACCTTGTCACTGACACACACCACAGCGTTTCACTTGCTTGCACTGTGTTTTTCATGCACGTTGAGGCTGCACTCTCTTTTTCTCTCTCTTTCTTGCGTCATCACAGTTGTATTTGGCTGCCATGGACAGTAGCAGCCATATGAGCTGGCAGCTTAAGCCCTCGGACAGTGCACGGACATACTGGTAACAGCGCCCGCAAATGGAACAGGTACTGGAAAAAAGGTCCTTCTTGCTCAACCCCTTCTCCACTCCCAATCACTCCCTTCATCCCTGCACTGTTTATCCCAGGCCAGTGCCTTTTATTTCTTCACATTCCTTCCCTCTGCACCTCCCACCCCATTCCCTCCTGCCAAGGGTTAAAATTAAAATCAGTTTTGCTATGGTGCAGACTCAAGGAGCAGTTATCAACCTTGCAAAGGCTTCTGGTGCACGTTGTGAGGGTTATAGGTACCCATGCTTCACAAAGGTTAACTCACAGCAGCTTTAACTCAGAGTCCACACTTGAGAACAGCTTGAACACTTAGTACTGAGTGCTGCTCAAATGTAGAACTAACCTTGTCCTCCAAATGCAGAATAGAAGTTTTCCCATCACAAGAAACAATTTTCTAGAAGTAAAGAGAACCCATCTAGCAGCTTTTCAGTCAGGACTGGTTGTCTTAATTCAGCTTTCGGCTTCCCTTGAGCCCTACTGCTGTTCTGTTTGTCTTGACTGGTCATAAAAGCACACGCCTGAAACCTGCCACAAGCTTTAAGCTCCTCGGTAGGATTTTTAATTTCTTGAAAGATCCTAGCTGGTAGTGGTGGCCTGTCCTGAAGAGTTACTTCACTGTCTGTTAGATCTGTGTGCAGCTTCTCCTTTTATCCTTGCATTTAAAGTCAGAAAGGAGCAAGTTTAAAAAAACTTCCAAGGGTCCAGTCATAAGCACTAAGATCTGTTCCATTCTGTTTCAAAAGCTTTTACTGTTTTGTTTGTTCTGTGTGTGTCCAAATCATGCCATCCATGTCCCACATGTTCTGTGAACAGGGCCCTCCTAGTACCATTTTGCTGTCTGAACTCCTAATGGGCTGTAGTTGCTGATGTTCTCCAAGATAGCCAGTGTTTCTTTTCTTGCAGTGGTCCATGACAAAGCCACATGGCTACAGAAAGAGTAGGTGGTCTGCATTAGGCCTTGTAGTTTTTTTGCTTGATTGAATATAGATATAATTAGAGCTACCAGGCAATTCGCCTCGTATGAAAGACAGTGCTCCTTCAAGGGAACTACAGTCACAAAGTAACTGGAAGGTAATGGTTCCACTTGGAACAGAGGGGCCATTGCTTTTGCTTCGTGCAATCAGTGACACGTATCTTACATTCTGTTCCCAGAAATACGTGTCTGTAAAGCTGCTGTTCCTTCTTTTCTGCCGTTCTTGTTGGGATTTTTGTCAGCCTTGCATTGGATTCCTTTCTGTCATGTTGCTGCTTGGTCTGCATTCTTGCTGCTCTTCCCATTTGTCTGCCTGCCCTGTGACATGCTGTGAAGCGTGCTGTCTGAACCGGGTGTCTTGATGCCCTCTGCCATGGTGCATGAATGCAAGCAAACTTGTCTTGAAGCATGGTGCTAGTACCCTTGAAAGGGTCACAACTTTATTCTGTCTTGAGTCTTGCAAAGACTGCTCTAGGGCATCAGCTTATGGTGGGGTTTTTTTCTGCTTTTTGGTTCCTGCAGGTGGTATTGCAGCGATGTTAGATGGGTCTATTCCATGAAATAAAATATTGCCTGTGGGGGGGAAAATTCTAGTGTCTTCATTCTGGACTTGAAATCTCCTCTGGGCTGAAACATGACCTGATCTCAGTCTCCACTGTCTTCTGTTTACTGAAGGTCACACCCAGAGTTTAATGTGGCTCTCTGCAGGGCTAAGAAAAAGACATTGCATTCTTTCCGAGACTTTAAAAATAAACAAAACAATCAGAAGCTCTGTTCTTTTGACTTGAAAAACTTAAGTCCCTTTGAATTCAGAACCCACTGTCTGGAATTGGCTGTTTCCCTGCATCTTGTACCTCCCATACGTAATGATACCAAACCCTGTGTGTTTACTGTGCTCTAGTTGTTTGAGATCAACCCGTAAGATCTTGAATCCAGAAGCTTTGGTCTTTATTAGATTACCTGAATAGCTCTGGCAGGGAATCAAAGTCAGAATAGCTGAAGACAGATATATGTGTGTGTTTTAACTACAAACAGTAAATGGTTTATACTCGGGGTCAGGGTTTCATATGGTAAGTCATCTTCCAGCGTAGCTCAGTTAGCTGTGAAGTACTCATGGTCTGCACAGTTCACAGGAGTTGGTAGAATTTATTGTCTCTAAAATTGACTGATTATTCCTATTGATTTTTTCAACCAATGATTCCTTTGTACACAGGCTATACGTGTTAAGCACCTAACTAGTATGTGCTGGCAAACCATACTTATGAAAGTTTATACCCTCAACAAGTCTGAATGTGAATGAGAGACTTTTTTTTGTTCTTTGGAGAAATACAAAAATAAACTTTTGTGCAATCAGCTGTGTTTGTTCTAGCTGACTGGTAAGTGACTGAGAGGTCTGCTGTGTTGAATAGCACAAACCACCAGGAGAAACGGTAATAAGAAATCTTTTAGGTACTCTTTTTAGGGTAGCTGATAGTGAAGGTATGGGTTGAAACTTGTCCTCTGTGTTGAAAGGGTGAATGAGGGTCTTTAGGCACATGGGTACTTCCAGCGAGAGTACTGGAAGAATAACTGCATTGTGCGTGTTCTTTAACCTTCTATGAAAGCTCCTCTTTAAAGGAAACTAAATGCAACTTGTATACTTTATAACTGTGTCAGGCACTGTATCCAGGTTACCTCAGCATAGGGTCTAAGACCTCCTTAGCTCTGAACTGTGCTCAGGCTTTAAATCTCTAGAATTACTTTTTAAAGGAGCTAAAGACTTAGTTAAAATAACTATCGATAATATAGTTCGGTTTCATATCCATGTGACTGGCAAGTGTCTGCTGATACATCTCCATCTGCTGGCCTGTCCAGATGTTGGGATCTGTGTACTTCACAGCATCGTTCCTCTGCTTCCCAGCAGAGGATGCACTGAAGGACTTGAATAAGGGACTACTGTCAACAGCATGTGGAGCAAAGCAAAGTACATGGAGTCTAATGCAGTGACTGAAGAACCAGTGCACGCTGATAGAGCTGTGCTAGTTATGAGAGGTGCACAGTGAAGTGTTAGCTCTCTACTTCCAGGTTTCAATCATACTTATCATGGTCATCAAAAATACACTTTAACAGAAGTAGTAACTTGTTCAAACTGTAATGGTAAAAAGGCGCAAAAATCCTGAGTTAAGGAGAGAACATCAGCCCTAACTCTGACTACTGAGTCTTGATTTGTTCCTTCTGGTGGATTGCAGGTAGGTTTGAATGTAAAATGCCCTCTGCTTGACTGTCCAAATCTCGTGTTCCTGATGACTTTGTTTTAATAACACTTAAACAACAGTGGGGTGTTTTCTTGATGGAGGAAGGAGTAAATTCTTTTCAACTTCTCCCTCCATGCTGGGTGTACTTCGTACATCCTTGAAATTCAGTTCATCAAGTGGCCTTTCTTGATTTTAATCCTGTAAAGAAAGTTGATGTTGCATGTTGTGTGCTGAACCTGTATGACTTGTCCAGGAAGATGCACAATAACCTTCCATGATCTGAGATTTTTTCTAAGTACTTCTTATAAAACCTTAGCACCTGGAAGTTCTCTGTTCATCCTCATACCACATGTCACCATACAGAATACAAATGGAAAATGAGCAATCAAATGCCTTTTTCCTTCTAAGACCCTCTTCTAAGCATGATGTTTGGCTGGTAATTTCAGCATCGCACTACCTGAAATGTGCCCTTCTTACTCAGTGAGAAAGTTCTTTGACTTCTAGGCCTCCCTGAGCCTGTTGAGTTAGTCTCATATGTTTTAATATGCCCTAAACTTTATTTCCGAAACAGTAATCACATTTAATAAACTGTGTACAATACTGTCCTTAAACTTGCTCAGCTTGATATTTTCTACCTTTTTCCATCTCACTGACAAAAATACATCTTAAAAAGAGAAAGAACAGATGTACCCTTTGTCTTCTAAATATAGATGCTATTTCTGGGCCAGAGTTTTATATTAAGATCCATGTTCTGTAGAAAGTTTTCCAATTACAGAAGACACTAAAAGATGAGTGTGCAAATAAGCCACAGATGTCTTCATCTTGTGCTGATGGGGTCAGTTCTACCAAAAGAGCAGATTCTCTCTACCATTGTGTGGAGGTTCAGCCTGGGTCAGTCTTTGAAGGAAAACTGATAAAATACTGTTAGTTCTTTGAAAACCCCTTTGGACAGCTGAGCTTTTGAGAGCCTAGAGATGCCTCATAATGTTCGTTCCCAGTGGGCAAGATAAATCATTCCTCCTGGTGTGGAACTGCCTTTCAGTTGTCTCTTTGCCAGCTTAACCAGCTATTTTATGTGGTTCAGTTTTAAAGGTAATAAAAAGTCAGTACGCTGAAGAGCACTCTTGGGAAGTAAGATGTGTGTATTATAGAATAATTCAAGCTCCAGCTGGTATAAAAAGAATAAAATGTCTGTCCTCATTGCTTGGTTGTTACTATCATGATAGCAGAATCCCAGAAGCAGTAATGTGGTCATGATGAAGGTATTGAACACATTGGCATAAAGAGGCAAAGTCTTTTGTTCTTACTGCTAGGTTTTATTTACGTGCTTTTCAGCCTGTTATTCAAAGCTGAATGGCATATGNAAAAACCACTACTCCCTTCTCCCACAACAACCTCTCATTTTTCTGACTTTCTCTTCTCACCCCCAAAGCTGGAATCTTGTCTACTGCTGCAGGGTACGCAGGTTGGATCCCAAGCCACAGTGGATTATTACCCATCTGATAACTGTTAGCTAAATGTCATCTTGTTTGATGGCAGCCTGTTTCCAGCCTGACAGGGTCTGTTCTTTCTTGGGCATAAATTGTTTAGAGATTCCTTTTTTCTTTCAAACTGCCCATCTGTGACGCATGCAGTCTTCTGATGCCCTTATTGCCATAAAATGCAAAGTAAAAATGCAGTGTACACACATGTTCTTTTCAACCTCCTTTTCTGGCATGGTTGAAAGCAACAACATGACTAAGAGAGGATGAAGGTTTGAGGTGGGTTTTTACATCTGCATCATTTCCATTTCCCTCTCTTCTCCTAGGCCAAGTATGGCATATTTTGACTCAATGACGGTTGGATTTCCTTCTTGGTAGAGAGCTTGGATAAATCATTAGCCCATCTGCATTGACCTGGCCAGCATCCTTGCAGCAGGCTGACATTATGTTACTCAGACTTGACTCTCTAGGGGCTTGTGAAACTTTCCTTGTCAGACCAAGCAAGCAACAGCTCCTTGATGTGCTTGCTGTAAATACTGACCATTTTATGCTGGGAGGTGGTCGTAATCTGTGGTTCTGTGTTTATATTAGTCATTCTGACTTACTCTTCTGTTCTGTTTGTTTTGTTTTTTTGTCTTGTCTTCCTCCAGTACACCTCCAGCATGAGAGCCAAATACCTCGCCACCAACCAACCTCGTCCAGATGCTGGCAGTGTGCATTAAAATGAAAAAGCAAAAGCAAAAAAACAAAACCCACACATGCAGTCAGACTAAACAATGTGCCAACTGCTGTGCCCCTGTGCTGTCCTCGTAGAACAATCCTGCTGTTCTGCCCAAAATCCAGTGCAGCTCCTTCTGTTTCTCCAGTCCAGACCACCCCTCCAACCTGGTACCTGCCCACTGGAGTGGAAGCCCCTTTTGAATTTAAGCCTTCACCTTCTTGTACCTGATGTGTGAGAGAGAGCAAGCACGTGCAGGCAAGCAACAGAGAGTGCCCAGGCGAGAAACTGGGTCCGCTTGCCTGTGGCCAACTTTATCAGAGTAGCTTATCAGAAAAAGTTGGTGAATATCTTCTTCCCCCTTTTTTTCCCCTTCTGTTCCCCAGAGGGACTTGGTGAAAGATGGTGGTAGATCTTCTTCACTTCTGCGGTGGGATCAGCAGTCTGTCAAACACCGAAGAAGCAGAAGCTTGGTGTCTGTGACTAGCGTACAATGAGGGAAAGCTGAGTCAATGCACAATACAGCATTTTGGGAGTCCTCTGGTCTGATACCCTGTGTGAGGGAGGAGGGAAACCTCTGCCTCGTGGTGTCATTGTATATCCACTGTAATTTGGGAGCCTGGGTCTCTTCCAGAGCAAACCATTCTACTACCCTTGTTAATTTAAAGAAAAAAAAAAATCCATTAAGAAAATGCCTTTTCTTTTCCACTATATCTCGCATGTGAATCCTCGAGGAGGAGCAGGAGGGCCCAGCACCAGTCAATTACCCTATCCATTGCTCTAAACCTGACCTCTCTGCTCCATCAGGGAAGTCCAGGTACTTGCAGATATATTCTGGGTGCTGCCTTTATGAGGCTGACACACAGATCAAAACAGGAGCCAGCCACCCACTTGGTGCCAAATTTTTCCAGGAAAAGACTTTATGGGGGCTATTTTTGCACTAAAGAGGTTCAGCTCTCTGATGCTAGATCTTATGGGAGAGTCAGCTTGCAAAAGCAAGGGAGACTGGAAGCACCAATAGATTTTTAGCAAATGCAAGCTCTTCCTGCAGGAGTGACCTGTGGACTGCTGGACTTCTTATCTTCTGGGGGTGTTTTTGTTTTTGTTTTCTTTTTTTAAAATCGTAATTCACAGCACAGGGTTGCTGAACTGGCATTGAAGGAAGTTTTTGGAGTCTTATTCCTAACAAATTCACAAGATTGTCAGTATATCTTCTTCTGTGTTCCAGAATCAGAAACCCAAATGACATCTGGAGAGCATTGTGACTGTCAGAACAGGTTTTTATTTTATTCTATTTTACTTCATTTTTTTTTCAAGGCATGTTGCTAACCACTATCTGACCATATTAAGGCACGTGTAAGGCATTTTTCTAGACATAAGGCAGAACAAGGCTTGCAAAGGGGCAGCTGTGTGCCTGCAGAGGGCAACATTCTCCATTGGTGCTGTACTTTCCACTGAAGAGCAGTGCTCTGAAGGGCACTGACAGCTTCCTGCTGAAAGAGGAGACTGCCTCTTGGGAGGTACTGTTGAGTACTGCCCTTTCAGTAGGGTAACTATGATGTTCCTTTTTGTCTTTTTACCTCTGAGCAGGGGCATCTTAGTGTAGCTGCTGAGCATTATATTAAATAACTGGCAGAGTGAAAAAAGTGGGAGATGTCTCCCAAACTGGAGTTGAGCCATTGGCAGAGGCAGTTAGTCTTCACCTCAGTGATGTTCAGACTCAATGTCTGTCTACCCCATGTTTGCTGTATGGGGCACAGAATCTACCAACCTGCCTTTACTCAAGTCAGTTGCCTTCTTGCAGTGAGGTAGCAATCGCTCCTAGCAGGTAGCTAACTAGGATGGTGGTATCTGCTGTAAATGGTACCAGCTCTGTGGAAGAGCAAGCTTTGAGACTCCTCTTACGATAGAAACCACTAATAGACTGCAGAAGCTGTAGGCCAGCTATTGCCATTCAAAGGAACAAGGGAGACAGGGAGGAGGCACCACCATGCAGATGGGAAGAGAAAGTTTTGAAGAAAACTTCACACTTCACCGTAAATCTCTGTAAGCAGAATTTTCTTGCTCAGGTCTGAGTATGCCCTTTCAGACACATTTGATGGGCTTCACACTGAAACATACCTCTCTGTTATCTAATAACAAGGGCAGGGAAATGTAGTCACAGGTGGTTTGGAGGGACACTGTGGCTCATGAGCACCGGGTTTTCTCCACCCTGTCTTAAAGCCTACCAGGAGACCTGGGTGTGCAAGCATGTGGCATAGTTAGCTTGCAGGGCCCAAAGCATGCCACTGCTATCTGGGGGGAACTGAACCTTCCCCTCGCTTTGAAGAAAGAAGCAAGAGCCATATAATCCTTATTAAGACTGAGTTGTTCTGCCATCATCTCTCCTTGCAAGGATGTGATTGGATTGCTACTTATACTAACAATTTTAGGGGAGCTGCCCTAAAATCTGTGGCCTGGTCCTACTCATTGAAGGCAAGTGTTTTGAAGGCTGGAGGGCATGGGGAACCCTGTCAAAACAAGTGCTTCTGTATATTGACTTTTCTGTATACAGAATGCATCCTGAACTTGCGTGTGACTGCACTTTGGGTTGGATCTAAATTATCACAGTGGTATTGTCTGTGTCAGCAGGGATAACGGGGGAGCGAGCCTATGCCTTTTTGTTTGCAGCATCTAATGGAGCAGCCACCTTGACCTGCTTCCTTCCAGGGTTTGGCATAGCCACTCATTACACCCAGAACAACTTCTGAGAATGTTTGGGGCTTGCAGCAAGGCACAGATGTGGAGATATGTGCTCTGTGACTTCAAAATATAACTGGAAAGAATGTTACGGAGATAACATTTTGCTCTCTGGAGGCCAGCATAACGTGACTGCAGTGTGAGCTGTGTACCTTTTTGTCTAGCCAGCACTTCCTTTACTTGACATGGATATTGCACTTTTGTAAAGCATCCTGGAACTCTGCTGCCCCGCTGCATGCTGTGCAGAGCGCTGGATAGAAAACACAGACAAATGGGTTTCTTTTGGTTTATTATTATTATTACTTTTTTTTTTTGTTACTGGAACCTTGAGCAACAGTGTGGCATTTCTGCAGGCTGGTCTGAACAGATCTGCTGAAGAACAGATGGCCTTTGCCTATTCTTATGGCTGCGACATAATCAGCCTCATCCATATGGTCACATTTTGTCTGAGGAGTGGACTTTTGAAAGCCAAGATCTCTCAGACTCTGTGCCTCCCTCTCGGGTGAACAGCAGGTGCTATCTGGCGAAGACTCATCTGTTCTAGATGGCATTCATGGTTGAGGGAGTCTGAACTCTTCAAGCTGTAGGAGGTAAAGCTGTAGAGACTTCTCTCTCTTCCATTGTGTCTCTCTGTTTTTAATGTGACAAAATGCCAAGGCTGTATCACTTGGTGTGTCCCAGCTGACCTTATGGGAACTTTACTCGTGTTACTGGTTGCTAGCAAAAGGGTCCAGAATTCAGGGGAGAGGAGAATGGCCTCTGGACACCTCGCCGACTGCAAAATGGAAGGCAGCTTGTCTGGTTGAAGGTGACTGCATCAGTGAAGACACTTCATGTTACTTTTTCAGAAGCACAAATGTGGTCATTGGCTTGTCTGGTTGGCTTGGTTTATTTCCACTGCATCATCATGTGTGAATGACGCTTTCTTTTGGAACTGAGAACTCTTCCAAGCACACAAACATCTCCACAATGTGAAATGTAAATAGCATGTTGGACTCTTGTGTCCAGTGTTCAAGACTGCATTGTAATTGTAAAGGAAATTGAAACAAGACTTGGCTGTGAATTTCTTGTGCTGTCTTGGGAATATAACTGTAGTGTTTTGTATCCTGTATGTATTATTAAATTGAGTTCATTTTATGTGCTGATAAAAGGGTTCAAGCTAAGATTTTTAGTGTGCATCCATGTATCCAAATGTGAAGGATGGAGTGCTCCCTTCCCCTCCTGTCCTTTTTAAGTTTTCTCCATTTGATAGGTGTTAATTTTCTGTGTACAGTCATCTCAGCCAAGATGCAAGGAGGTTCATTTGAGTGCTTTGAGGGGGACACAGTGCATGGGGTTTTAAGTGATCCTCAGTTAGGATTTCCATAGCAGTTCCCTGAAAATACATGAAAAGTTTGGCCTTTCTGAGTGTAAACTATTTCTCAGGGGTCTGCTTAGCCATCGCTCATGAGAGCTTTGGGTGCTGCAGGCTGATAGCAGACAGGAGTGGGTGGATACCTGTAAGTGCAAGGTACAGGTACCTGTGTGAGTAAACCCATGCTTCACTTCTGGTCCCACCTTCTCTTCCTTCTAGCAGCAACTGAAATACCATGCTGAGCCCTTTGAAGAAGAGAGAAGTGTCTTGGCTTGTTGATTCTAGCAACCCCACCTCATTCAGGAATAGATGAGGTGGGTGGGTTTTACTTCAGCTAGGGAGAGGACCTGTCTTTGAAGTACTTCCTACCTGGGGACCAAGGAGAAGCCGGGGTCTTCCCCAACTCAACAAGGCTGTTAGTGTAACTCAGTGAACATCTCTGGGTGGGAGGGGAAAAGCCCTCCAGGGAGATACCAAGGAGTAGATCTAATGCCTTGAGAAAAGAGACCTGACAAGACTTAATCTGTATCTTTAACCAGGTGGCTTCTTTCATCACATCCTACTCCCCTTTTCTAGAAATTATTTGTGTGTGCACTGTGGATGGCTTCCCTAGTCACTCCAGGAGGCCCAGCAGAAGTGTGAGATGTTTTGGTAGCAGTTCCTAGATGGCTAACAAGTGATCTGTGCTTTTGGGGGGGAGTGGGAACTCCTGCTGAGCCGTGGGGGTGAGCGTGTTGCCCAGCTGGGAGAGAGAAGGGATGGGTTACTGGTGGCTTGGGGCTCCTAGGTGCTCACCCAGCCGCTGTGGCTGCATGCATGAACGAAGTGGAACATAAATTGATGTACAACCAGAAAGTTCAAAATATTCCTTTCCTGAAGAGGATAACTGTAGCATGAAGCTCTTAGGTGCTCTGCATATCTGATACCACATTGCTCCTCACTATGCAATTCCCAACTCCTTCCTTCCTGTTCCTCCTCTATTCTCACACCAAGACTTCTCCAGTGGCCTCTGCCCAGGAGGCCACTGAAGTCCCAGAAAAGCTTCATTTCTTTCATTGTCCTCTGCATTGGGTCCAGCTGCCCAGCCGTCACGTCGCGTGCCTCAGGTCCCTTGTTAATGGGAGGCCCCATGAGTTTTATTCACATCATTCAGAGAGAAGTTTATTTTCTTGGACACTGTGCACAGAAACCTAATGGTGAACATGTACCTGGCCTTTTTGTAACTTTTCTTTTTTCTTCTTAACCATAATGGTTGTATATCATACCACTTTATATACATATATAANTCTTTCAAGTGTTCCTGCACTTACCCAAAATGTTTTTAAATTGTGAGGGTTAAAGAGGATTGAGCCCATTTTTGTATCTTTACTTTTAATTCTGTAGTTCTATTGATTGTAATGTAGCTATTTTTTACTGTAACTTTTTGGTTTGCAAATACTAAACAAAAAACCTAAATGTAATTTCTGTGGTTTCTATTCAGCTTGGGTTTCATGTTTTAAAAATAAACAATTTAAAACCACTGTTCCTATTTGAGTCTTATTTTCTCTTTTTTTTTTTCTCCATTGTCCGTAAACCTGCCTGAATTTTTGTTACCTTTCATACATTGTGGTAGATCCATAAAGTGAGGATGGGTAATAGAGCCTTAAAGTCTAATAGCTAGTAGAGGGTGGAAGGAATAGGAGAGTGCCCTGTACTACAGAAATCAGATTATTAGTGTTACTCCTGCTATGTGAGATGAAGTGTGTGCACAGGTAGTAGCAGGGCTACTTTCTTCCTTCACTTATAGGTCTTGGGCTGATCTGGTTGCTGTTAGAAGTCATAGACTTTGGGATTTCTAATCAGATTTGCAGACTGGACTGTTAGAAGGACATGTTCTCCACGGGAAGTTGCACTAATCCTGCTTCAGAAACGATGTGGCTTGTACCCCTCCTGAGTGGTCTGTGGCTGGGGGCCTGGGAGGGTGAGGTTTGGCAGGGGGGAGCCTGCGTGGGGGCACGGAGCTGGGCTCGTGCCTGCTGTGGGGCCGTCCTCGTATGGGGGACCTCCGCGGGGCTACAGAAGATGCTGGAGCAGTTGGGGGATGTGTATATCAGCCTATGGAGATGTTCGCCCTGCGCATGGTGCCATGGCATGGGATACCCCCCTGAGCCCCCTCTGCTGCTTTGCTTATGCTGGAGCAGCAGTGAACACAAGCGGTTCATTTTCACCAGCGGAAGTACAAGTGGCAAAAAGGTATTGGAGGGTACACCACCAGCTCAGCCACTGCAAAGGCCTCCCTCTTCAGAAGACGATGAAATGTAAATACGTGCCTTCGGTACTGTCATGCGGGGAGCTGAGGGAGTTGGTGCAGCTCAGCGTGGGCTTGTTTTCTTGGCTCTGCCCTGGGCTATCATGGGTTTCTTTTTAGCTCTTCATTTGTGCTGTTCTCTGATCGCAGGCCCAGTCTACCACATCTTTTATCAAGTAGTGAACTAAAACCATTACCTTCCTGTAATTCTCTTGATCTGTTTTCTGTCTGATCCTGCCAGTCAAACTGAGGGATTGGTCTCCTGCCTCCGTCCTGCGCTGTTCTTGCCCCCGACCTCAGCCTATTGCTTACCGGCTTTGGGTCTTCGGGAAACTCCCCACCACCAAACTGTGGTAAAGGCAAACAGCCTCTTGCTGCCGGATGCCCCCATGCCTGAACTAGACCCCTAGGATGAGGGCTGGAGGGAAGCAGCGCAGCTCCTCATGCAGGAGCATGGGTCTTCTTGGGGCAGACGGAACAACTGTGGGGTGGGAAGGGGCATGAAAAAGCCCTTTGGCAGGGTTTGGTGACAGCAGGTAGCTCCAGCAGTGCTGGCTGCTCTTGCTCTGACTGCAGGTTAAAGCAGAAAGCTCCCAGACTACCCAGTGATGCTGCAAGGAGCAGGCTGCCAGTCCTGGATGGCACTGCTAAGTGACAGAGCCAATTTGAAGGCCACTGGGGGCCACATCCTGCAGCCCTGTGACCTGAGCTGGGCTCCTCCTTGGTGCCCCTGATTCTGCCCCGCTCCCCATGGGAGTGTGCGTGCACAGATATGTCCTGTTTCCTTGGAAGGTCAGACTGGTCTAAGCAATAATAAGTGCTGTGTGTGTTTGTATGGCTGAAACCCACGCCCTTGCTCCCAAGTCCTGCCCATCGGTTCAGTGCAGAACCACAGAAGGCTTTTTGCTGCCTTTCACCCTCATGGCTGTGAATCTCAGCAGACACCAGGTTTCCTCCCTTCGCTAATAATTGACAGCTTTGCCTCATCTCTTCCCCCCCCAAAGGAGGAACCCACGTTTTCCATCTTCATCACTGATCTGAGATGATTAAACCTGCTCTCTGGTACAAAGGGTTTGGAGCAGTCAAGAGAATCTGATGGGGCAAAGGGAAATAAAGACCCCATCAGAATCAGCACGTAAATATTTTACCAGGTTTACAGACTCCCACCAGGGATGGGAACACGCAAAGGCCATCTGCCCGGTGACCTTTCCCAGTGTTTTCCAGCCAGCTGTCCCCAGCAGCCGTGGGCTTTGCTCACCCTGCTGCACCGCTCAGGAGCAGGGCAGGGCTCTCTCCTGAGCAATGCAGAGCTGGGAGAAAACAGAGGGAGGGTGAAGTATGTGTTTGAATAAACCTTGCCTTCTGATCAGCCTTCAGTAGTGGGCTGTTAGATCTCTGTCCTCGAAGATAAGGCAGGGAGGGATGCCCCAGGGTGATGCTTTCAAATATATTTGTTCCTGTGGTGTGCTCAGCTGTGCTAATGAGTGTTGCCTCTGGGAGCTGTCAGTGGGTTGGCATCTGGAAAAACGGCAGGCAAAGCTGGTGGCTGCGGCATGCTCGCTGGCACGCAGTTACTGACCAAATGCCCCCATCTCCTGTCACCTCTTGGGCTGGGAAAATGGCCTGTGCTACAGGTAATATTTTTCTGCTGAACATGGCACTGTGCATGCAGCATCTGCTGCTGATGCTGAAGCCTGGATCTGCACAGCTTCTTCCATCGGACGCACTTGAAAGCTGGAGTCACAGCTTTCCTTTGGTAGGGTTTCATCAGGATTCTGCCTCATCATGTGTCTGGGAAAGGCAGCAGGCAGCTAAAATTGCATCTTACCTCCTCTAACCCCTTCTGAACCACCGCTGTCCCCAAGGAATGACCCCATTTCCCTGTCCCACTCTGCTGGACCATGTCTGCTTTCAGAAGGTCATGGCCTCTGCTTGCACTGCGAGCGCTGCCAGGGCAGATAGCTGATTGCCCGCTGGCCCCTCAGCTTGAAAGAAAAGCCTAAAAAAAAAGGGAGCCTCAGATCTGTCTGACCACACGGGGATGCTGAAGTCCTGCTCTTGGCAGTCAGAAGGGTTTGCAAGTGGAGGCAGCCACAAGAGGGGCGAGGGGAGAGAGATGTTGCTGCTGGCCCGGGGCCCGTCCAGCGTGCTGCAGTCCCAGACGCAGCACAGCTCCTCCGCACCCTGCGTTTGTAGCCCTGCCTGGACCAGCTCTGTGGGTCACAGCATCTCAGCGTAGAGGGACGTGACCACCTGGCACGTTTGGTGGCAGCCTTCACTGGCTCAGGTGGCCGGGCAGGGAAGGAGGGAGACCTGGCTGCAGCCACCTCGGGTCACAGGTCCAGCCACTGCGCCAGAGCAACTGGTCACACTGCTGTGCCCTCATGCCAGTGCCTTCAGCACGATGGAGAAGGGAGGGCTGGTGGCAGGAGCAGAAGGACTTTTCCTTCTGTAGCTGATGACTCTGTTGCTGCACGTGGGACCACAGGGTAGTTTGTCTTGGCTGCAGGCAGGAAGGTCTTTGCCTGGAGAAGGCAGCATTTCTCACCATAACCTCAGCAAAAAATCTCTGCTCAGGGATTTTTATTTTTTTTTTATATCCCTCCCCAGTCCGTGGATGGGAGTGGGCGGAAGCACAGCTCCCTTGTTGCTGTGAGGTGTTGCAGATGCTGGTGCTGGAGTCCTTCTCCTGCCCGCTTCCTCTTCCCACCAGCTGAGTACCACGGGACCTGGTGCTTGCACCCCATAAATCACCCAGTCACTCATGATCCGCTCCAAATGCTGCTGCTCAAGGGCTGCTTGGGCAGGGAGCCAGCATGGGCCCCTGCTCCCAAAGGGGTTGCCTAACACAATAGCCCCATCTGTGTCTCCCTAACCAAAGGGGGACTCTGGGCTGATGTAGACGTGGTCAGAACATCACCTGCCATTGACCACCGTGGTGCCACTGCTTTGCTGTGTGGTGTCACGGCTGCTTTCAATCTCCTGCTCTCAGCACCACAAACCTGGTGCCAGCCTCCTGGTACAGCCACCTGGTTTGGGGGGGCTGGAGGGAGACATCTGCTGAGGAGGAGGAAGGAGAGGTTAGGAGCCGGGCTGTACAGCGGCACCGCAGCTTCATGGATCTCATCCGGCAGCACCGTGGGAAGTGTTTCCAGCTGCTTTTAAGATGCTCAATTCATCTCCTCCGCTCTTGGCTTGCCAAATGGCTACAGGAGCAGAGCTGGCCCCACTGGGTGCCTGAGGCAGACCAGAAGCAGTGGGTGCTGGGAGCCCTGGGGCAGGCCGAAGGTAGAGAATTGGTTTTGATCAATTCAAGGCTGGTCTTAAAAGTCAGGAAGAGAAAAAGAAACTTTGGAGGTCTGGGGGAGTATTTCTTTTAACTACCTGGAGGTGATGCAGGGGTGGGAAATAGGAGAAAGGGGATGTGAGCTATAGCTGGGAGCTGCTTTTGGCGAGGGCGGGGTGGGGGGGGTGGGGGGGCAGCTGCCCTGCACACCCGGGTGCTGTGTCTAGGCTGTCCTGCAGCCGTCACTATCTGCCACAGGGCTTTGCAGCCCCTTGCTCCGACGGATGATGCTAGTAAGGGATTTAATGGCCTCCAGATGCACAGAGATTGGGGGTGGGGGGGCGCAGCTCATGCACCCACAGGGACCCAGCACTCTCCTCTCCCAGCACTGGGAAGGCTGACTCGCAAAGCCACAGCTGGAGCGTTGTGTGCATTGCTCAGGCCCTGCGATTCGGATGCTTTTATGTTCATTTCCCACAAATATTCCAGTTTGCTGGGTCAGAGTGGCTGGAAGTGGCATTTGGAGCTGATTCACACAAGTGTCGTCATCTCCCAACTCCCCCTCCCAGCCTGAGTCTCAAATATTTCTCGCTGCCATCAGTGTCAGGATGGGTGTTCATCCCATCACCACGCAGACACAGCTGCCCAGTGAGAAGTCCCTGTGCCACGAAGCTCCTGTGCTGCAGCTGGGCTGGGAACGCAGCGATTCACACAAAGTCCAGGAGAGTGAGTGACCCAAATGCAAATTAAAACAAAAAAAAAAGGAGGTGGGAGGGCAATAAAAAGGACTAAACCAGCATGTTACTCTCTGCTTTCAATGCTGCAACCACCCAGGGACATGGTGCAGGAGCATCCCTTGGGCACAGTGGTGTCAACAGCAGTGGTCCCTACATAATGGCAGTGTCCCCGTCACGCCGGGCTGGTCCCCAGCCCACTACAGGACGCCAGCACTCTCCAAAAGGTGCAGCTGCCTTATCAGCTGCCGCGACCTGGCAAGAGTAAACAGGACGTCCCACAACAGCGCCGTGGCGCAGATGAAAGCAGGCTGGCCTGATGAGCCCGCCAAGTATGTGAAAGCAGCAGGCTTTGCTTTTGTTTTCCTTTTGTTTATTAATGTGTGAATTTATTTACTTTTCAGCCCACGAGTAGGGAGGGAGGAGGGAGAGGCTGGGAGCCTGATGTGGGACAAGACTGCACCCACTCCCGAAGGCTCGGTGGGGTGTTGTTTTATTTTACTTTATTTGATTTTTTAAGCCCCCTCCAGGTGTTGCACCATGCTGAGCACCTGCCAGCCTTTAGCCCTGCCAAGGTGCTCCTGTTCCTTGCAGCAGCATCTCAGCCCCATGCCACACCCCGCGGCTCCCCAGTGCCTCGGTGGATGCTTAACACAAGATTTGGGCTGTTTTGCAGTAAACAGGCTCCCCTGCACCCAGCCCGGGGCAAGATGGGTGCTGCCCTGTCCTGGCTGCATCTCCCCATCCCACCCGGGGAGGGGGGGCCACAGGAGGGCCAGCCTGCAGAAAGGGTGACGGCACCGCTGCCGGGAAGCGCCCGCGCTGCTGAAACCGCAGCCTCATGAGCAATAGGAAAATACGCGGGCGAGCGGCGGGTGGCACAGCTTCCTGCACCTGACGCAGTTCCCCTTCGCTGACCCCACACTGGGGGGGGGGCAAGGGGCACCAAATCCTGCACCCACCACGCAGTCCCTGGCCCAAATCAACGTGTGCTGGGGAAGGCAGCATTGCTGCCCACCCTTCCCTTTCTCCGGGGAGCTTTTTGGGTACCTGTGGTTTTTTTGGAGGGGCCTGGTCGGGGCAATGCTCTGTTCCCTGAGGCAGGAGCCAGAGCGTTCATCCCCACCCTGCCACCAGCCCAAGGGCTGAAGAGTTTGGAGGACTTTTGATTTTTGGGGGGTGTCTGAAGAGTGTGCAGGCGCTGGGAGGAGGGGGGGGGGTGTTGCTTTAGCACACGCTGACTTCCTGCGAGGCTTTATTTTTAGCAAGGCCAACCCCTGATAACTGAGAGATTCAAGCAAACTGTAAAGTAAGTAAGTGTGCCCTGAAAAGAAAAAAAAATGCTGGGTATAGAGGAAGATGGGGGGAGGAGAGGATGGCGCAGGCAAGGGCTGGTAGTGGTGCAGCACAAAGAGGGCTGGGTTTAGGAGCGGTGGGGTACAGATCTTATGCTATTGCCACAGCCCATGAAAGTTGCGGCTTGTTACTGGCAGGTGGGTGCTTGGTGTCAGCTAAAACGGTGGCAGAGAGGGCAAAGGGAGGGCTCAGAAGGAAGGTGCTCATCCTTCCCACGCACACGCCTGCCCGCTGGCTGTTAACAGCACCCTGCTAACAACCGGCTCACACCTCATCTCTGCCACCTCCGCTCCCACCCCAGAGCCTGGGAAAAAACAGCCCAGATGTGCCAAGCCCTGCCGAAGCCGTTTGGGGAGGGGAAGGAGGAGAGGACCCTCACACCCTGGGATGCAAATGGCCAGCAGAACCCAGTACCCGTGGGAAAAAAAGAGAGGGATGCAGGAGCAAACCATCCTCGGCGCATCCCCAAGAGCTTTGTTAGAGGCAAAAACATCCATGGGAGGAATGAGGGGTGTTCATGAGCGCAGCCTGTCCATAAAGAGACACCGGAGCTCGGGACCAGGTGACTGTGGTCAGCAAAAAAGCTGCTTTATTGGTGACAGCTCCCACGGGAACCCCGTGGCAGCGATCGGGTTCAAGTCCCTGAGAACACGCTGTCCATGCTGGTTCCCCATCCCACATCTACTGCTTTAAACACATCCTAGTTACAAAAAGCACAGAGTGACGTTCCAGATACTGGAACATATAAATTAAGGTAAGTGATAGTTACAAGACATCGCAATTTTTTTTTTTTCTTTCTTAAACAGATCATCAGAAGGTTGTTTTTTTTTTTTTTCCGATCCACAGAAAATGTATAAAAAGCATTTTAAAATCTACATATTTCTTAATGTGGTTTTTTTTTTTGTTTTTGTTTTTTTTAAAAAAGGCACAGTAAAAAAATACTGGCAGAATAACATATTTACAATGCACCCATTATGGGCTATTTTCACTCAGCTTCAGGTTGGAAATGTTCAGCTCTGGCTCAGGCTGTGTACCCCGGCGGCACAGGGCTGGCAGCGGCAGGCAGGGTGGCCACGGGGGGATGCAGGGTCCCTCTTCCTCCCCAGCTAAATCCCTCTCCAGATCTCCAGAAGGGAGAGAGCAACAGCCGGGCTGGGAATCGCCACGTGCCTGCAGCAGGTGCCTGTCCGGCCAGGCGCCTCTCGGGTGCTCCGGCCACCCCAGCAGCACCCACAGCCAGGCCAAGGCTGGAGGATGCTCCAGCCCCATGGCGGCGGTGAACACACATCCATGCAGCCCCCGGCCGGACCTTGAGGTGCTCCTTTGCAAAGGTGCAGGGCTGCCCACACTCAGCCTGCCTGCACCCGCTGCCTGCAGCTGGCCCGCGAACAGGCAGGGAGGCGGCACTGAAGGGAGACCCTGTGCAAACACAGCACCCACCGCACCGGCAGCTCCGGAAAAGCCCTCCTCCCGCCCCCCATATTTATAGAAAGTCTTTACATTAGTCTCTATACGTAGATCGATGCTGCTGGCAACAGTTTGGCCAGATGGGGGGAGCTCCGGGAAACGGAGCTAATGCCGATACTTGCTTGCAGCCCACCCCACTATCTCCCTCCAGTGCGGCCACTGAGCACCCAGCAGCTTTGCAGCACCCTGGAGGAGTGTTCACCATGGCTGGGAGGGTTCCCCTGCCCGCCCTCTGCCTGCCCTTTGCTGCCTGCCAAGCTGGGGAGCAAAACTCGCCGGTGACCCTTCATGTGAATCTGGAGCCAGAGCTTTGCTGCTGAGATTTTGGGGCTGGGAGAGGATGGAGCCGGTGAGGGGTTACGGGAGCGGGGTGGGGAGGCACACAGCAAAAAACTTAACATTTGAAAGGAGAAAAAAGAAAAAAACAACAACCAAAAAACCAGAAAAAAAATCCCGAGAAGCAAGCCTGGGAGAGGCAGAGCCATGCAGGCACTGCGGTTGCTCCTCACGCATGGCGTGGGGCCCGCCAGCGCTGCGGGGATGCCCAACGGTTAAGTGCTCAGGACCCATCCCTCCCTGCCGTCCCAAAGGGAGCGGGCAGGGGCAGCCGGGCAGGCAGGGCAGGGGACAAGGGGCCGCACAGCAGCCTTCAGTACACACACACACACTGTGCAATACCACAGCAACGACGTCCATCCGCCTCACGGCGAGGCCGGACTGACACACCCGCACGCAGGTCCCGCACGCCCGTCGGATACCGGGGAAATTCGGGACGAGGTTGGAGGGGACACAGGTCTCCTAGTAAACCACGTTGGCGGGGCACCATGGCGTGTCGGGGTACAGCAGGCAGTGCACGGAGCGAAACCTGCAGAGGAGAGGAGCGGTGCTGAGCATGGGGCAGTGCAGCCCTGCGGCACCCCGGCTCTGGGGGGATGGAGTCCCCCCATCTCACCTGGATGGGTCCTCCTCGACAGAGAAGGCTCCCTTCATGTGGATGGAGTTGCGCTTGTTTTCAAACATACCGTAGCTTAGTGTCACCTGGGGGGAGGAAACACAGCAGGGTCAAATATCTGATGTGGCTACGAAGATGAAGCAGGGGCATGGGGGGCAGGGGGGAGCTGCAAAATTCACCCCTTCTCCCACAGCCTCTGGTCACACTCTGCATCACCCCACAGGGATGGACTGCCGGGGCTTTTCCCCTCCACTGACATTTTGGAAGCACAACAATCAGTATCTTAGCTGCAATGCCCAATTTTTACATGACAACATGAAACCAGATGACGGTACTGTCTACCCCAACCCCTCCATCCACCCCAGGGCACCAGGACAGGGATACCTGTTTGTGGATCTCCGTCTTGGGCACCTGGTGGAGGTTCTCCAGGTGCGAGTGGAAGAGGTTGCTCCGGATGAGCTTCACCCCCAGCACAGACTCAATGATGTAGCCAATGGTGCAGTCGTCGGGCAGGCGGATCTTCTCTGCTGTGCTCATGAAGTGGCCCCCACTGCGGGGAGACAGAGAGGAGCTGCAGAGGAGCAAAGCCTGGGGGGGGGGATGTGGGCACCCCATGGGGTCTGGGTTTGGCCAGTGGGCACCCAGCTCTAGCTCTAATTAAAAGCCAATTAGACTTGGGGGAACTGAGGTCCTTCCCAGCTCATTTCCAAGCCCCCTGCAGAAACCCTCAGCAAGGCAAGGGGAGCAAGGTGGTAGGACACAGTCCAACATCCATCCCCAAAAATGTTGCCGCTCTGTGCCCCACTGGGAACATGATGAGTCCCCATGGGAGAGCAATGCCAGCACTCTTACCTGGCCCATGGGCTCATCTTCAGCGCCAGCCCCCGGCTGATACAAAACCCTGCTCCGCCCGTGGCAAACCAGAAATGCACAGGGTGCTGCGGGACAGAGGAAGCAACAGCAGTGAGACCTCCTCCCACCAACCAGGGAGCAAACCCCAGCCCAAATTAAGCCAGCCCCAGCCTCTCACTCCCCGCTCTCACCATCTTGTTCTCACTGATCCTCTCCGTAGCCTGGATGGGCCGGTCCAGGCTGGGCTTCCCGATGTAGATGTCCTGCGTGTGGGGGTAGCTGGAGAGCAGCTTCACCAGCATCCGCACGTTCACGTAGTTGTCATCGTCCACGTGGCAGAACCACCTGCGGTGGCAGCAGTGTCACGCTGGGCCGGGGCCGCTCCCCAGGGCCCATGCTGTGATACGGCCCCAAAAATGTGAACAGCGTCTGCCTACACCACCCCCCCGGCTCGCAGCCCCGCCGTCCCTCACGGCAGCCCCGGGCACTGCTTACTTTCTGCCGGACTCGATGAACTTGTCGTACTCCACAGCCATCTTGCAGGACAGGGCCTGGCGGCTGTGGGCGGCCGAGCAGTTGGTGTTGATGACATTTCCTGTGGGAAAAGATGGGGGTCAAAGCCTGGTGCTGGGGTACCCCACACCTCCCTGCTTGCTCAAACAGGGATGCTTCACCATGCGTATTCCAGGGGCACGGAAACCCCACGGACCTCCCTGATGCTTGGTGGCCTTTGTGTCACATTCTTTTGGGCAAAGAATGAATTTTTGGGGAATGGCTTTTGGGTCCACACTTTTCCACCCAGGACACGATAGCCAAAATCCTGCCCTATTCCGGCTGCCTTTTCCCGCAGCAGCCAGATGTTATTTGGTTGCCCAGCTCAAAGGCAATCGCTTCCCGGTCTGAAAAGGGGTCATTTGCATGGGGAGAAGAGACTGAGCTGACCCTGGCCCCAGGGAGCAGCTGCCAGCAAAATGCTCCCATGAAGCCCTGGCCCTGTTGCCCATCAATCCCAGCTTGCTCCAGGGACGAAGTGGTGCAAAGGCACCCCAACCCCTTTGCGGGCACCCCAACCCCTTTGTGAGCTCCCCAGCAGCATCATGCGGGAGATGGGGATGGGATTCCTTCCCAGTCAGCCCAGCCCAAATGGGGCTCCCAGGCAGAGGGTGCTTTAGGCACCATCAGTGAAACAAATTGCCTTATTCTCAGCCCAGGTCCCTATGGTGAGGGCTTCTGAGATTAGTGTCTAACCAGTGGCATCTTGCCCATTTTTTCACAGTTCCCTGGGCAGGCTCCACATCAGCCGTGCTCCCGAGGTGGGGGCTTCTCAGGGAACCTGGCCAGGTCACGCATGCAAAGGGACAAGGGCCACAGACTCACGTGCTTGCTTCTTCAGCTCCTCATCCTCCCCGTCTGTGAAGATGAAGGTCTGAAAGAGAAGACAAGGCACCTTTGAGGACTGAGTTGAGGCCACATAGCTCTGGGCACCACCCAGCACAGCTGGGCAGCACTGGGGATTGGACTGGTCCCACTGGGGCACCAGTGGTCACTTCTCCCACCTCGCTAAAACCCAAAGTGGCATCGGAGAGCCAGGCAAACCCATGACAGCCTCAGACCAAGAAGGGCGCCAAGCCGTTCTGGCAGGACATGGCACGCAATGCTGTGCCTCACTGGGGTGCAAACCCAGCCCCCTCCAGCATCCACGCTGAGCATCCCCATCCTCTTGCCTTTTCCACGGGGCAGCAGCAGACAGGAGGACTTTGGGTGATGCGAGGGCAGTCCCCAGCACAAGGTGGGTGTGCAGAAAGGAGCAGGTGACGAGGAGCGGGTGCAGAGTGCAGCTCGAGCTGAGCGGAGACTTCAGACTTTAGCCAGCACAGCTGGCATGTGCGGCCAGGGATGCCAAAGCAGCCACTCGGCTGCTGTCCCTGCCCAGGCAGGTGTGTTTGCCCACAGAGCCAGCTGCCAACCGCGTCCCCACCTGTGTCAACAGCACATGGCCATCCCTGGCCACTTGCACAACACCCCCACAGCTCCTCTCTGCTCCCAACCTGGGCTGCTGAGCCCGTGCCTGTGCGTGCCTCTCGCCAGCCCCAAGGAGGGGATGATCCCTCACTGCTCACCCCAGCACCTTCCCCACTTGTACCAGGCAGCAACCTACCTCCTCCCTGGGCACCCAAACTGTCCGCCCGGCTGCATTCCTCTATTTACACAGTTAATTCCTGGCATATGCTGCTCGGGAAGGAGGATTGGTGGGGGCTGCTGTTGGCCCAGGATTTGGGGAAGGGCAAAAAGCAGGAGGAGAGAGCAGGGGGTGGGAAAGGCATCACCATCAATCAGTGGGCAGCAAACAAAGCTGGAGGAGAGAAACCACAACCAGCTGCCAAGCGCTATTAAAAACCAGACATACACAAAAGGGCAAAGGAAGAAAGACAAAAGGGCTGGGGCGGGGGGAAGGCAGGAGGCGGCAGAGGGGGGACGATGGAGCCCAAGCGCTGGGGACGATGAATTACAAGTGAGCTGGAAACTGGGTGCCACCCCACAGCCGGCCAGCCTCGGGAACGCGCTGGGGTTTTGTGGTTTGTTTGAGGAGGTGGGTACAATAGCTGGGTTGACTTTACTCAGCAGAGGAGAGTTAAGCAGGCAGCAGTGGTCATTAGCATACAGCTGCGCTGGTTAACCCGGCCGGCCAGCCGGTGTTTGCTCGGGTCCCAAGCAGGGAGGCTGGTGGGGAGAGCCCAGATCTGCAGCAAGGCTGAATGGGAGGGCAAGGAGGGTGTGTTCCTGGGGACAGGGCTACAAGTGACCTTTTGGGCTTGAAAAAGAGAAAAGAAAAATGGATGGAGGAGGTGGGAAGGCAAAGGCTCACAAATGCACAGCCTGCCACACAGCCCTGCTTTTGGGGAGGGATGGAGGTCAGCTCCCCATGGGTCAGGAAGGCTGTGAGCAAAGGGTTAGGGCATGGGTGACCCTCTGATGAGGAGGCGACAGCTGGGGGACAGCAACCTTAGCTCATCAGCTATAGGGCCAATGATGCCCATGGTCATCGTGGCCCTGGGACATGTATCACTACTGGGGTAGGACAGGGTTAGCGCTGTGCATGAAGGAGGAGGACATCACCCCCAGCCAACGCAGGGTCCAGCCAGTACCTTGCTGCCGGACCCCCTATCCTCCAGGTGCTCAGAGAGGGGTCAGGTGGCTGCTGTGGGTACAAGCTGACCCAGGGCAGGGGGAGACCATCCAAGGATGCTCAAGATGACCCCACCACAAGCCCTTTCTCAATCACCCAGAGACACGTGGTGCCCTGGTGCATCTCCCCCTGGGCTCCCGCCCCACCAGGGGGGGACAGAGGAGGCAGGAAACACACAGCCTCCACGCAGGGGAGACAGAAAATGTTTGCTTGATTAGCTCAGAAACGCCATCCAGCAACTGTGCCTTCAGCCGCTCCAAAAATAACCCCACAACTAATCCTCCGGCTCAGCCGCTATAAATAGACCACAGGGACAATTGTTTATTATTCGCCTGCACCAAAAAGCTTCATCCTAACAAGACATCTTACCTCTGGCCTCTCCCCACGTACATTCCCCTAATTTTCCTGGTGCAGGTGGACCAGATGGCACCGTGGATACCAGGACAGGGGCACACAGCCCTGCAAGTCACCTCGCAGGGTCTATCCAGGGCCTCACCGTCTCCTCACCTCCCTCCCAGCCCCACCACAAAGTACAATTAAAACTAAAAAAATTAAAGCCTCTATTTTTTAATTAATTTGTCTTCATTTCTTAGGCGGAGGGTGGTGCTGTGCCCTTTCTGCTCAGCACCCTCACCCAGGGGCTGCAGAAGAGAGGAGCAGAGGTGCCATCCAAGCCTGGAAGGGGACAGGCCAGGAAAGGATGGGGACAAGAAAGACTCATGTGGGTGTGACAAGGAAAAACCATGGATCAGCCTTTGGTATCGCCGATGCAGGGCACCGGGCACCAGGGCAGTGCCCAGTTTGCAGTGGGGTAAGTGGGACAGGACACAGTAACTGAGCTGTCACCTACCAAGCCACCATCTCCAGACCCAAAGGCAGCAGGGCCAGGCCCCCACCCCTCTCCCAGGCAGAAAGCACCCAAAGCCCTTACACCCACTCCCCTCCACCTCTTCCCTGCTTGGCCCCCATACCAGCCGTGGCACCAAGGGGTGCCAGGACCTCTTGCCCNGCCCCCCCCCCCCAGTAACTTTTCCTGCAGGGTGCAGGAGAGGAAGGGCCCACTGCCCCCCCCAGCCCCTGCAGGAAACCTCATTGTTCTCCAAACTGCAGCTTCAAGAAACACAGGATGCCAAATCCCTCCTGAACAATAGCTGCCACCGCTCCATACAGCCCCGTACAATGCACGGCCCCGCGTACGGGGACCGAGAGGCACCCCGGGTCCCTATGGCTGGGATGGGGTCAGCCCCCCCAGCTGCCTGCAAGGAGCCAGGCAGCCGCCGGCAGCCCCCTGCCTCCTCCTCGCCCTTGGGAAGGGCCCATTCCTTTTTTTTTTTTGCCCTCCCCTTCATTTCTCCTTTTGTGGTGACTCATTTCCCCCTCCAACAACAGAGCTCGTGGGTTGCTCATGGCTGGGTGCTGCGCAAGGCGTCCCACCAGCTGAGGCCACCCTGGGGTCATCCTGCTCCCCTCTGCGCTGCCTGGCCAAGCGGTCTAGCCAGCATCCCAGGGTGACACATGCTCAGCAGACCCCACGCCCGCCGCCATCCCCACTTTCCCCAGCAGCACACCCACCAAAAAGGGGAACCTCGGCCAGGCAGGCACCCCCGTGACCCTGCGGTGCACAAATCCTGCCCCCGCACCATGTCTCACTTCCCTGTGCTGGGAGAGGATGGAGCACCCTGGCACCCCCCTACGCAGCACCCAGGGGGCTGCACCCCCTTCCACCCCAAGGACAAGGGGGAAGCAGCCACCCCGCTTCAGTGTAGGAGGCAGCAAAGAGGTGCTGGGGGTCTCAGCCTCCAGCTGGGCAAGGGGCTCTGCAGAGACGTGAGAGTCCTGCCAGAATAGGTCACTTCCCAGCTTTGTGTCCCCCATAACAGATGTTTTCCCTCCAGCCTGCAGGGTTAGGAGGGAAAATCCTCACCCTGCTTCAGAGGGTTGGGAGCAGCACGATGGCGGTGTCCCTGCGATGGCAGCATCCCCACTCCCGCGCGCCAGTGGCTTTCTCCAGGATTGGAGGGGTCTGTGCTGGCACAGGAGTCCCAGGGCTGGGACCCACAGAGGCGGCGTAAGGGGCTTGCAAGGCCGCAGGCCCTTCCTCCCCCCGCTCCTTTCAGCAAGAGGAAGAATCCTCCACTGTAATTTTAAATGCTATAATTTTTTAATAACCTCCTCGCAAACAATGAGCTCATTGTGCAGTGAGGGTCCCCCACCCTCCCGCCTGGTGCTCTACGCGCGCCACTCACCAGCTCCAGGGCTCTTACGGACAAGGGCAGCAGCTTCGTTTGGGGCAGGCAATTAAGGGGCTCCCACCCCCAAAAACCACACAGGCTGCCTGGGGGGGACTCTCACACATGAGCAGAGTTCAGCAGTGCTCAGCAGGCCTTGGCGCACAGCCCAGGGCTTCGGGGAGCTGGCTGCACCATGGAGCTGGTTCGGGATGAGCAGCACCCCGGTCCCAGCTGCTCTGGTGGGAGCCCAAGTGGGACACACGTGCTGGCATGCTCTGCTGCGGCCACCCCAAGGATGGGGACCCTGGCCAAGGTGCTAGAGAAATTTGGGAGCCACCATCAGTGGAGCGTGCTCTCCGGAAGGCAAACCCATTCCCTCTGCCCCGAGAGCAGGAATTTTTCAAAGCCTGCAATTACCACATTGAGCTGGAGGAAGCCAGCCGATCCCACGCTGGCGGGACAGCAGCCCAGCCCAGACCCCTCGCGGGCACCCTGGCGTGTGCCGAACCGCCCGGCTGCTTTCGGGGTGCCCTGGGGGACAGGGGGCAATTCTTATGCAACTCTGCTACTGCAAATCACCCGACTCAGCAGGAAAACAGTGGGTTTGGACTCACTCCGGTCCAGGATTTCTGCCTAATGGCCATTTTCCTCCCCCCACCTCTTTTCTTTCAAGTGCAAAGTTTCCCCACACTGCACTCCAGCATCCTAAGGATACTGAGACAGCTGGAAATTCTCCCCAAAGCAAGGAGGGGAAAAACCCATAACTCTCCTCTAACAGCAGCTTGTCTGGCCTGGATTGTGCAAGCAGGAGAGCAAATTTAGAAGGGAACAGGGATCTGCCCTCCCCATGCAGAGAGAAGCAAGAAGAAGGGGATGCCCGTTGCAAGGTCTAGGAGGGGACAGAGGGCAGGAAAGAAGGACTACTGTGGGCAGAACAAAGAGCAGCCAAGGAAGGACACAATAGCTATTCCCCCTATCTGCCAGGGTCCAGCCTGGAGTTACCTGCTGGATTTAACCCCCTCTTGCCAGTGCCTGCAACCCTCCTCCCCAGAGAGCTGCCTGGCTAATGAACAGCCGAGGGGGAGGCTGGGGTTTGATTTAAGAGGAGGGTCAGGGGAAGGAGAGACACAGCATCAGGCATAGGGGATTCTCAGCCCTGGGGCAGGAACTTCCCCGCATCAGGTGAGGTAGCACACATGCCTGAGTGCCGTTCGCAAAACAAGAGTGAAAGAGGGACAGGATGAGCAGAGACAGGCCTGACTCAGACCAAGAGAGACGTTTGAGTAGAGGCAGCACCCCACTGTCACCACACCACCCTCCCAGGGCAGAAACCACAGGAGCAGGCAGGGAGGGGATGCAGGAACCCCATAGCAATGGAAAGGAGCCCCATGGCACCAATCCTGCACTCTCCAGGCAAAAAACCCAACTTGATGCCAAGTTTGGGGCAGCCCAGGGTTCCCCACAGCTTCCCAGAGACAGCAGCCAGGTCAGCATGTGAAGACTGGAGCCAGTCGCCACCGGCAGCATCGGTCCATCCCCTTTGCCTCCATGTGTCCCCCCAGCCCTCGCTTTGCTCCGCAGGAGTTTGCGTTGCCTCCAGCTCTCTCGGCAGCTCCTTGTCCTCAAGTGCTGTACAAGAGCCGTCACTCAGCGGCTTGGCTTGTCAGGCGGGCACCTCGCCGGGCTGCGGCCCCCCTGGCTTCATGGCCCTCATCTCTAGGCAACCTGACCTGGACACCGCCGGCTCCGGCTCCCCCGTTCCCATGGAAAGTGCCACACAAGAGGCTGCGAAGCCTTTTCTCTGCGCCAGGAGAAAAGGGGCTTTGTTAGCTTGCCCAGGGGGACAGCGTGAGAGCCGAGCCTCGGGTCTCTGGGAATCCAAACGGACAAACGAAGCACAACAAAAAAAAAAACACACAGAAGAAAGCCGAAGCTCACAAGAGGGAGGAAAAAAAAAAAAGAGCAGCCATTCCCAGGATCATCTGTAGGTGCTCAAAGAGCATTTTGCCTCGCTACCCCCTCACACTGACAGCAGAGCATAAAAGAGGCTTCCATTAAATAACTGTACCAGGGAGAGATGGCAGAGCCACTGCCAAGCCCAGGAGACCTGAGCAAAAAAGGGACAAGATTCACGGGAGGGAAGGCGTGGGGGGCGGAGGTAAGATAATGCTTGGGGGTCAG
Organism: Sula dactylatra; assembly: GCA_013389905.1. Classification (NCBI taxonomy): domain Eukaryota; kingdom Metazoa; phylum Chordata; class Aves; order Suliformes; family Sulidae; genus Sula; species Sula dactylatra. The sequence continues at coordinate 118,316 of WEKW01020634.1, forward strand.
TTGCAGGAGCCAAGACCCCATAGGGTCAGGCAGACTGGGGTGAAGGAGGCAGGGGCAGGTCGATCCCTCCCCGCCCCAGCTTCCCCCTCAGTGACTGCCGATTTCCAAAAAACAGTTTGCAAACAAGAAACACAATTCCAGGCCAGAAGGAAACACGTGAAGACAGTAGGATGGAAAGGTTAGGACCAGGCATAACTTACTTGGGAAGCTGTCTAAGGGTAGAAAAAATGTCTTCAGAGCTGATGGCAAGGCGCATTTCCTAAGGAAACAGCTCTTTTTTTCCCTTTTCAGTTTTCTTTCAGTACTTGAAGGACAGAGTAAGGGACTGCCAGAGCTCTGAGCAGGACATCAGTAAGGTCAGGAATGGGACTAGCTAGAACTGCTCTAGTGCAGGTGAGCCAGAGCAGACCTGGAAGAGCCCCCAGCCACTCCAGTCCTGCCCAGTTCCCGGCAAGGTGACAGAGAACCTCAGCACATCCCAGGGCTCTCCCGACAATGGGCTGCTGAGCTGGGTGTCACTTGGGCAACCCAACTACAGGCACTTCGTGGGGCCCTGCCAAACCTCACCACAGCCAGGTCCTGCAGCCCACAGGGACCTGACCCAACATCAGGCACCAGAGGCTTGGTTTGCACCCCTACACCGTGCCTCAGTTTCCCCAGTGGAAAGCAGCTCAGGGCAACTCTGCAATGGGAGCCCTTCAGCAGGAAGGACACCACAGCAGTATTTTGGGGGGCTGCTGAGTGCAAGGAGCCCAGGTTAGGCTCCCTCCATCACTCACCCATCCCAAACTCACCCTGCAACACCACATTTCACCCCCCCCAAAGCCACAGCTGGCTCCAGGCAGCCCGGACAGCCTCAAAATAACCCCCCTATTCAGCGATATGGGGGGAGCAGAAAGGAAAGGTAGCACTTGCCAGGCCCCAGCACCCCACAGGCCCCGCATGGCGAATAGCCGGGACCACAGCGGACACCCGTGGGCTCCAGCCTAGCCCGGGCCGCTCCACACCGGCCGGCGCGGGGACCGTCGCCATCCCCATCCCCTTACCATGTCGCGGTTGCGGGAGATCCAGGTGTCGAGCAGCAGCTCCAGCCGCGCCTTGTGAACCCTCTTGGTGGTCTTGACGGCGATGAAGACATCGCGGGGGGAGATGTCCTCGGCCGGCGGCCGCGGGGGGCTCGGCGGGGCG